>CM075850.1:68024889-68502389 GCA_037975125.1 Latrodectus hesperus | reverse complement strand
AATCTTAAAAACATTGTCTACTTAGAATTTTGGAATTACATTTATATCAAATTTTAGCTGTATTTTGCATATGTATACTTATTTTGATACTTATTAATGGTTCAGCTATTCAACTATAGAAATTTGTATTTCCTAGTTCAATCAAATATAATTTTGTTTTAAATCTGTATTACTATTTGCTTCAGAAACAAAAATAAAAATGTCAGAAACAAGAGTTCACAAAAGAGATTTTTTAAAAATTTTATTTTGTAAATGGAAGTTAAAACCATCATGTGTTTATGGGGTCAAAGTAGTAACAAGCCTTGATAAATTAGAGGTTCATAAAAACGAGCATGTGCAGTATAATACTGTGATCGTATACTCCCATATAATGCACACTTGTATAATGTGATAAGGAAAACTGCGATTAATATACAGATATGGTAATAAATAGTAGTTAACTAATTGCAATTTTTTCATCATTTTATACACATTCATGTTTACAAGAATTGAGGGTAAATTTTAGAAATATAAACTATTTTAGATATAATGAGATACTCTTAAAAATAAATGAAAATAAAATCAATACAAGCTATGGGGTAGCCTATACATTAGGGTGTCCTTGGTTTATAGCCAACTAGGTACTACATTGAGTAATGTTGAATATAGTACAATTTGGTTGAACAATTTATAAAATTAATTATCATTATATAGGGCTTTCAGCATCATTTTGTTATTTCAAATAAGCTCAAAAACACATGGGACAAAAAAATTGCTAATTTTTGCCAAGGGGCATCTTAAAACATATTTTTATTGAGTTCAAGATTGGTTATCAGTCTATATGTTTTTTTTTTTAGCAATTTTCAAATGTAAAAATTGATGCATTAAATCCAATATTCTATATATTATGAGTGAACTGGTGGATCTAGTCTGACTCCGTCAGACATGGAGGATAAGCAACAACAACAACAACATATATTATGAGTACTGCTTTCACAACTGATTAATAACTTTGAATTTAAAGTTCAAATATTTATGAATAGAAAATGCAATAAATGATAGAGCTTTAAGGCACCATGTACTTATTAATGATAATTGTATAGCAATTAATAATTAAATTGATTAAAAAATATTAATCAATATTTACTTTACATAATTTATTTATTTTTGAATTGACATTTCGCAAGTCTCTGAATTTATATAAAAGAAACAGAGTCCATATCTATTGTACGCCTTTTAGAAAATTATTCAAAATATGCAGCATTTTTCGCTTTGTAAGGCACTACTTAACAGTAATTTAAATATTGTTCAATAATCAAACAATATGCTGCAGTTATATAATGAGAGAACTAATGATATAGTACATTTAAAATAAAAATAATGACAAACATTCAGAAATGAGATTAATAATTGTAATTACTTATCAATATAACAACTGAATGTTAAGTTATTTTACTTACTCTAAAGAAATTTTCCATCACAATTCCGTTTATCTGAATCACAGACACAAACTGTTCCAAATAAACATATTTTCTTCCATCTTACGAATATCTTATCAATTCTGATTAAAAGGCTATCCCTTTTATCGACTAATAAAAAAGATCTATGCAATTATTATATTTCAATTCCTAATGATTAATCCAACTTTCAATGCTAATTTCGATAAAAAGAAAAATTACAGAATAATGTGCTTTCTTCATTAACGATAGTCAATCAGTAAAACAAACATATAAATGTTTAAAGTAAATGGGAAATTTATTTGCATTGTAATATCACTACTTATATTTTTAAGTGAAGTGTTTCCTTTCTGAATAACTTGTACTTATTTTCGTTTTGTCAAGTCAACTTTTTCGGTGTATGTTAAATCATTTAAATGTTGTGCTTACAGCAACATTATTTATTAGAAGTGAACTAAGTATTACTAGCATTATTGTACAGTACACCACCTTCAAACTTGAGTGTGGGGTCAGGGAGAAACTATAACAAATTTACATTATATACTAATCATATACAAATCTGTATATTTATGAATATTTTATTTTTTATTCAATTAAAATTGCATTTTATAACTTGCTAATATATTGCTGAGCCAAAGAGAGGAAAACTAGATTATTTAGAAGGTGTGGATGTTCACTTGTGAAAGTCAATGTTTTTCTGACCAAAAAGGTAAGGTAAAAAAAGCTTCTCTCACTGTTGTGTCGTTAGTGTTGCAAGGATGGTAAAAAAAAAAACCAGGATAAAAATTTCAAAAGTCCCAAATTTTTAAAATTGTGGAAAAATTTGAATTTTTTTAAAAATTCAGTAGTTTTGTGAAAATAGTTGTGACGTCACTCTTTGCTACAACGACCAATATAAATATTGGTCTGTGCTTTGCTACTAGCTTCCAAACAACCGTTTCTAAGCTATCTTTAGAACGGGAATTCCCGTAGGCGGCTCAGTAGGTTCTCTTATTTACTCTTGTATGATTAAACTAAATCGTTGTTTTGTAAAATAGTCATACAAATAGAAAGATTGGAAATTGAATCACAATCGTGGTCCAAACAATTCTTAAAATTTTCGCTCAAATATTTTAGAAAAAGCACTGAAACTGAAAATATATAATCTACTCGTTGCTAGGTGCTTCTAAACAATCCGTTGCTATGTGCGGAAGCCATTACTGAAACACTATTATTTTTGTTCCTGACTAAACATTATAGCGAACGAGATAGATGTGGTTTTGTAAGATTTCCTAAGGACGAAAGACTTAAAAAACAATGGATTAAAAATATAAGGTAAATATCATAAGTTTTTAAATATTCCCACATGTTTATTTGAAATATAATTGGGTGACACAGTGTAGTTTTTACCCGAATTAATTTTTAAAAATGATACTTTTTAAAGTAATTTATTCATTAATGTTAATAAGGAGCCAAGTTTATTTAACTAATTAGCCTAATTTATATTGTTCATGAAGAATGATTTAGTCATGAATATGCCCCAATCATTCTTCAAAAACATTATATATATATATATATATATATATATATATATATATATATATATATATATATACATTATGTATGTATATATATATATATATATATATATACATTATGTATGTATATATATATTGTACCGAGCTCCACGGGTTCGTGTTGATTGAGAGTTGAATAAAGCGACCACTTAATGAACACAAGACTTTTATTCGTAAAAACTTCACTAGATAAACGAAATTCCCGCTGTAACAATTACAATTATACAGCTACAATTCGTCAGATACAATAGGAAATAGCTTCCAATCACAAGTCTCAAATACCTCAGACAGAGAACAACTAGCAGTCACAACTAATCGTCTTTACTCACTGACTGTCTTCACAAAAACTCTGACTCTTCCATGTTGGGCTGCGGTATTTATACCTGACTTGGCGGAGAAATCTACCAATTTCGCCAAGGTTCTGGAAGCTTCTAGGCTATCTCGAAAAATATTGGTCCTAGAGCTTAGGTGATGGATGTTTCCAGAAGTATCGATTTCTCGCCAAGTCGCCAAGAATACGCCAACCGTCGCCAAGTCGCCAAGAATCTCGCCAACTGTCGCCAAGTCGCCAAATCATTAGGAAATCCGCTTTTAAACTACTACACGTCTAAATACCGCAATTTTTGCCCAAAATGTGAGAATTTCCGATCTGTCTGAGATATTTTAAGACAAATATAATCATTATTTATAAATTTGTAACATTGCCCCCTCTCAAGGACTGCACGTCCCGGGCAGTACAATCCCCTGATAGGAGGCCAAATTTAATATAAGAGAATTTACATTTCAAGAGGATACAGAGCACATTACATACACAAGCAACTAAAAATACAAGAAAATAGAAAAGATTAAAATTATCTATACTATTTACAAAGAGACCATGGTCTACTAATTTTTACTCTACATTACGATAAGGAGCTAATCTATCATAATGTACTACCTTTGGTTTTGAAGAAGATGATTTTCTTATACGAACCACGACATCGTTCAGTCTTTTTAGGACTGTGTAGGGACCTTCCCAGTTGGCTTGCAACTTTGGAGAAAGTCCTTTACGTCGAATCGGGTTCCACAACCAAACTTTGTCACCTTCTTGAAATTCACGTCCTGTCGCTCTTGTGTCATACCTTGTCTTCATTCTTTCGGTCGTCAGGTTGATTCGGTCTCGAGTGAAGTTATGGACATCTTCAAGACGTGCCTGAAGGTCTCGAAGGTATTCCTCTGGCGATGAAGATGTATCCGGTGGACGACCAAACTGAAGATCACAAGGGAGACGAAGTTCGCGACCAAAGAGCATCTGTGAAGGAGTATATCCGGTAGTCTCATGGACAGCACTGCGATATGCAAGCAGAAACAGCGGTAGCTTCAAATCCCAATCTTGCTGATTTCTGGAAACCATAAGTGAAAGGTTATTCAAGATGGTTCTGTTAAACCTCTCTACCATGCCATCCGATTGTGGGTGTAGTGGCGTGGTCTGCGTCTTGTCTATTCCGAGAATTTGACACATTCCTTTAAACACAACAGAGGTGAAATTTGTCCCTTGATCAGAATGAATTTGCAAGGGTGTGCCGAATCTGGAAACCCATTGCTGCACTAGAACCTCGGCTACTGTAGTCGCCTCTTGATCGGGGATTGCAAACGCTTCAGGCCACTTAGTAAAGTAGTCCATGACAACTAGTATGTATTTGTTGCCATTTGAAGATCGTGGTAAAGGACCCAAAATGTCTAATGCTATTCGCTCAAAAGGTGCTCCTACGTTGTACCGTTGCAACCTTCCTCGGCTACGTTTCTTTGGTCCCTTACGTGCCGCACAGTCATCACAAGATTGACACCATTTCTCTACATCTTGTCTAGTTTTGCTCCAATAGAAGCGTTCTCGAACTTTCTGTAGAGTTTTCATTACTCCAAAGTGGCCTCCAGTTGAGCTACTATGCAATTCTTTCAAAACATCTGAAATTCTTGATTTTGGAAGAACAAGCTGCCATTTGAATTTACGTCCATAATCGGATTCCCATTTCCTGTATAAGACACCATTTCTTATATGGAGTGAGTCCCAAAGAGCCCAATATTGTTTAGTCGCAGGACTGTAGGTGGAGATATCCTGTCAACTTGGTTTCATACTGGAAGATTCTTTTAATTCTAAAATTGGATTTATATCTGAATCTTCTTTTTGGGCTTCTCTAAGTCCTTTATCACTCCATGGGTCTGGTTTCGGTGGAGGTGAAACAGTAACTTGGCGTACCGAAGGATTTATTAACTGATAGTTCTTCTCTACTCTAGAACAATATCGGCAGCTTTCATTACACGGCCTCCTTGATAATGCATCAGTATTTCCATGAAGAGTTTCTTTGCGTTGACGTATTTCCATTTTAGGAATTCCACCATCTTTTGTTTTCGGACAGTATCTACGTACCAGTCCGACTCCACCGCAAGTCCAACACTGAATTTTCGTGTTTCTGCCACCTTTACTCAATTCTAAGCTACGTAATTTTCGCCGCAAATCTTCAATTTGCTTTCTTAGATCATAGTTCGTATCAGTAGTAGAGACGGCTCTGATTGAGTGCCGGTCTTTACGCGCGGCCTGCTGGGCAGCCTCTATCTTATGTGCGTAGACTAGGGCAGATCCAATATCTTTGACATCGGCGAGTCTAAGTGTTTTCTGTATCTCCGGATCCCTCACACTATCGATGAAGTGATGGAGAGCCAGATCTTGACGTGTCTCAGCTGGGCAGTCCGAAAATGCTAGATGGGAAAGTCGCTGAATATCGGCAGCCAATTCTTGAAGACTTTCACCCTCTTTTTGATAGCGGGACTTTAACTGTAGTCTGCTATATTCTTTAGTGCACTTATCTCCAAACTGCAGCTCAAGCGCACTCGATAGGGCTTGGAAATCGTGCCTCTGCTCCTCCGGAAGCGTCTCGAGGATGTCAGCCGCGTCTCCTCTTAAAGAAGCCGCCAGGTGAAAAGCTTGGGCTCGGGGATTCCATCCATTAGCTTCCGCTACCATCATAAACTGGGTCTTGTATACTTGCCAGGATGATTTCCCATCAAATGTTGAGAGTTTAATATTGGCTAGGGAAGGCACAAATGTCACGTTGGGTTCCTCATGTTTGTTTGATATTTGCTTCTCCAAGATTTCAATCTTCTTATTCATATTGTCTAATGCTTCTTCAACGTTTTCTTCTATCTCCAGAACTTTAGTTTCAACTGAAGTTACCTTATCTTCCATTGCATTCATCTTCTCCTGAATGATGTTGGAGAATTCTTCTTTAACACTTACAATGTCCTTCTTAAGTTCCTCCTGTCCAGATTTTATCTCTTTCATCATCTCGGTTTTAATCTCTTCTTGTCCAGCTTTCATCTCTTCTTGTCTAGCTTTCATCTCTTCTTGTCCAGCTTTCATCTCGGTTTTCATATCTTCTTGTCCAGCTTTCATCTCAGCCATCTGCTCCGCTAATTTTTCGAGAAGACTTTTCATTAAATCCATATCCATTTTTCTTGTGACACGCTGCATCAACTCTTCAACCCCGATTCTGACACCAGTTGTACCGAGCTCCACGGGTTCGTGTTGATTGAGAGTTGAATAAAGCGACCACTTAATGAACACAAGACTTTTATTCGTAAAAACTTCACTAGATAAACGAAATTCCCGCTGTAACAATCACAATTATACAGCTACAATTCGTCAGATACAATAGGAAATAGCTTCCAATCACAAGTCTCAAATACCTCAGACAGAGAACAACTAGCAGTCACAACTAATCGTCTTCACTCACTGACTGTCTTCACAAAAACTCTGACTCTTCCATGTTGGGCTGCGGTATTTATACCTGACTTGGCGGAGAAATCTACCAATTTCGCCAAGGTTCTGGAAGCTTCTAGGCTATCTCGAAAAATATTGGTCCTAGAGCTTAGGTGATGGATGTTTCCAGAAGTATTGATTTCTCGCCAAGTCGCCAAGAATACGCCAACCGTCGCCAAGTCGCCAAGAATCTCGCCAACTGTCGCCAAGTCGCCAAATCATTAGGAAATCCGCTTTTAAACTACTACACGTCTAAATACCGCAATTTTTGCCCAAAATGTGAGAATTTCCGATCTGTCTGAGATATTTTAAGACAAATATAATCATTATTTATAAATTTGTAACAATATATATACATTATGTATGTATATATATATATACATTATGTATATATATATATATATATATACATACATATATGTATATATATATATATATATATATATATATATATATATATATATATATATATATATATATATATATATATACATACATTATGTAGCTATGTGAGATTGCATATAACTACATAATGGAACAAAGTTAAATCAGTAATAAAAATTAATATGATTAATTTATGTGTAGTTAGTATTTAAGATGTCATAGTAAGTGCTTGCGTTATACATTTAATTATTTTAATTTTTGTTTCTAAGTTACTTCAGCTTAAACTTTCTTCTGAATTAGTATTAAATATGTTTGCTTTTTATTTTTGATAGAATTTTCTGTTATTTGTCACTCATTTATTTCTGAACAAATGTTAATAACAAATCATTAATGAAAATGTATGTGCAAATAATAATTAATGTAAATTTCTTAACCTCACTTAGAAGACAAGACAAGGAGCCTTCACCCCATTCTTTAGTTTGCTTATGCCATTTTCAAAATAAATTAAAAGCAAATGGACTGACAATATTTGAGAGAAAAAAGATAAACTGTTTATGTGTGAACCACCTAAAAAGAAGCAAAAAAAACAGGTAATATATTTTTTTGTTCTTATTGAAATTTTAATATTTCTAATATAAAAAATTGTCAGTTATTATAAATGTTAATAATGTTTTTATGGTCATATAGTGAGCTTCATTCAAGCACTGAAGTTAGTTCCACTCAAGTGTCACATCTATAGCAGGTCCTAGAATGTTTTCGTTTGCTTCAAAAATCATGCAAGTGTGTGTAGCACTGACAAATCTGCAAAGGCCTTTGATTAAAGAAGTTCAGCATTTATATTGTATATAAATAAATAATTATTTTAATAAAATTTGTTAATTTATTATCATTCTTCTTATACATATATTAACCACATACCTGTTTTTTTATATGTATTTCATATTTCTCACTTTTAATTTTTCTAATGTATTTTCATTCTCAGTTCAAGATTACAATTTGTTTAAAAAAAGGAAAATGAATAATATGATAAAAATTTATATTGTAAAGACTTTTTGCTGCTTAATTTCTTCTATATTAAAAGCTTATCAGATTTACATAATTCTTTTAAAAAATTGCTTAATGTTTGTTAAATTAGGATTTTTGAAAACATTAAATATGTTTAAATATATATATAGCCACCAAATAAGCTTGGATTTACATTTAAAAATGATAATATTTAACAATATAAGTTATATAAATTATGTAGAAAAAATAAGCTTTCACATTTTTTCTGTCATTAAAAAATTAGTCACACGATATATAATAACATACTTATTTGCCTTATCTTGTTCCACTTAGTTACTATAGTAATTACTTCAATGCAGCTGAATTTTTATAAACTTTGACTTTAGCTATTCTGAATTTATAACTAATTTTAAATGTTTATTTGCAATATTAAAGAAGTTAACTTTTGAAAAATAACTTTATAATACAAAATCAAATTGGTTCATAGTATCTTGTGAATAATCTTTAACTAATAATATAAGTGATATGGAAGAAAATGTATAACTGTACTTTTTAACAACATTAGCCAAAATTGGTAGTAAATAATAGTGACTGTGAAAGATTTATCCATTATAATTTTAAATTCTATTTATACTAAGTTTTAAAATTTTACTCGTAAAACTAGGTGCTATATAGTTAAAAACAAATTGATTGCCAATTATTTCTGGCAGAAAGCTTGTTAACATAATTTCTTTCTTATCACTACAGAAACATGCAGTGTCTACCTTTACGTGATAAAGAAACCTTAAAAATTTTGATTAACTTTACTTATAATACAATATTTACCATTGATGGTATAAAGTATAAATAATTTAATATAATCTGAATTACAAACTCTGATTTTGTGTGATTTCACACGTATACTTCCTTTAGTAATGTTAAATTTTGCATTTTTAAAGTTTTATTTCCTTTAAAATATTTATGTATTACCAATTAAGCTTAAATTTACATTTAAAAACATCAAGCAACATGGATTTTTTTAGCTATGTAGAATGTAATGAAGCACATAAAATAACAACAATGAACATTTTTTTAATATTTATTTTCAATATACGTCAACCATTTATTGATGAAAAAATTTTCGATCACATTTAAATAGTTCCAATTTTCATATCTGTGAACATCGAACACAATTACATCTACTGAAGTCCAAATTACCAAATAGCAAGGTCTAAAATTGCCATTTGCCCTTGGATTTGATGGTAATAATCATGGTTCTTATTTATTTTGTATAATCCATTTTCATCAATGTATAAAATATATTGTGTATTCTTTAAACTTTCTATTAAAGAGCAATTTCTGAACTGAAAAGGGCACTTAATCTCTACTATTGCTGTGTCCATCAGGACTTGCTCCAAAAGCCCTCTAGGGCACTGGCATCTTCCTTTCCTTATCTCTCCACTCTTCTCTAGCATTATCTACAAATAAAATAATTTACATTAGATTATGATTAGTAAAAATGTTTCACATTTTATCCTATATTAAAAGAAAAACAATTTACACAAATAATTTAAACACTTTACATATTTATGGTATTATTTGTTTATAAAGAATTGCTATATCGACTGTATTTGATTCGATTTTTTTTTTAATTTATTGACTAAAAACAGGAGAGAGATTGTATTTTTTATAAATTGAGTATTAATCATTTTGAACTAGTAATAAAAGATAATAAAAAAATATGAATTTCATACAGCACCTTAATACTTTACATAGGCACTTTTGTACTAACATCAACCCAACCATAAATTGCCAAATGTTTCACAGTTTATATCAATCAATGCTATACTGAATCAGAATAAGAAAATATCAGTTTATGATATTCTATTCTGAACATTACTATGTTTAGATGTAGGTCTATATAGTAATTCTTAGGGTGTGTCAGTGGGTTGCAGTAAATACTAATGTACCTTTATATATAACATTCAAATATACACAACACAGAAAAGTGAATAAAGTTGGAATTATAATGAAGGATGAAATAGGCAAAAAGTAATAAAGCAAGAGCTCAATTTCTGATCACTTAATAAGCAAAATATAGAATCTTCCTTTTATTAAAAGTAAATAAAAACTGTCTTATTTCACAGCTAATAGTTCTGAATTTAAACTCTTGATTTATCTAGATTTATTGTAATTGCTAATTATTGAAAAACAATGTTATGCACTTCATTTAGATGTAATATTCAAATATTATTTTCACCAAATTCAAGCTTATAAAATGTATAACAATACATATTATCTTAAGAACTTCTTTATATTATTCCAAATCACAAAATTTTCTACTATTTACATATTAAGTGGAAATATAGTAATAATAAACTTAACAAACAATTTATAACAGTTACTTTACAATACAAGCAAAATTACTTCTCAAAATATACTCTTTAAAATAAGTGTTAACAATATAAACTTATATAAATAAAAATTAACATAATGCATTATGAATAACAAAGTCACTGAAGTAACAAAATTAAAATTTTTAAATCATATATAACTTATATTTGCCATTCCAAATGCGCATGATAAATTAAAACATCGTTCTGTTTTTTATTTACTCAAATTAAGATATTTGGATACATACAAATATTTTAAGCCTGATGAAGTTCACGAAAAATACGACCAAAGAAAATTTTATCTTAAGATTTTACTTAAGAGGAGATATTTTATTGAAAGTAACATGGTGTCATATATATTTAAGACTATTCCCTTAACTTCCACAGATAATTTCTTTCAGAAAATATATATTTTCAATTATAAAATAGTACTACAAAAATCACTTGTTACTCTCCAATGGCGATGTCAATGCTAAACTACCTTAGCAACGGTTGTTTGTAATCAGTTGCTAAGAAATACGTCACACTATTTTCGTCTATTAAAACCACACAATATATTTAAAAAGATATATTTTAATGATTTCTACTTTTATTTATGGCATAGAAATTTCTCAAAACATTTGAAAAAATATGACAGCCACTTAAAATGGCGGATTGTTCTAAATTGCGAAATACGTAAATTTTTGAACTCTGTTTATTTTGTCATTATTTAATGTTTTCTGTGTATCTTTTTCTCCTTTTTCGTGTTGAAATTATCGTCTGACTTTGGCTTATTGTTTGATTGACTAAGATTGAGTATTTTTGTTCTTTTATTTTTACTATTTAAAAATTTAACTTATTAATTTTTTTTTTTTAATTTTTCTCAGTCAGTTCAGATAGTTATGGTAGTGACCATGTCCCTGTTCAAACAAGTGTTAAAATCTACAATAACGATTATTCGAAAGGTATTTCCCGCAATAGAATTTTATGGATTGGCTTCTTCAATTCAATGAACACTCAAATTGCTAATAACGGACTAGTTTCTGTAGATCAATTCCAAATTTTATGCAAAAACCATCTTCATAAATTCAGGAAAAAACAAATCTTTCCATTAAAGTCATATCCTCCGTGGTGGACATCGGAATGTTGTTATCTTTTGGGTCAAAAAAGAAAACTTTGGAGGAAAGCGAAAAGTTCTCTTAATCAGACTCTGTGGATACAGTACAAACGAATTTCTGCAAAACTTCATCAGCTTCTTCTAACCCTTTCCAGAAATTTCTGGGATAAAACTATAACAAACGCTGGAATATCTAAGGACATTTATTCTATTCTTAAAAAGCTTAAAAATAGATCTACTGACTCACAAACTCATCATCTACTAATTTCTAGCGAAACTTCAATGATTTCGGACCCTGTTGTTCAGGCTAACTTATTTGCCAAATTTTATTCTCGTCAATCTGAAACTGAAGTATTACCTCTTGATTTAAGTTCAAACTTTGATTTTGAATATAACTCTGCATTCTCGCTCTCAGAACTCCAATCGGCGATTTCTAAATGCAAAAATACTTCAGCTGGTCCTGATTTAATATCTGCTAAAATTTTGAAGGGTCTATCAAATATAGCTTTACGATCCCTTTTGTCACTCATAAATAACTCTTGGATAAACGGTATTGTTCCCCCGTCTTGGAAAAAATCCATCATAATTCCTATAATAAAACCTGGGAAAGATACTACTTCAGTGAATTCTTATCGCCCAATATCTCTTACAAGCGTTCTATGTAAGGTCATGGAACGCATGATATTAAATCGTCTAATAAATCATATCTCCCTTTCCAAATATTTTCATCAAAATCATCATGGATTTATGCCTCATAGAGGTTGCGATAGTGTTCTTTCTGTGCTTCATCATCATATTATTACTTTACGCTCACAGAGAAAATATATCATATGCGCAACTGTAGACATATCTCAAGCTTATGATTCAGTGTGGCCAGACGGTCTTATTTATAAGCTCCTCCAATTTGATATCAGAGGAAATGCTGCTCATTGGATATTGGATTCTTTATCGGATAGAAGTTTTAAAGTGAAATGGCGTGGAACTTTATCTCAACCCACTTTCTCTAATAGAGGCGTTCCTCAAGGCAGTGTTCTTTCTCCCTTTCTTTTTATGATTTATATGTCAGATATTTACGAAGTTCTCTCTCCTGACATTAAGTGTTTTATTTATGCTGATGACATAATCCTTTTGGTTGCTCATACATCACAAGAAAGTCTACAGCAAAAAATGCAGACTGCAGTCATAAAACTTGAACAATGGTGTGATGAATGGAAACTAAAAATTGATTCCTCAAAATGTTCTGTCATTGATTTCTCTTCTAAAAAATATCCTGTAAATTTTGAACTAACTATCAACCAATTACCTATTTCTTGGTCTAAGCACATAAAAATTCTGGGCCTCTATTTTACTAATAACTTAACCTTCAAGTATAATTTTCAAATGAAAAAAAAATTTATCCAGAAGAAAATTAATGTTTTAAAAGCAATTGCAGGTAACAGATGGGGAGCAAAAACTAATCACTTACTTCAAATTGTTCAGTCCTTCATTACAAGTAGCCTCGATTATGGATGTCATGTATTTACATCTGCGAGCTTATCAGACCGAAAAATCTTGGATCCGATATATCACTCAGTTCTTAGAATTGCTACAGGTCTTCCTCGCTGGACACCAATTCCACTTCTTCTGAAAGAATCAGGGGTCTTACCTCTTACTGTAAGACAGAACTTTCTCTCTACAAGGATGTACATTAGAAATCTTGCACTTTCTACTAGATCTCCATGTGGTAGTTTGTGGGAATCAATGCCATACAGCCATATCTCGGGTGCTCTTCCTCTATCTTTGCGAGTGAAAAAATGGCTTGAAGAAAATGGAATTCAAGAATCACATATTTTAAGAGTTCCTGCAAAACCTACATCTGTTAATAATAATTTTAAAATATTTCTTAGAAAATATACTTTTCAGACTAAAAATCTTCCAACAAATACTATAAATGACCTCTTTGAAATGCATAGTATTTCTGAATGGTCCAATCACATATTATTATTTACTGATGCATCTAAAATAGAAAATAAACTTGGAATCGCTGTTTACGACAGCAGTAATAACTCCTTTGTTTCCGGGCAAATCAATAACTCTAATTCCATATTTACAGCAGAGACTTTGGCTTTATATCTGGCGGTGACTAAATTCTGTATTTCTCCCTCCAACTATATCATATTATCAGACTCCTTATCCTGTCTAAGCAGTTTGGAAACTCTCTCAACCTCTTCCCCAACCATCATTCAACACATCGGATCAGCATTAGGAAATGCAACTAAGATTTGCGAATCTATTCAATTAGTTTGGATTCCTGGTCATTCCGGAATTGCAGGGAACGAAAAAGTAGATGCTCTTGCAAAATCGGCCATTAATAAAAGTAATATTCTGCACTCAATTTCACATGAAGACCTTATCCATAATATAAGAAACATTTTTATCAATTATAATAACAACGAATGGAAAAATAGCAAATATGCCTCTAACTTTTCGCACATGTCTTCTATCACGAAAATTCACCGCAATTATATTAATTCTCGCCTTGAAGAAGTGTGGCTAGCTAGAGTTAGAACTAGATCTTTTCCGACAAATGCTAAATTACACAAATTTAAACTTTCTTCAACGGATAAATGCTCTTGTGGAGAAAGAGAAACCATTGATCACATAATGCTATCGTGTCCTCGATATGATCAAGCAAGAAATTCCTTAAGAGAAAAACTTGGAATTGGAGCTCTTTCTTTCTCTTGGATTTTAGATTTGTCAACGAGTCCTAAAGAGAAAATTGACGCAACAATTTCTTTTTTGAAACAAATTAATAGATTCTAATTTTTTCTCGTGTTTGTATTTCCAAGCGGCCTTATTTCCCCTTCATTTGTCAATCAAACACCGTGCTTATCTTTTCGTTTTTATTGTCCTATTTTTTTCTCAAAATCATCAATCCATCAATTTTTGTTTAGGTTTGAAATAAAAACTCAATCTTACTCAATGCGAGCTATAAGCCTATGAGCATAAAGCTCCAAAACAGTTTTTTGTCATAACCTATATGACAGCCATGATTAATGAAATGAAAACAAAAACCAAATTTTGAACTCTGATTATTTTGTCATTTATTATTTAATGTTTTCTTTGGCACTTTTTCTCCTTTTCCGTGTTGAAATTATCGTCTGACTTTGGCTTAGTGTTTGATTGACTAAGATTGAGTATTTTTGTTATTTTATTTTTACTATTTAAATTTTAATTAATTTTTTAATTTTTTTTCATTATTATGGATTCAAAATGATTGAAGCCGAGACTGAGATGATTTACACGGATTGCGATTCGCGCATTCCAAAAATAAACACTTCAAGATTATTGACTTTCGAAGATTCTATTCCACAACTAATCCAGTTAGCTGCGGAAAATGGTATTACTAAGTTCTTCATTTTCCTGTCTCCCACTGATGGTACTGCATCTATTCCAAAGAAACCTTATAATTTAAAGCAAGAAATAATTCAACTTGTAAAGAATCACAAGAAAATAATACAAATTCAACACACCCGTCAAGGTAAGCTTCTATTCGAAACTAATTGCCCAGATGCTGCTGTAGAAATAAGCAAGATAAACAATATTCTTGGAGTACCTGTTAACTCCAGTTTTCAACCTGAATACATTTCTTCAAGATTTCTTATAAAAGAAATAAATGTAGATTTATCTTTATATCTTGTTGCTGAAGAAATTGCGCAAAATGGATTAATGAAATTAAGCTTACAAAGATTTACAAAAAATAATTCTGAAGAACTGAGCGAAAATATTTTAGTGAGCGTCATTAGACATCATCTACCTCAAACTATTAACTTATTCTATTCTATCCTTCCAATTTCTCCTTTTATTGATTACGTTCGCCAATGTGGAAAATTCTACAAATTCACTCACCCTACGAAAAAATATACACAAGAAGTCTTCCAATGAAAAAACTATGGAACATTCCATAAAGACTCTCCCTGTGCCAATGAAACACCTAAATGTATAAACTATCAGGGAAATCATGCAGCTAATGACATTTCCTGCCCTACAAGGCTTGAAGAAAAAAAAATTCTTACATTTTAAAAGCATAAACCACTTTCTATTTATTGAGGCGAGAAGACGGTATAGTAAATCTTTAAAAACTAGTTACTCCAGTGTAACCAAAAGTCATCTTCCTTTCGTGCCGAATCAAAATGAAATAACTGATATTGTTAAAAAAGTAGTGACTGAGATGTCTTCTATATTTGAAGCAAAATTACTTGTGATATAGGCTAGACAAGATCAAATGATCCAACAAATGTTCTCATTCATGAAAGAATGTATGCGAACATGTTCGAATCCAGCTAGATCAGTTTCTACATCTCCTCCAAGAAAGAGTCGTGCAAGATCTATCCAGTCAAGAAAGATAAGTCCAAAAAATTCTGTGAATCAGCAAATAATATCTCCCGAACAACCTATTATGAAATCTCCTCAACCAAATATTAAATATGTAGAACCTAACATTAAAGAAAGAATTGAACCAGGAAGAAGTCGTAAAAAACATTAATAATTTTTTTTTTAATTTCTTTTACTACGAGCGCATCTTTTTTGATTTTCAATAACTGTTCAGGTTTTTCGTTTATATTTAATGTTCAATTTAATTTCTTGGAATGCAAGAAGCGTTCTATCTAAGCTCCCGTATGTAAAACTTCCGTACTTTCAATCTTCCGATGTCCTTGCAATTCAAGAAACGTTTCTTAAAAATTCCGACTTATTTCAAATTTGTAATAAAACAATAATTAGATTAGATAGGCAAGATGGCCGTGGTGGAGGACTTCTTTTTGCTGTTGATAAATCTCTACCTGTGCAAATTTTAAATATATCCCGCTCAGAAGATAACGATACAGAAATATTAGCTATAAAAATTACTATATCCAAATCATCTCTTACTTTAGTAAATGTATACGTCTCACACAGTAAATTTTCAAGTTCTTTGTTCCATAGCATCTTATCAAAAATTCATCCTCCCTTCATAATAATTGGAGACTTTAATATACGAAGTTCGGCACTTAATAGTTATTTAAACTCTCCCGAATCTTCAGAATTCTTCGATTGGATACTGGATAGCAACATCTGTCTTTTAAATACCTCTCAGCCTACTCACTTCGGACTCCACCATAGACCATCCCTTATCGATTATAACTTTGTATCTCCTGATATTTTTCCTTTTTGTACTTTCTCAGTCAGTTCAGATAGTTATGGTAGTGACCATGTCCCTGTTAAAACAAGTGTTAAAATCTACAATAACGATTATTCGAAAGGTACTTCCCGCAATAGAATTTTATGGATTGGCTTCTTCAATTCAATGAACACTCAAATTGCTAATGACGGACTAGTTTCTGTAGATCAATTTCAAATTTTATGCAAAAACTATCTTGATAAATTCAGGAAAAAACAAATCTTTCCGTTAAATTTATATCCTCCGTGGTGGACATTGGAATGGTATTATCATTTGGGTCAAAAAAGAAAACTTTGGTGGAAAGCGAAAAGTTCTTGTAATCAGACTCTGTGGATGCAGTGCAAACGAATTTTTGCAAAATTTCATCAGCTTCTGTTAACCCTTTCCAGAAATTTCCGGGATAAAACTATAACAAATGCTGGTATATCTAAGGACATTTATTCTATTCTGAAGAAGCTTAAAAATAGATCTACTGACTCACCAACTTAGCATTTACTAATTTCTAGCGAAACTTCAATTATTTCGGATCCTGTTGTTCAGGCTAACGTATTTGCCAAATTTTATTCTCGTCAATCTGAAATTGAAGTACTACCTCTCGATTTAAGTTCAAGCTTTGATTTATGAATATAACTCTGCATTCTCCCTCTCAGAACTCTGATTGGCGATTTCTAAATGCAAAAATACTTCATCTGGTCCTGATTTAATATCAACTAAAATTTTGAAGGGTTTATCAAACATAGCTTGTTTGGATTTTCTAATAAAATTCCAATTTGCTAAATCGAAATTCCAATTTTTGCTAATCATGTTTATCAATTCATCTTAATAATAAATTCAAATTCTAAATAAGCTTACCTTGAGCAGGTTTTTAATTTCTTTATTAACATGAGACATACTGAAACAGGACAAGACATGGAAAAATAACAAGACATGGAACAAATAACAAGACATGGAACAAAAAAAAAAAACATCTACATTTTTGGGCGCAGAATCTTATTCTGTTTTTAAACAAAGATATTCGCGCAGTGCGCCCTCTATAGACAAATAGTTGGCAACATCCTCCCCCCCGATGAACTTCAAAAGTTCATCAAGAGTAGAGTCTAAATTAATACTAAGTTAATTCACAGATTTTCAAAACAATAAGACCAATACTTAATAATAATCATATAATAATACTATGTTCTAGTGATAATAACATATGCCTTTGTAACAACATAATAATGTAAAAATTAATATATATATATTAGCTTTACATATTAATTTCTAAAGTTAATTTCAATATCAAAAATCAAACCTAAATAAAGATACATACATACATATACTGCTTACAGTAATTATAAAGCTACTCATTATTTCAGCAGCAATTCTACTACAATTCTGTAAAAGAAAAAGAAAATATAAAGTTAAACAATGTTACTAAATGTATCATAAAGTTCAATTTTCATAAAGTTCGATTGGATACAGCAACTGAATTGGACGTTTCAAATGAGTCCCAGACGGAAGTCTCACTATACAGGATCGTGTCTTTCCATCTCTGCCAATATGAACATCTGTGACGATACCACACTTCCACATAAGCTTTGGCACTTTATCCTCGTGAATTAGAACAATTGAGTCCTTCTTTATTAAAATAGGATTTTTTTTTCTCAAGGTGGATTGATGAGCAGACCTTAATTCCAAAAGATAGGATTTCTTCCATCTGTTCCAAAAGGTAGTCACTATTTTTTGTTGATGCTTATATTTTCTGGTGAGGACATCTTTCGTTGAAAGGGTTAGTACGGATATTCCAGGAAGAGACAATATTCGTCTACCTATCAGGAAGTGAGCAGGCGTGAGAGTCACTGACTCATTTTCTTCATCTATATAAGTTAGTGGTCTAGAGTTCAAAATGGCTTTAACTTCTATGACCGTGGTTTCAAGCTCCAAATAATTTAGAGATGTTTTTCCTAAAATTTTCTTGAGGGAGGTCTTCACAGAGCGAACAAGTCTCTCCCAAAATCCTCCCCACCAAGCTGCCTTTTCTACGATGTTTTTCCAAGTTATTCTTCGTTCACTAAAATAATTTCGGCATTCTTCTTTGCTTAAAGTTTCATTTAAAAGATTAAAATCTCTTTTCAGTTTAATGAAAGTTTTCGCATTATCTGAATGTATTGTTTTACATAGTCCTCGACGGGATATAAATTTTTTAAATGCTCTCAAGAATGACGGAACTGACATATCAGTTGTCAGCTCTAAATGTATAGCACGTGTTACTGCGCAAGTAAATAGCAAAATATATGATTTCTTCGTTTCTGAATTTTCGAATATGTACAGAGGACCTAAATAATCTAATCCAGTTATTTCAAATGGAAATGCTTCCCTCACACGATCTGGGGGTAAACAAGACATCTCTTCGGTAGCAGGCTTCGCTCTGAATTTCCTACATAAATTGCACTTGAATATTAAAGATTTTACTCTTTGCCTGCCTTTAGGGATGAAAAACCTTTCTCTCATTTCTGATAGTGTCTCTGATAATCCAGCGTGCCCAGTGTTTTCGTGACATCTGCGAATAATTGAATTCAGTGAACTCGTCCTTACCAGGCAGCAACAAAGGATGTTTCTGTTCATAACTCAAGTCTGAAAATTGTAATCGCCCACCTATTCTAATCAGTCCATTAATATCAAGAAATGGTTTGTACAAGGCTATTTTTGAAGAAACTGGTAACTTTTGGTTAGAATTTAAACCTTTTATTTCTGTAGAAAATTCTTTCTCTTGTGTTCTTTTAATCCAGTAAATTTCGGAATCATTCAACTCTTCAGCTGTCAGTGGCCCTTCTTTTTTATTCCCTTTATTTCTCAAGTTAAAAATAAATCTTTTGATCCACGCAGTAACTCAAAGTAATTTTGTAAAATTATTAATTTTACATATCTCCAATAAGTCCTTAGTATTTGAGTCAATACAAATAGCTTGTAAAATTATGCATTTTTTCTTCTTCCTTTCCTCTTCAGCTATCTTCATTTCTGGGTCTGGATATGCTATAGGCCAATGGTTACGTTCCTCAGAAAGCCAATAAGGTCCATTGAACCATGCTCGATTTTCTTTCAACCTTAAAGAATTTTCACCTCTCGTTAAAATATCAGCAGGATTTTCTTCCCCTGGACAGTAGTTCCATGATGAGGGATCAGTGATGCCTTGAATTTCAATTATTCGGTTGCAAACAAATGGTTTCCATCTTTTAGCATCTCCTTTCACCCAATGAAGTACTATCGTAGAATCAGTCCAATAAAAGCAGTTATTTACTTCCAAATTAATTTTATGCAAGATATATTTCATTAACCTACAACCTATTACAGCACCCATTAACTCTAAACGCGGAAGAGTCATCTTTTTCAAGGGAACAACTCTAGATTTTGATGAAACAAATGTAGTTTTTATTTCATTATTCTCAATAAACCTAATATAAACGACAGCACCATAAGCTTTAATACTACTATCGCTGAAACAATGCAATTGAATGTCAGATATCCCCTTAATGCTGTTACTTTTAAAGTAATGCCTTTCGATTTGAATTTCCTTTAAATTAATTAAGTCTTCACACCACCTTTTAAATATTTTTTGAATGCCTGATGGTAATGGTTTGTCCCACTCATATCCAGTAATCCAGCATTCCTGAACAAGGATTTTACACGTAACAGTAAATGGATTAATAAATCCTATAGGATCGTAGAGTTTACCAATTACTTTCAATATGAATCTCTTTGTAATTTCTTCATCTAGATTCAGTATGGTAACCTCTGGTACTGGAATCTTTAATGTATCTTTTCTACTATCCCAATAATATCCTAAGACCTTGCCACAATCTGTTAATTGCGTTAGACTAGGGTTTTCTTCTTCGTCCCATTTCTGCTGTAAGGCAACACAGTTTGTTTTCCATTTTCTCATGTTAAAACTAACCTTTTGCAAAACCCTTTTCATGTCTTGTCCAATTTCTATGGCTTCTTTTTCACTGTCTACACCACTTATTAAATCATCAACATTCATACAATTTTCAATTAAATCACTAACAACTGGATAATTATCTCTGAAACTTTCAGCATGATGCTTAAGTGTATCTGCTAACAAAAATGGGCTGCAAGTTGCTCTAAAAATAACTCGAGTCATTCTGAGAGCTTTATATTATTTTTCTAATTCCCCGTTTAACCAAAGAAATCGAACTGCATCTCGATCTTCAGGTGAAAGTAAGATCTGCAAAAACGCTTCTTCAATGTCCGCTGTAAACGCAATTCTATGTTGTCGAAAGTTAATTAATATTCCTAATAATTCTGGATTAAGATTTGGTCCAGCAGCTAAGCATTCATTTAATGAAAGGGAATTTGTGGCATGAGCAGAGGCATCAAATACCACACGGAGTTTTGTTGTAACCTTATCTTCTCTAAGTACTCCTTGATGTGGGAGATAAAATGATATTTTCTTGGGATTATCAGAAACTTCTTCTGCTGCTATTCCTCTTTCAAGGTAACCATCGATAATTGTTTGATATCTTTTGAAGAATTCTGGATTTTTCTTAAATTTCTTAGTTAAACTATTTAGTCTGTTAAAAGCTATTTCATAGTTGTCTTTCAACTCCTCAACCTTTTCGTTAAAGGGTAGTTTAACTTGATAACGGTTATCTTTTAAACTAATGGATTTTTTAAACTGATTTAAAATTTCGTTTTCCTTATTAGTATTATTACTTTCATTTTTAATTCCAATTGATTCAATCTCCCAAAATTTACGCAATATCATGTTAGATTCAACATCTAGATTGCTTCCTATTGTATAAACAGCTACTTTCATAACGTTAGCAGATTGCTGTGTGATCATCCTATTTGATGTAGCAACTGAACCATTAATCGTCCAGCCGAACATTGTTTGACATGCAACTAAAGTTCCTGACAATCTACGAACTTTACCAGTCACAATTTTCCAGTAATAATCACTGCCTATTAACAGAGAAAGCTGTAAATGCCGTTCATTGAAGCTTTGATCCGCTATTTTTATTCTGTTTTTCTTACACTGTATAATTATATCTCTTGCAGGTGCACTTATATGAGCATTGCTAATATTCGGTGTTTCTAAAGCTTCGATTACTAAATGTTTTCGCATAAAGGGACAATTTATTTCAACTCTCACTTTATTTCTTTTTTCTATAACTGGTTCAGTAGAACCAAACGTATAAATTTTTAACTCTTTTTGTCCTACTATTTTTAAATTTAACTCTTTAGAAACCCGCTCAAGGATAAAAGATCGGCAACTACCATTATCTATCAAACATCGAAATTTCTTATTTCTATTATTTCCTACAATATTTACAGTTGCGGTTTGCAAATAAATATTATCAATTTTGTCCTCTTCTGAAACAGAAGTGACAGCAGTATCCGATTTCACATCAATTTTATTAATATATTCATGTAATAAACTATTATGTTTCCCCTTACAACTATTACACCGCATTTTCGAAAAACAGTTATACGCAGTGTGGTTTCTTTTAAAACATAAAAAACATTTCCCCTTCTGTTTTAAGGCGTTTTTCCTCTCGAGAATAGACTTAAGACATTTTTTACTACTATGTTTATTTGGAGTGTCACTCTCGCAAAATTCGCATTCCCCCTCCTTTTCTGCGGTTCCGACATTTAACACCAGCGCAGTCGCATTTTGTTTGTATTTTTGTGTGCGGTGAAAAGAATTATGACCTTTCGCTGCGAAATACTTCGGGTATCCCTTTGACTATCAACCAATTACCTATTTCTTAGTCTAAGCACATGAAAATTCTGGGCCTCTATTTTACTAATAACTTAACCTTCAAGTATAATTTTCGAATGAAAAAAAATCTATCCAGAAGAAAATTAATGTTTTAAAAGCAATTGCAGGTAACAGATGGGGAGCAAAAACTAATCACTTACTTCAAATTGTTCAGTCCTTCATTACAAGTAGCCTCGATTATGGATGTCATGTATTTACATCTGCGAGCTTATCAGACCGAAAAATCTTGGATCCGATATATCACTCAGTTCTTAGAATTGCTACAGGTCTTCCTCGTTGGACACCAATTCCACTTCTTCTGAAAGAATCAGGGGTCTTACCTCTTACTGTAAGACAGAACTTTCTCTCTACAAGGATGTACATTAGAAATCTTGCACTTTCTACTAGATCTCCATGTGGTAGTTTGTGGGAATCGACGCCATACTGCCATATCTCTGGCGCTCTTCCTCTATCTTTGCGAGTGAAAAAATGGCTTGAAGAAAATGGAATTCAAGAATCACATATTTTAAGAGTTCCTGCAAAACCTACATCTGTTAATATTAATTTAAAAATATTTCTTAGACAATATACTTTTCAGACTACAAATCTTCCTACAAATACTATCAATGACCTTTTTGAACTGCATTGTACTTCTGAATGGTCCAATCACATATTATTATATACTGATGCATCTAAAATAGAAAATAAAATTGGAATCACTGTTTACAACAGCAGAAATAACTCTTTTGTTTCCGAGCAAATCAATAACTCTAATTACATTTTTACAACAGAGGCTTTGGCTTTATATCTGGCGGTGACAAAATTCTGTATTTCTCCCTCCAACTATGTCATATTATCAGACTACTTATCCTGTCTAAGCAGTTTGAAAACTCTCTCAACCTCTTCCCCAAACATCATTCAACACATCGGATCAGCTTTAGGAAAGGGAACAAAGATTTGCGAATCTATTCTATTAGTTTGGATTCAAGGTCATTCCGGAATTGCTGGGAACGAAAAAGTAGATGCTCTTGCAAAATCGGTCATTAATAAAAGTTATATTCTGCACTCGATTTCACGTGAAGATCTTATCCATATTATAAGAAACATTTTTATCAATTATAATAACAACGAATGGAAAAATAGCAAATATGCCTCTAACTTTTCGCACATGTCTTTTATCACGAAAATTCACCGCAATTATATTAATTCTCGCCTTGAAGAAGTGTGGCTAGCTAGAGTTAGAACTAGATCTTTTCCGACAAATGCTAAATTACATAAATTCAGACTTTCTTCAACGGATAAATGCTCTTGTGGAGAAAGAGAAACCATGGATCACATAATGCTATCGTGTCCTCGATATGATCAAGCAAAAAATTCCTTAAGAGAAAAACTTGGTATTGGAGCTATTTCTTTCTCTTGGATTTTAGATTTGTCAACGAGTCCTAAAGAGAAAATTGACGCAATAATTTTTTTTTTGAAACAAATTAAGAGACTCTAATTTTTTTCTCGTTTTTGTATTTCCAAGCGGCCTAATTTCCCCTTCATTTGTCAATCAAACGCCGTGCCTATCTTTTCGTTTTGATTGTCGTTTTTTTTTTCAAAATCATCAATTTTTGCTTAGGTTTCAAATAAAAACACAATCTTACTCAATGCGAGCTATAAGCCTATGAGCATAAAGCTCCAAAACAGTTTTTTGCCGTAACCTAACCCTATGACAGCCATTTGTAAATATTGGAGAGGTTTCAAGTTGTGTTCATTGCAATTGTTACTCGTAATGTTTATTATTTGAATGTGTATATATAAAATTTTTGGACATAGAAATCGTTTAGATATGCTGTCTTTCACATATATATTCCTCGAAAAATATAAAACTAATATGTATAAACTTCAATCTTTCAATATATATTTCTTGAAAATATTATTCTACTATTATTTATAAACTTAATGTTAAATTAAATGCAGTAGATTGTATTGATAACTGATTCTAATTTTGCATACGAAAATTTTTTATAACGTCAATCGTTAGTGTATATAGATATTCAATTTGTTTTTCATTAGATATCTGGAGTTACTTTTGATCAATTTAGATAAAAGTAATAGCCTGGATGTACATCGATAGTTTGAAACATTCAGGAAGTAATTTTTAACTATTGTGGTTTTATTTTCTGTGGTTAAATCAGATGTTTAAATATCTGTTTATCGAATCAGATTTTGTTCGTATTGTATACAAAAAGACAATCATTTTCTCTTGCCATCAAAAGTAATGATGTGAAGTATACTGATAATTTTATTTGGCACGTTTAACATGCAAGACATTTTTTCTTTTGCAAGTTTTTTTATACATAGGTATGCTTCATAAATGCTTATACAATTGCTGTAGCATTTATTACATAGTGTTGTGTACTTTCTAGAGAATACTAATGCAGAAACCTTCGTAACAAAACTGATTGTTCATAGATTATAATAAATACTGATTCTTATTAATATTAGTAGAACATTTTCCCAATTTTTTACTGTTATATTTATTAAAGTTTACAAATTTGGTGCTTGAGATTTGGAATATATTTGAGCTTTAATACTGTCACATAAAAAATGTCTGTGTTTAAAATTGCTAATTATTTGCTAGTAGTTAAGAAGCAGGAAAATGCTCTTGATATTATTCCTTATTAAAATGAAGCTTTTTATCATTAGAAATGTTGACGAGAAATTAAATAGAATAACTAGATTTAATTAAGTATGTTGGATTTCATTGATAGTTAATTTAGTTGTTTATCAATGATTTGACAAATCAGTAATTTTGTTGGACTACATGACAAGAATATTAAATTTCATCCATTATTATGGACCTTTTAAATTTGAATATGCATGTTAGTTCCAATATTTTTAGATTTGTAGAGATTTATATTCTAATTTTGCTTTTACTGAAAGTTATAGGTAAAATTGTGGCTGCTGATGCTAATTGATTAATTTGAAGTTACTTAAAGTTTTTTTGATGAAGTGTTTCTTATAATAAATTTATAAATATTGGTTCAGTTTTTGCGTCGATAATAAACTTCTTTATCAGTATTACAACCTTTAAATCCTGTTTGTCATAACTAGCAGAACCTGTCTCCTATGAGCATTTGCCATTTCCTCTTTTTCAACACCTTGAGATATCTGTTTCCCATCTTTTAGGTGGTATTTCCGAGGAATTTTTCAATAATTTGGAAAAAGTTAAATTTTAATATGGTTGGATTGTATTTATAATCGTATTGTATTTATACACATAACATAATCAGGGGCTTAGTGAATCAAGATTGTTTCTCAATTCAAAAACATGTCTTATGTATTTTCAAGAATCTCTAAAACGAAATATGATTGCCTGAGTTTATTCCCTCAAAATTCCTAATATTCCCCAAAACTCCCGAGTAAATTCCCAAGCTTCAAAATTCCCGGGAATTTTACATCTCTAGTAGTGTAGTTAGATGATTATTTCAGGTTTTTTCTGGTGTCGTTCTGGTTCAATATTGCAAAGAAATTGGCTGCATATAAGGAGTTTGTGGTCTTATAAAATAAAAGAACTGAAAACAAATTGTAGACAGTAAAAAAATTTACATTATTGGGACAGTCAAACAATTAGATTATTGAGACATTATAGGAAGCTTAGTGTGTTGATCACCCTTACTTTAGTTATTTATATTTTTGACATGGCTTAGTAAATGATCTCATGGATTAAGTCATAGATCAATCTTAAGTTTTTTCACTGGTATGTTATCCACATGATGTGTTAGTTATATCCACTGTATAAGTGTAAATTATTTTTCGAGTGAACCTAATAGATAGCTGGTAGAGCTCAAATATGGTAAATGAGGGAACAAAAAATATTCTGCGGCACCTATTCGAACCACCACGCATGCAGAAAGCGGAAGTGCAACAACCATTGACTCATTATTCAACAATGGCTGGCATCGAACCAGGTACCTTTTGTTTTGAAGAATTTTGTTCTATTACTAAGCCATAGGGAATTCGACAATGCTTTACGTATAATATTTCACTTATCATAATTTTCTTTCTCATATTTATGTTGATTTATTTAAATATTGATTCAATTGGATTATTGTGGATTTTTTGATGTGATAAACATATATTGGAAAAATGAAAATGCAATAAGAATTATAAGCTATGTGTATTAAAATAATATGACACATAGTAAAACTTTATATGTAATGGCATCTTACCAAATAACAGAGAACTAATCATAGTTTGGGATCCTTGAAGAGCCGTGAATACAAGGAACATTTAAATAAATAAGAAAATTATCAACCAAGTGGTTTTGAAAACGTAAGAAAATAAGAATAAAAACGGTTCTTAAATTCAAAAACAATTAATATCAAGTGGGAAGACACACTGCTGGACAACGTAAATGTAACACCCTGAAGGGAGCATGCAAATAACATGAAATTTACAACATGCATTGGCGGGGATGAGGTATGCAAATGATTAGAATTCCAGGGCAAACGCACATCACTCGCGCCCATGGTGCCACTTTAAAGCGCTATTTAAGACTTCGACGATTTCAATTTCGGCAATTGTGTTTTTTTTCTTTTTCTTTTTTTAACGATCAATCATGCCTCGTAGGAAACAGCGATCAATTTTTGATCAAGTATCCAAATTCAACAGATTTAGGATATTGCCCTAACGAGATTGTGGATTATCTTTCAGAGAAATCGGTAGTCGTGTTGTATGAAACCAAACAACGGTAATGAGGTTATGTGATCGTTGGATGCAGGAGAGTACGACGGACCTATGTGTTTGATCACATTCTCCTCAGTGCACTACTTCACGTGGTGACAGGCAAATTGTGCGCATGACAGAGTCAGATCGCTCAGCCACATCACGAACCATAGAACAGCATATTCAGTCGATAACGCATCATCCAGTGTCTGCGCATACCATTTGACGCTGTTTACAGCAGAGTGGTCAGTTCACAAGACGTCCATTTCTTCATCTACCCATGACACAGAACCACAGATTTCTCCAGCGCCAAGGGTACGATGAAAGAAGGATGTGGACGGCAGAATGGAATGATATTGTTTTTACTGACGAGTCACGCTTCTGATGGTTACACCACGATGGTTACATTCAAGTCTGGAGACACCGTGGAGAGAGGATGCTGAACAGCTGTGTTATGCACCGTCACACTGATCGTGCACCGGGTATTATGGTATGGGGCTGTATTGGATATCACTCTCGCACTCCTTTAGTACGCATTGTCGGTACTTTAAACAACCAATGCTACATCTCCGAAGTATTGGAACCAGTTGTCTTTCCTTACTTTCAGGGCTTGCCTACAGCCACATTTCAAACTGATAATGCGCGACCACACGTGGCACGCATTGTCCAAGGGTTCTTTATCAATCACCAGATTGAATTGCTTCCCTGGCCGGCTCACTCTCCGGATCTTTCAGCGATAGAAAACATGTGGTCCATGGTTGCTCAACGATTGACCCAGATTACATCCCCAGCAACCACACCAGATCAGCTTTGGCAATGCGTGGAAGCTGCTTGGTGTTCTGTACCCCAAGAACACATCCAAAGTCTCTTTGAATCAATGCCGAGGCGTGTGGCAGCGGTGATCTCCAACAATGGCTTCTGATTTTGGCAGGAGCCACACTTCACAGAAGTCTGTAAATTAAATCCTTTGATACTTGGTAAACATGTAATCTGCAAAAAAATTTTGTTGTAGTATCTCTTGTCTTTCTTGGTATTGCAATTTGGGTGGCTAGCAGTATATTATGACATCATCTGCTGTGGAAAATCTTCAAAATGAAATTAAGAAAAGTTCTGAATATAAAAATGTAACGTATTTTTATACATTTGCTTATTATTCTGAATTCACTGTAAAAATGGTAATAATAAGTTTTAAGGTACCTTCAAAACTTACTATTACTATTTTTTGCTTTTTAGTATGATGCCGTAATGTATAAAAATTTTGCTATACGAGTATATTGTGGTTTTTACAATTTTAATACAACTTTAATCAATAATTATTGTGATAAATAATAATGGAGCACTTTAAAATTAAATTTTCATCAAAACTTTGTACTACTTGCATTTTTTAAAATGATGATTTTTGTATTTACTGAAATTCATGAATTATTGAGAGATAATGATAGTAATTATCATTTTCTTTAATTTAGTATGACTTAATTTTCTTGCATTCATAATAAAAAAAGTTAATTTTGAGTGTTGACTGATCGTAAGTAATTAATTATTGAAATGTGAATTCTTTTTGTTTTCAGTAATGATGCCATATAAGTTTCAATTATAATCACAAAATATCTTTAGAAAGGGATAAATATATAAATTAAAACTGTAATTAAAGATATTAAAAATACTAGATATTTTGAAGAGAATAATATGCTAAGAGTATCATAAGTAGTTAAAAAAAGATCGGTAGCACAAAAATTAAAAAAAAAATTATTACGATAATTTGTTCAACTTTTTTAGTTGTAAATATTCCAAAAGCGCACTTATGAACTCGTTGTAAGCCCCTTTCTTGGAGGTACCATTTTCTAATGTTGAGATTCAAATAATTTCTAATACTTTAGAGGATTTTAAAATAAATTTAAAAGATAACGCTGATTTAACTAATGTCTAACTGATCTAACTACAGTGAATTAATTGATCTATATGACTGATATAGCTGATATTAAATCAATGACATTAGATCATGAAGGGTTATGAATTACGTACAGAATATCAATAACTTGGTGCTACTAATATCCGAGAAGATAGACATATCCTTAAAATCATACAGTAAATATTGCCATATTATGTAAACTGTAAATTAGAAACATATATTTTGTAAAATTAAATCAAATATTTACACAATTCTGCGAATATGTCTGCAGTACCAGAATATCCTAGCATGGAAATTGTTGCTACGGCTATCCAAGTCGCTGCAGCTTAAACGCGATTGTAATTCTTCATTTTTGCCGACTGATTCTATACCTTCATATTGCATCATAATTTAAATATTTGTGTCCTTTGTAAAAAGGCACCAAAAAGAATATAAATACTTGTAGCTTCTGTTTGTCTTCTTTCAACTGATCCAAAACATAATACGATAGTAAAATATATTGATTACTTATTACTTAAGTACATGATGATCTGCCAAGTTTTTGAAACATTAAAAGGTTCATTAAAAGATTCACATATAAAACATTCAATATTTACTGAGGGAAAAACTGATGAATTAATAATTTATAAAACAGAACTTAAAAGTATTTTATCAGTACTCATACTATATTGTACAGCAAGAAACGATAGTGTATATTAAAAATGTTTTAGTTAAATTGGGGCATTTCTTACATTATAATTACGGAATTCTTTCGAACATTTTTTTCCTTCATTAATATGCTGCTTTTTTAATATTTATGTAAAAATTTCCGTAATAATTTCAAAAGAGGTTTTCAACATCAACGAACTATTTTAAAATTAATAGCTATATCAAAAGGTAATAAATATAATAATTTAGCGTAGTAATTTAGCAGGAAATAATTTGAAAGGAAAAATTAAAAAGTATTTGTATACACAGTTTAAGTCACGCAATTTTATTTTCCTCCATCAAATAGCACTTATTTTACATAGAGCTAAAAATATTGCAACAAGGGTTCCTATAGCAGTATTTTAAACTGCACGTATGCAACCGTAAGGTTATTTAGTCTTAGGATTTAAAAAAGATTGTTTACAAATATTGCAATTGTTAATTTAGAATTCTATTAACGAAATTTTAAAAAATTTAAATCGTTCTTGACGATTTAAAAGAACCAAAATGTGGATGTTTTTTCTTGTATTTCTCATTTTGCTTTTTCATCTTTTCTATTGCCACCATGTTAATGGCTTGAATCAATGGAAAACGGCTTCTCAAATCGATGCTTTGATACTTATATAAGGAATCATTTCATTATCAAAATGAACTTCGACAATATTGTCAGATATTCGATGATGTTTGCTGCCCCTCGAAGAATGCGATTTGAAGGCAGGCAGCTATTTCCTTGACAAATCGTATTTACGACGTCATCGGACGGGACGTCGGGAATCGTCACCTGACATCAGTTAAGTGGCGTCATCATGATCTCAACTCAGGGCTAGGGAAAAAGAAGGGCTAGCTCAAATGCTCCCCAAAACTGTCACCGGAAATAGCCGTTGATGACGTAGTCAGGCATCCAAGGAGAATAAGCTGCTTGGAGTTTCTAAGCAAAATATTTACTTTTTATTTTTAAGTTCATTTTGTTTTTAATCAGAGTGAAAAAAATTACAAATGCCTCTCAAATATTTAGTAAATTTGCAGTTATTATTTAATAAACCCCAAAAAATTATTATTAATATTGAAATAAACTTAAAATTGTATACCAATATAAAAATATATTTACCTATTAGCTTCAACTTATCTTGATTTTTTGACTATTGACCCATTTCTTGTTTTTCTGTTGAGCTTTATTATGAGATACTATCGCTGCATTTCTATTTAAATACCTAATTCGTATAAATGTTCTCAAGCGACAAAAAAGTTTAATTGTCTTTCGATTTACAATAGGAAAAGAAGACTCTGTTTCATTTATTAATGTTGCTATGACATTTTTCCCTTTAGAAAATGTGTCGCCATGAAATTTGCGAAACATTATGTCCATTTGTTTTATAGTTTCCATCCATGCTTTTGTTGGAACAGTAAGTCCCCCAGCAGAAATTAAATTAATCCACTCGGAATGATTGGGCATATCGACTGAATTTCTTGATATAGTTCCAAGTAAATTATCTTTAAATTTATAAGCAATATAACCTGCCACATAAACCATAGCTTCTTTTTCAAATGTAGATATATCACAATTTGGATTGGAAGAGGCAAGTTCACTTTCCCAAGATAAAGGTAAGGGATTAATTAAGAATTCATGATTTAATTCATCATCTTGAGAATCAAAAGAATTGATAATTTCTTGACGTTTTTTTACATTAAATGCAGAGTCTAACATTTCACTTGTTAAATAAACGTCTGGTCCATTTTCTAAAGAATTTACTTTCGGTGACAAATTAGGTAATTTATTTGTGAGCAATATTTTTTAAGTGAATAATTACTTCAAAAGGAGAAGGATGGTCATTGAATCTCCCGAGACCTCTAATTTGGCTGAAGAGGCTTTCGAGCGCATCTTGAGTAAGTCTACTTGTTAAAATATAAGATACATTTATAGATTTTAAGTCTTCATATAATCCATAAAGAGAATGAATTGAACAGCTTCAGTTTACGGCAATTCTGAAAAGGCAAAACCGATTTTTTTCCAAATACACGTAAATTGAAAACTTCCTCCTTGATTGCGTTTAAAGTTTCCTTTTGGGTATCAAAGTATTTTTGCACTCCAAAAGCAGCTTTTAAAGGTTTGTTACTGGGAGGTATTGGTACGGAGCTGTTCATAATATCAAATAAATTATCGATTAATGAAAAAAATGCAGCCGCTTTAGTATTTCCAGTGATATGTATTATAGCTTTAGCAGAAGTTTCCGAAAATAAAGTCTTTGCAGGTGTAACCTTTTGTCTTTCATTTCCTTTAACAGTTAGAAATTGGGGCTTCAGTTTACGGCAAATTTTTATTTCCCCGACATCTTTATTCTATATCTCATATAATATTCTAGAATTTATAATTGTACAGTCACGCAAATCTAAACCACTATCTAAAAAATGGTTCCTCAATAACTTAATATAATGAAACATATTAGCGAAAACCCATATTTTCCTTGAATCTTTTGAAGGATGAAGAAAAAAAGATTTGTCTATAGTTATTTCGAGTTCTTTCCATAAGGTATGACACCCACCAAGATCCGAAATTATTACTCTAACTTGAACACCAGTGAATTCGACTTCATCTCTATTACAGAAAATAAAAGTTTTTTATTCATTTTACAGTCGAAATCAAAAAATATTGGCTGTTTCCACGGGAAAATTAATCCTCTCAATAAAATAACTTAAACTTTACAAAATGGGCCTAATATTTCATCCAATGAATAGTCGTAACACAATTTCGAATCTATGTGCATTTCGTCAAAGCTCAAAGAACAAATCTTTTCCATATCGCTCAAAGTTTCGCAATTTTTTTCATAAATAACATTACATCTTTAAGAATTCCAGGCATGCTACTAAATTTGGAACACCATCTTTTCAAAGTACTTGCAATTGGCATATTTAATCCCATTGTATTTCGCCAAAAATCGTAAGGTTTTGAAAAAAATGACCGAATCAAAATACATTTTGAAAAAATTTTTGAAGGAGTAATAAAAAACTAACGTCATTTAATTCTTAATTTATTTTCTTCATCTTCACGCTTATAAGGGAATATATTATTTATCCCTATCTTCCCAAGTTTAACGTTATCCTTTTGAAGTAATTTTATTTTCGTTTTTAATTTTTGTATTTCATTTAAAAGCAATTTTTCATTTGATTTCAATCGTTTAATTATTCTTGTTGTAGAAGTTCGATTTCTTTTTTGCTCATTTTTAAGGAATTTCACTGTATTTTCTGCGCATAATATTATTTTTTTCAATTCTTCTATATATTTTAAATATTGCATTTAAGGCACTTAATATCACCATCACATTGATTTTCTGCATCACATAATTTATGTGGACTCACACACTCTATTCTTTCAATAGCTTCTACTAATCTTCTTCTTTTCGTTTGTCTCTGTTCTCTTGGAGTATTTTGAATTATGTTTAAATCCGGAAACTTAAGATTAGGCAGAGCCGTCGGTTTTAATATTTTTCTCTCTGGCAAACCAAGTAGTCGATTTTGCATGTCGTCCATATATTCATTCAAATCAAAATGCTCACTGCACACTCTAGCATTCTTGATGTTGATTTTGTCACTTCTTCGACATCTTTTCACCCATTCCTTTGAAAGCATTTGATTTTCTTTTGGAAATCGATGAAATATGTTTTCCTTTTGTATTTCGATACATATTTGAACACGTAGCAACAGCACACGATGTCATGTTTTCCTCTTTAAAAATACTCTTGCTTAAAATGAAAACATTAACATTAAACAAGCCAAAATGAATGAGAAAGCTTCGATCAGACACAAACTAGCATAGAGAATGCCAGGCAGTGGATGCCCAGTGACGTCACGCTCTTCCACTCTCCGGTGACAAGGCGGCATGCGATACATCAAAGCGATGAGCCAGCCCTTATGTTTTCCCTAGCCCTGATCTCAACTGGTAACCACTCTAGGGTTAGTAAATTAAATTCACTTGATTCATTTTTAAATACAGCTTTGAGAAGTCTGGCACATTCTTCGGATACACTTTAAATTTTTCAAAAAAATTACGAAAACCCATCGCATTTTTTAAAATACTACTTTTATTCGTTAGAGATATTGAAGTCTATTTTCTTTAAAGGTTTGAAATATCTATGGATATGTGTCTTTTGGACGAGACATTAATGTAAATTAAATTTTTGGCAAGTTACTTTCACCCATGTAAAATTGACAGCATTCTTCCAATTCATCTCATAAAAATATAAAAGACTATGAGGTTTGCTGAATATCATTTTCCACAATTTTATTAATTAATGCTTGTTGGAAGATTATGTGAAATCTCGTTTTATATGTTGTGTCATTATGAGGATAGATACAACGGATGTTCAAATACTGCCCAAGCCCTGTTCAACATGTTTTCCCGAACAAGCACATCTAATTACGAATGATCGTGAAACTGATTCCCAAACAACCATTTAACAAAATACTATGATTCATAAATTTAGCATACAATTAAGTCTGCATGTTATATTTGTATCTGTTATCTAATTGAATTACTATAGCGAGAGAAGGCAATTTTCTTGTTTGATTCTTGCACGCTATTTACCCAAAGGGCTAGCAAATTTATAATCTTAATTATCGTATTATGTTTGTTCAATAAAAATATTAAATAATTTATTTTTGTTCAGGCTTAGGAGGAGTTTTAATGGTTAGTAATCTTTATATATGACTTATAAAGAATCTTAAGTTATAAATATTGCTTACAATGTTAATTTTCCGTCATGGATATTGGGAAATATTTTAAAAACAACCAGAAGCATGCGATAAATTAAAAAAAGAAGTTTGCCCATTGTCTTCAAAAAAATTAAATGTTCCTCTAAATTATTTGTGTATGTTACATTTCTATAAATATTATGAATAACCATTTTTTAAAAATCATTTCATACACTGCATTGTTTAAATATTCCAAATACAAGTAAAAAAATTTAAATAAAAGCATTAACATTAGTCCTAATTATACAATTTTTCTAAAAATATAATTATTTTACAAACATTATTTAAAGGAAAAAAAAAGATTTCTTATAACAGCTTAAAATTTTTAGGATAATAATACTTGGAATAATTTTTTGATAATTCACTTATTTAATATACTTTAAATTTTGAACAATTAATAAAGGCACATAAAAGGAATAAGGTTCTTCAGTGTAGGAACTATTCTTGCCCAAATGATATTGTGCTCTATGAGGCCAATCTACAGCCTTTGAGTCTTAGGAGAAATGCATGTTTGGTGAAGTACTGCAATAAGCTCTCATGTTAAAGGATTTCTGGATCTTTTTTGATAGTAGAAGTGCTATTTAGCATTTTGCCGATTGGCATCATGTGAGGTATAGTACTTGTGCAGACATCCTCAGGAAACTGAAACATCTTTCCTATGGTCATCATGTCCACTTTCAGTGGATTCCGTCCCATGTGGATGTTGCTGGTAATGAAATTGCAGACAGTTTGGCTAGAGCCGGTGCTAGCGATTTCACCACGCCTGCCGCTTCTCTTACTCATATGGAACTTTTTTCTTAATTTAGGGCAACTACCATGGCTACTTGGATTGTCCCACCTGTGCATCCTTGGTACCAGGTGAGGTGTCCTGGTGGCTTCTTGGCTCGGGGCTGCAGTAGACGCGATCAAACTGCACTTGCACATTTTCTTAGCGGCCATCTGTTTTCCATGACTTTCGTAGGTGGTAACAAACATTTAGAGATCTGCACTAAGTGTTCTTCGGTGTAGGCCTCTCCTGCTACATTTTATCTTGTTTGGGGTCTACCAAGCAAGACCTGATTCGGGATCTCCTTCTGGTGCTTGACTTTTTTAGGGTGAATGGACTCTGGATCTGATGTAGCTTTGCTGATCACGGGGATTGGAAACAACAACACATTTAGAAGCTTATTGTTCTCTATCTACACTCCAAAGGTACTCCAGTATGACGCATATTAGGATGATTATCAAGCTAGATATTAATAAACGTAATCAATACGATGGATTTTGCCTGCTTTGATAAAATGTGTTCCATATACTTTTAAATAACGTTGAATGATTCTTATAATACATGAATTATCATTTTCCGGCATTAACATTAGTCCTAATTAAGTAATAAGCTCGGAATAAGTACTCTTAAACTTATTTTTATGGGTTCCCATATCTGTGGATTTTGTAATAAGATTTCACATTCCCTTAGAAAATTTTTCCACATCCTTCCTTTTAGGGACTAGAACTATTAAATTTTTTTTAACTCTTTTAAGCCAAAGTATATTTGTTAATTTGAATTTTTAGCATAAAACATTTATTTTCCGAAAATTATACTAAAATAGTAATTTAAAATTTTTCCAACGAAATTATGTATTTAAAAAAGAGACAATAAATTATTTTTTAAAGGAAGTCATCTCCATTGTGAGTTACACTTGCTAAATGCTCAGTTTCAGTTAAAATATACTGATTCGTATTTCACTTTCATTAATTTTACATTGCGCTATGTTCTGCATAAACATTTTTATTGTTTAAAAATATTTCTAAATAATAAGAGAATAATTGTATTTTAATATAGTACTATATTTAGAATGGAGTAACCGATTTAATTCCCATATTTTTAAATAAAGAAACAATAAAAAATGAAAGAAGAAAATTTAACGGAAATAAAATCGAAATTTTTTAACTTGCTAACTTTTTCAGTTGAATACTGATTTAGTTTAATTGTATACTCTAGTATCATTTTCCCATAGACCATTTCTTTACCTTTTAAGCACTCTATGTTTTCAAATTTTATATCTAAATACTTTAATAACGGGAACAGTTTTTGATAATACTTTTATTTTTTGTATTTCGACTATTTTCCTTGCATATCCTTCCTGAACTCTTTCCTCACTTACTGTTTAAGCTAATATTGTCAGATTGTTCTTTAATGTGAGATTTAACTCGTCTATAAGGTTTGTGACAGATTTGTGCTGCAGTATTGTCATCACGCAGTTTCTCATGAGAAACAAATTCTAATTTAAGGAGGAAATCTCAGAGAAATTTTTTGAAGAGTTCGAAAAGGATCGCCACTTTTATGTGTCCTTTGTACACGAGGTCACTGTTCATTATTATGCTTTAACTTTTAATTAAAATTACCATTTTGAATTATAGGAAATACTTTTCAGATATATCGCTATTATAAATTTTTTATTAAGTCATATTGAATTTGGCTTGTTTTGTTTTAAAGTACTGCTAACTTGCTTAAAGTCAACATTAAGTATAATGTTTCATATTTGAAAGTTCCAAAAACGAGGAATTTTACTTATATGTTACATTTTGAACGTTTGAATAAATGAATAATATTTAAATATGAATACAAAATGCAATCTATATTAAACTTACATCAGAGAAATAATTACCATTTAAATCATTGAAAAGTTAATTTTGATTACAAAAATGAAAACTTTGGTAAGGTATATTCAGAAAGAAAAATTAATTACATTAAAAATTGTAAAATAATGAATAGATGAAGTAAACTTTTCTGAGAGAGAATCTCATAGAAAGTTTTACACCTTTTCGTCACGTTTTTCTGAGTTAGAATGTCATGATAAAAATTTTCCCTAATAATATTACAGAGAGTATTTTTATTAAAAATTATTTTCATATAATATTTTGACTCTAGAAACATATTTTACAACTTTATGAATGTTCCACTAAAATTATTTTTCTAAAAATTATTTAGCTTTATTTTGTAGGCGATGAGTGCATAAAATGGTGCATAAAAATGAATTAACTTTGATGTTCTACTTTATGCACCTGCATCCTACAAAATTACTTAAATATATGATATGAGGAATATATATACACATGTTTGAATGTATTCTTGAACATTTGAACACATTAAAACATATCATTGCTATATAAATGTCTCTATTTCTCATAAAGAATGATTGCAAAATATTATATTTCATCCCGATTCTTTTCGCTAGTCATTCGATTATGATTACACACCTGTGGAATACACAGAATAAATTATGATTCAGCAGATATGAAAAAAAGATAAATTGTCAGTTATTTCCAATTTTTAGTAACATGAAATTTACGTCTTGATTAATGGTGTTGTACATCTGTCTGTGTTTTACTTAAACACCTGCTTTATGTAAATCTTGAACTAAAATTCGATTTCACTCAAATTAAATGACATTAATGAAATATGGAAGGAATTGCATAACGCAAAATTTTGCGTATTTTCTGCATTTGGATTCTATTCTCAGTAGTATATTTCTGTTTACCAATTTGTGAGATTACACATAAAGTTTATAGAATTTTCAACTCCCCAACAATAAATATCATTCATTCTGAATGATGATTAGAAAATTCAGTCTTACAATGGAATTTTATTTATAGGTCTATATTTCTCTGTATTAAATCATATGTTTTGCGATAATTGTCATGTTCTTTTAATGTTTGTTTTAAATGTAAAAGATTTTCGATTATATACCGGTATAGGACAAAATACTAGGAATGCTAGAAAAAATGAAAATTTTTAATTCGTAAGGACCCCTTTGGCCTGAAATGACAGCTTGCATTCGACTTGGGACTGACAAATAAAGGCTTTGAGAACAAAGTTCATTGGAATTCGCCCCCATTCCTTTTGCAAGGCTGTTTCGAGTTCAGACAGTGTGCGTGGTGGAGAAAACGGAGCAAGGATTTTATTCTCTAATCTTCCCCAAAGGATATTGAGCCTTGCTGATGACACCAGATTAGATGTTTCACTTCATCATCATGCTCATGAAACCATGCTTGGACATAGCAAGACGTGTGAAGAGATTGCGAGAATTATTCAACAATGGTCGCATCTGATTCTCACCCTTAAAACAAGCAAAGACTCCAATACACGGGAAGATATTGTGCCACACGCTATCACAGACACCCCTCCATTTTTCCCATTTGGAATCAAACAGTTAACATTAAATGCTTCTGCCGATGTTCGCCAGATGAACTCGGTGATCTGCAGTGATGTAAATAAGGATTCATCAGACCAAATAACTTGTTCCTATTGCAGTTGCGTCGAGTTTAGATGGTTTCGGCATCACTGTAGTCTCTTCATAGCATTCCGCGGCAAAACTAGCGGTTTTAGAGTAGCTAGACTGCCGCGAATATTCGCAGCATGCAACTCTTATTGAATAGCTTACATCGATACGGGATTTTGAAGGTGAGTATTCATCTTAGACGTTATATATCTACGGCAGTATAGTCTTGTGATTTCGAGCGACTATCCTCTTCATCACCCGTCTATCATGGTTCTTTAACTCTGACTTTGGCCTACTGTTGCACGTCTATGCCTTACTCAGGTTCGATAAAGATACTTTATTTAGGTTTATGTAGGCTGTCATAACCTTTGACACAGTGGTCCTTGAAACACCCAAAAGATTGACTGTTCTGGTAAAAAACACTCCAGCGAGACGACCCCAATTATCACGTCTTTTTCTTTATCGGAAAGGTCGGACATTATCACGCTTTGCTAGGGGAACAGAATTTTCTCCAGCAACTTTCACATTGCCAAATGATTGATTGATTATCTTCCATTTTCTAGGTGGCACACTGTTATGACACGAGGCAGTCTCTTATTGGATGGTCGAAAGACACTTCATTTTTAAATGAGTGTTATGATTATTTTGTCCTATACCTGTCTTTGATAATTCTATTTCAGTTGCTTTTGCGCTAAAAGGATAGCTAAACCTATATTTTATTTAATTAAATTTGAGTACTTATTAATCTTGCATTACTTATATTATTTCTAATTTTCCTTATATATGTGTGTAGAAATTAAAGTTGCAAAAGCTAGTGTTTTTCTAAGCGTTACTCTAAGAAACATCCTTATAAAGTATGTAAGAAAGGATTTTAATTTTTCTTCATAATAAATGATATGTCGATCAAAATGGTAATAAAAATTTTCAAATATCACCAAATACACGATATCAGGTTCTTTTTTTATCAATTGAGTAAAATTAATTTAATTAGTTATTTCAAATGCCATACAATTTTCTTTAAAAGTCATGAGGTATCAATTTTTAGATAAGAAGGAGGAGCAAATTAGAATTTGATAAAAGTACGATACAATAAAATTACTTCATTTTTTATAATATATATTTTCGCAACTTTGTGTCCTGAAATATAATTAAAACAATCATGATTGACGATAGAGATTATTCCAATAAGGATTCTCTTATTTAAATGTTAGAATTTTCAGAAATAAAATTAAATTATTGGGATACATGAAGTGTTTTTATTTTTTGAATTTACCGTGCATGATCGATAATAGTTCTCGTCAATTTTCATACAGCTGAAATTTGATACTGTCAGCTTTTCTTTAATTGTTGAAAAGAAATATTTTAATATGTAGAGGCTTCGAAAAAAAATAAGGTTTTGTATTTTTAGTTACGTCCTTTTTTAAAAATTTCTATTAACTTCTTTACGTAAAGCTTAAAATACCCATTTCATTATTATTTAATATAGTTTAATAAATTCATGTAATTAATTTAAAACATTATTCAATATATTTTGTAGTTTCTAACCATTAACAAATTATTATGACAAATGTTATATTGTAAAAGTTAAAATTTTAAAACATCAGCTTAAAAAAACAAAACAGACATTAACCAAAATATAAAGCAAAAAAAAACCTGAAAAATTTTTACAGCAGTTATTCACATAAAATTATCGAAAAGGTACTTTATTTTAAATCAGAATAAGTAAATTTAAATGATGTAAGACTAATACATTTTGGTTCAATTGATTCCAAGCTTTCAATTTTGCAAGAAGTTAATAAGGATCAATGCGGCAAGTCTTGTTTGGTTTCACTTTTATTCCATTGGTCTCTACCGAACTGGGTTCATGACATGTATTGCCGCAACCTTCCGAACAGCAAATCTGTCCTTGACCACAGTTTTCATCAGAACAACATCTATTGATCGCTCGGAAACACTGTAGAGTTGATCTAGTAGGGCAATAGCCTAAAATTAAGAAATACGGAAAATTTAAAAGAAGCAAAATCATGATAATATCTTTTATAAGCTCAAAAATAATCAGTTGTTAACCAAGTCATCTTAACGCATAATACAAGAAAATATATTAATATAAATAACATTTATAGAAAAATAGCATAATTAATTATTGGAACTTTGCAATCACCAACATCTCATTAAGAAACACCAGTGTGGCGAAAAATGTGTTCTGAAGTAAATAAATCAAAATCTGTTAATTAAAGAATTATCTAATTTTTTTATTAAAGGACATTCATGATTCAGAATACCATCCTTGAAAATATTTTATATGCAGTTTAAAAATGATGAGAAGTGCAATATGTATAAATAAGTTTGCATTTAGATTATATAAAAATGCATTTAAATATGTACTGATGAGTATTGAAATTTTGAAGAAAAACGAAAATTGTGTTGTTTTTACTGAGAGCGAAAAAAGTATCATCTATATGATATGTAATATGGTTTGTAAAGCACTAAAAGGAATAATATCTTTCAAGTTATCGAAATAAGAGATTGCGTTTGAAAGAGGAATTACCATGTCTAATTAAAAGTTTCAGACTATAACTTTAAGTTTAGTGAGTAATTCCTCTGTATGATGATGTAAATACAACTCTATATATTCAACTTCAACTGCTTTTGGGCAGAGTATATATATATATATATATATATATATATATATATATATATATGTGTGTGTATGTGTATGTGTGTGTGTGTGCGTGTAATGAAATTAATGATTAAAATTGCCATATAATAATGTAGCGAAACAGCATCAGACATACGTTTTTTCCTTTCAAAACTAAAAAAAATTAATTCAAGTTTAATTTGAGGGTACAAAATAATTTAACTGGCACATTATTGCCAGTATATTTTAAAGCATAGATTCAGCTAACATATTATATAACAATATATTTTGTTTTATTAATTGTATATCCTTGACAAAAATTATTGTTCTGTAATTTTAATAGCCAGTTTTTTTCTTTTCAGTCAATAAAAAATATAATAGACAAAAATTATCATCTGATCAAAAAGATTTTATACCGCAAAAAGATAAGCAAAACGGAAAAATAAAAATATAAAATAACAGGGAAAAAAATTATACATTTCGATTGCGTCTCTTTATTTCAATAAAATGTTAATTGAAAATTATTATTTCAGTTTTTAACTTAATTTTTATTTGAATTATTTGAATTAAACTTAAAAAGTAGTTTTGAATTGGTTTGAAAAATAATACTAAACATTAATATTATAGTTATTTTAATATCAATAAGAAACTAATTGTGAAAAAAGTAAAAGCTGAATAGATTGTACAAAAGTTTTTAAATACTAGGAACATATTTTATCAAATTTTGTAAATTTTAGGTGAGACTATGTTTTATTTTTTTAAAGTGCACTGTGTAGGTATTAATTGCCTAAAATGATTATCTAAAAAAATTTTTTTAAGAAAAAGAAAATTAATTTTTGTTTTAGGTAAACAATTTTATTAAATTCTCATCAAATTATATACAATTATTGTACCTATACCATAAATTAAAAATTTTGAAAGTAATGATTAATAACGCAATTTCAATAATTGTTAAGCATATATGTAAGTACCCTAAAAATTAATGTATGCTTTTATCACAAATCTTCTAGATAATTTTGGAAATCTTGCATATTAAATTTATTGTTCTATAAACTCTTACTAATAGATAATTTTCTAAATCTATGAATTAAATATATTCAATATGACGTAACACTGTTATATTAAAAATATTCATCATTGTGATATTTATTTTTTTATAGTTAAACAACATTTATTGATTTATTAATGATTATTTATTTAATATAAAAAAATATAAATACTTTTTACCTGCATTAACAACTGTCATCATGGCCAGAGGTATTAGAATAAAAACTAGAATTCTCATTTTTCTGAGATCCAAAGTACATTAAATTGGAACGCAAAAATGCTTAAAAACACAATGATTTCACCTAAGAGTTACTGTGCTCTAGAAACGATTGTAAATGGGAATTTCCGCGAAGAAAGACAGCGCACAATGAAATATTTGACATTTGACGTATGTTTGCTTTATTCTTTTTTTATTTTAATATGAATCAACAAAATATTGCATGATTTAGCTGATTGGATTTGAAGTTCATGTTTTATCAGCTTTACCATTTGTAGACTTTTCTTCAAATTGCGACAATGCTCCGAAAATTTTAACATTTAACTAGTTAGTTAGTTCAAATTGCATGTCATTGTTTGAATTAACCTTGTTTTTTAGTTGAATGAATTGTTCAGAACATTATTGAAGAAGGGCAGTGAGCATGTTAGTAATTGATGGATTGTATTTAATAATATATTACATATACTTTTAAGAATTTATACACACATAGAATACACATATTTATTATTAATGTTCAAGTAATATACAACGCTGAACAGAATACTTTAAGCCACTTGAGCGATTTATAAATGAATTGTAACTGTCAAAAACATTACGTATCACTATGAATGTAAGTACTTTGAAATCTGGTGTAGAGAACAGTAAATCTAATAGTATCTGTTCCACATAGAACAGTAAATCTAATAATATCTGTTCCACATAGAATAAATCTTATAATATCTGTTCAACGTAGAACAGTAAATCTAATAATATCTGTTCAATCACAGAATAGTAAATATAATATCTGATAATGGTTCGAAACCCAATTTATGCTATAAGCTCTGGTCTAATTAACTCTTTTTAGCTAAAACTGACCTTTGAGCGATAAATAAGGTTGTTTCAAAAATAAACTGATGAAAAATATTGCCACAATCCACTATTGGAAAAGGTAGTAGAAAACATAGGAACCTTATTGCATTTTTCAATTTAGGATCTCATGAAAATTAACTGTGGCATTGTGGTTCCGTTTATTTTATTTTTAACGATATTAAATAATTTTAATGGGAGAGTATCACACATTGGATTTTCTGTATAATAGTATGATTAAAGCATTAATATATTAAGTTTTTGTTCTTAGAAAATGGTTTCTCTTAAAATAAGTTGTCATTTGACATGGAGTAATGTCCTGTGTTGAACCTCATTGAACCTTATCTAACATGACAGTTATATTTTGATAAATTGTCACATAAATGGCCAATTATGAATATGACTTTTTTGAATTTAAATAATTCACAAAACATGATATATTTATTATTGTAACACACAATTTATTTTCATCAAATTTGAAAAATATATTATTGATTTCTATTATTTATATTTTTGGCAACATTTAAAAATAAAAACTAAATATTGCTATTTAGTCTTAAATAGGACGGCAAAATAAGGCTCAAACCTAAAATAAATAAGAATAAGGAAAACCCACTTAAAAATAATTTGTCCACCTTCAATGTACATATGTAATATTCCTTTACATAACAATTTTTTTTCTGATGTGAAATAATTATCTATTACTGCTTTATAATGTAATATGATTGGATAGAAACATCCTATACAAAATGTGAGTGACAATTATTATTAATTCTGCTTATCTTCTAGTTATTTTTTCACTATTCTAAGCAATCTTAAGCAAATATTTTGTTAAACTGTGCATAACAGTGAAAGTGAATTCCACCAAGAATCCAGTTGATATGTATTGTTCGAATAATGTGAACAATTCATCTACAATAGAAATTTTATCTACACAAACTGTTTATAAATTAATGATGGTACGTACATCATCCTAACAAAATGTACTGCGCATTTCCTTATGCATTGTTTAAACTTTGGCAAAAACAATATATTGTGATGCTGAGATGACTGGATAGAATACTGTCGGAGATGATATATCCAACAATCATATAGACAAAAGTAATACAAAACAAAGAAAAAAGTGTTTGTGAGAAGGTGAAGTATCTAGTCAAAGAGAAAATGTTGGCCAACAAAAATCAATGAGAGTAAAAGTTAACAAACAAGCTGTGAACTTGTGTAGTTATCTCAGTTGAAGTATCAATTATTGTAATATTGAATATAAGAAATTACAACACAATGTTCAATGTATAAAGTTTGATTTCGATAAATTTTCCAGTAAAATTTTTAAGCAGGGCACCTATTTAGATTTAAATATAGCTTGTAGAAGATTAACTGTGTATCAGAATTAACACTTTCGTTGCTACTTTAGAAAAGACTACATGGATTGACAAAATAACAGCTCATATGGAATTATATTTTGTAATCAACTTTATATAGAATTTTCTTTAAAACCTCTCAGATATGATTAAACTCTAATAAATTGTGTTACTTTTTTAATTCAACAATGCATTCACAATTGTTGAATAATAATTAGCATTTTTGATGGAGCTTTCTGATAAGAGGTAAAAACTGCATAGGATATTAGTAAGGAGAAAGCTATTCACTGAATAAAAACAATAAATAAATAATTGCCTTAAGATTTTATTCCTTAAATACGTTATTTAAAGTGTTCAAGAATATTATATCCTATTCTGTATGAGAGAATCCATTTCTTTCCAGTCTGTTACAACTTTTACATAATTTAAAGAAATTATTGCCAATATACTCTTACGCTTTGTACTTCATGAGATTTCACTCGTTTTATAAAATGCCGCACTTTTCAGTCTCAACAGTTACTGAATTGAAAAACTGAAAAAAGAAATAATATAAAGTTTATTATTGTTGAAAATCTAATTTACGTGATAAGAATGGCTCAGAGACGGGAGAGCAAACTAAATATTACCTCTTTTGTGTGAGATAAAACGCAGAGATTATTTTTTTGGTAAAATATTTCCAAGCTTATTTATCATATGGACATTTTAATTTTTTTAAAGTTATTTCAAAAAAAAATTATAGTGTTGATATTGAGTTAAGTGTTTTTTAAATTAGTTATTGGTATATATTGTAGCAAAAAGCCGAGAGCGAATATTTGCCATCAATGTGAATTTCTTGCTTTTATTTAAAGAAATTTTTTTATCATTATATTTTAATCGTATATTTTGAAATGCAATTTTACATTGTAATGTAAATAGCAAGTATCTCAAAATACAGCTTATAAACATATTTTTTATGCATTGTGCAAGAATAAAATTTTATTGGACTGTTATTTCATTAAGGGAGTTTTCGGAAAATAATATGTAATATATCAAAGCCTGGGATATTGATAGCGCTTTGCTGTCCTGTCGCTGACCAGAGAAATTTGAAGAACTTGACTGCTCTTGGATTTATTTACTTAAATACTTTTTCATTTTAAGGCATGCTTGTCTAAAGTGCAGCCCAAAAGCCTTTAAAATGTGGCCCAGGGTTCGTACAATGCAGTGTTGCACTGCATTGTTCTTCCCTGGACAACTCTTATCACTATTCAAATTCTCCCTATTGATCAGGAAGGAGATAAAAAAAAAAGCAATGGATTTTCGGCACGCCTTCCACTGTCAGCATACAATGGCAAGTAGTGGGTAACAAACATGCAAATAAACATGCCATTTCCGGGCGCTTTTGGTATTTTGCCTGTACGGGTGTTTGGGCTCTTTGGTATTGAAAGGGTTAAAGACAGCTTGTGTGGCCAGTTCTATTAAGGCCTGAAGTTTTCAGAGGTCGAAACTAGAGAATGAACTGTTAATGGACCTTATTCCCCCTTCCTCCCTTCCGGAAATACCTTTTGAGAACATGAAAGAAAAAGGTCGGTCAGAATGTCATCTTGAATTGATATTACTTTCTACCTCCCCGCATTGAGAGAAGTCCAAGCAATAAGTTATCAGAAAGAATAGATAAGAACTAAGAAACTGTGCTTATAGCATATACACCAGTGCTTTTAGTCACACACAATATCATGTAGAAAATAATTTTGAAGGTGTCTGTGGTTTGGTTTGTTTGGCTTTATGACACTGGGTACTCAAGGGACAAATTGTGCCAAACATAGGTGTAAACATTTTATTTTCTTTTATTTATTTTTTAACTATTTCATATTTAACACAGTACGTGCATAACAATATAAATGAAGAAAGGGTAGACACAGATAACAAAGATAAATCAACAAGTGTATATGATAGGTAAGATGTTAAAAACAGGAATCAAATATGACAATAAAAACCGATGTGTTTTAAAAAATTAAAAATTTGATTATGAGGATTCACGCCCAACAAGTCCTTCATACAAATAGTATCAAAGGTGTCTGTGGAAATGAGTTTCAAAAACATATATTGTTGCCAAGAAAAGAGAGAACATCACCTCAGAAAACCGCCCGAATAGTGGTTATCAATCAAATTTGTATGCAGTATATTTATTTGTATTTTGATTTTTGGCCAAAGGGAGCCCTCACAGAAAAAGGGGCCATCAAACATTCGCAAAAGTTCGCCAAATTGATCAGGCCCGTTGGCCTTCTTCTCGCTGAATCCCGTTCTGCGCGTGATCTTGGCGCATAGTCATGTGCCAGTTCCTACGTCACTCACCGACTTGCCCCAATCGCGTGTCTGCTACAGCTGGGGGTGTTCCAGAAAATTCTTCATGCTCTCCGAGTCTATAAAAGGGATCCCTGACAGATCCACGATCAGTTTTCAGCGTTCAGCGTTACCAGCCATCAAATTAGCTAGTAGTGGAGTAGAGATATTTTATTTCCTCTACGAGAGTATTATCCATCTCACCACACAATCTGACTGTTCCGGCACCTTGTTCTACTTTTCTATCCACCATCTGCCTTACTTCCATTACTGTACCGGTAGGTGCCTTGTGTCCAAGTTTCAGTATTCAGTTTTGATTTAAAAAATTTACATACTCATTTTTGAAATTTCAAAATTTATATATTTATTTTTACTATTTTGTTAAAATACCGTGTAAAACAATCTCATAAAAATTTAATATTCTTTGAAGAATTACAATATTTGTATGCAATATATTGTATTTTGATTTCCTAATTTTTGCATCAAATTCTTTAAAAAGATCTGAATAAATCATATTCATTATGGATATTTGCTTATAAAATTAAAATATATAATTTTTTTAGATGGCCTCCATGTCATTAAAAAAACAATCAGAACCTAAAAAAAGAAAAATTGAAGATGAAAAAAGAGTTTTTAATAAAATCTGGACAGAGAAATACTTTTATATTGAGGAGAATTATATATAAAGCACTTTGCTTAATACGAGGGTTACTCTGAAATTTTTGAGATACGCGCAGACGAGAATTTACAAAATAAAAATAACGGTTAAATTTTAAAGTACAAAGTATTTTAACACAGAAGATGATTTTTTACTGACTGACTTCAACTTGTTTAGCGTGGAATAAATTTTAAGCAGAAGAGAAAAAGGAGTTGACGCGAGAACATTTTCGCGCTACGATTTTCTACGATTTCAAAGCAGGATTAAATCAAGAAGAATGCGTTCAACGGTTGCAATTAACATTTGGTGATGAATCTCCAGCTCGTGCTACGGTATTCAGATGGTTTAGAGAATTTAAAAGAGGTCGCAATTTTCTTCAGGATGAAGAACACACAGGAAGGCCACCGTCGGCAGTAATCCCGGATAATGTGTCTGCCATACGAAATATGTTAATGGATGATAATTGCTGTACCTTTCAAATGATACAAAAGGAACTCAACATTGGATCCGCAGCCATACACAAAATCATTCATGAAGAATCACATATGAAAAAAGTAGTTTGCCGTTGGGTTCCCCATAATCTAACTGAGCATCAAAAAGAGGAGAGTGTCAGAATCAGTAAAGAAACTCTTAATATGCTGAATGATGGTGGCCACTGCATCATTTATAAAATTGTAACAGGTGATGAAACGTATATACCGTTTTTTGACGTTCCAACACGTCAAGAAAAAAATATGGGTCTTTGAAGATGATCCCACGCCGACAATGGTGAAAAAACAACGCGCACTGAAAAAAGTGATGTATGCCGTTTTCTTCAGAAGTACGGGATTGGTCAAAGCCATCAAGATGGAAGGACAGAAGACAGTAACAACAAACTGGTATACCACTAAATGTCTTCCAGAAATTCTACAAGAACTGAATGTTAGGGGACTAATGCTTCACTATGACAATATATCTTCCCATACAGCCGGATTAACAACTGAGTTTCTTAAACAAAAGCAAAGTGATCGAACAGCCGCCGTATTCACCTGATCTAGCTATGTGCGACTTTTGGTTATTCTTTAATCTAAAAAAGAACTTACGTGGACGTCGTTTTCATTCAAAAGAAGAGATTGATGTGGCTATAAATGAATTTTTTCATCTATTCGAAGAAAGGAATGGCTTGAGGCATTTAATCTGTGGAAAATTTGTCTACAAAAGTGCATTGATGCTGGAGGAGACTACTTTGAACACACCTAAAATTTTGCAATTATAACTTTAAAAACTTAGTTGTATCTCAAAAATTTCAGAGTGATCCTCGTATGTAGGGAAGTTGTGCCAGTTTTTAAAGACTACAGTTTGAACGACATTATAGTCAAAAGCATGCCACAAAATACGATGTATATCTCCGCGTTTGCCGTAAAGATACAATCACAGAACTAAAAAAGGAATATCGTCTGAACAAATTTTTTTATAAAGGCAGCTACTCAAAATAATGACATTGTAAAAACAAGTTATGTCGTAGCAAATTTAATAGCAAAAAAATCAAAACCTTTTATTGATGGCGAATTTATAAAAGAATGCATGGAAAGCGTAGCAAACTTAATTTATTTGCCCTGAAAAAAAGTTGGATTTTTCTAAAATCAGGTTATCACACCAAACTATAGCCACAAGAATTGAGGAGTTGGGGAATGCAGTTGAAAAGTCTTTAAATAGCAATTGTACTAATTTTAAATTTTATTCGTTAGCCATGGACGAAAGCACTGACGCTTCTGATACGGCACAGTTGGAAATTTTTATAAGAGGAATCGTTGAACATTATAATATCACGGAAGAAATGGCTGCTTTAGTATCGTTAAAAGACACAACCAAGTCTGTAGATTTATTCCATGCATTTAAAACTACGATGGAAAGGTTTTCCTTATCTATGAAAAATTTATCAGCTATCATAACCGATGGAGCACCTGCCATGGTTGGTAAAAATGGGGGACTCGTTAAAATGGTTAATAATGAAGCCGTCGCTGCCGGCAATACGATCTTGATGGCATATCATTGTATTGTACACCAGGGCAATTTGTGTGGAAAAATTTTAAAAATGGAAAGTGTGTTAAGCGTTGTATAAAAACCATTAACTTTATAAGAGCAAAAGGACTTAATCATAGACAATTTCAAGAGTTTCTCAAGGTAATGGGCACTGAATTTGCAGATGTTATTTATTATACAGAAGTAAGATGGCTCAGTAAGGGAAAATGCTCAAAAGATTTTACGATTTAAGAACTGAAATAAAAATATTTATGGAATCAAAAGGGAAACCTGTGACTGAATTTGAAGACGAAGATTGGGTTTCAGATTTAGCTTTTTTAGTAGACTTAACAGAGCATTTGAATGATTTATATTTGAGACTTCAAGGAAAAAATCAATTTATTAATAATATGTTCCAAACTATAACAGCGTTTGAAAGAAAGTTGAAATTTTGGCACAATCAAATAAAAGTGAAAGATTTGACGCATTTCAGTACTTTGGCTGCACATAAACCTGTGAGTTGCACAAAATATGCTGCATTAATTTTTGATTTAATTCAAGAGTTTGAAAGTAGATTTCAAGATTTTCGAAAAAATGAAGAGTATTTCAACATATTGTCTATTCCATTTTCTCTAGAAATAAATAAATTACCTTCAAATCTTCAAATGGAATGCATTGAACTGCAAAGTGACATTCAACTGAAAGAAAAATTTGGAAATGTTTCTTTACTGGAGTTTTATAAAGATTACCTACCCCGCGATAAATATCCTAATTTTCACAATCATGCTTTATTAATGTCTTCAGCTTTTGGTAGTACCTATATTTGTGAACAATTATTTTCAAGAGTGAAGCATACAAAAATTAAAAATAGGACAAAGATTACCGCCAAACATCTTGAAAATGCATTAAGAATTGCAACCTCGTCTATTGAACCCGATCTCGATTCGCTTGTTCGACAAAAGCAAATTCATCCATCTCATTAATTTGATTATTTTTTCCATCTTTATGAAATCCAAACTAAATGAAACGAAACTTTTACAAATTTAAAATAAATATGTACCTATACATATCAAATTAAAAATAAAAAAATTTATAATAAAAAGAAGTTAATTTTAATAAAACTACATAGAGTTAATTTTTATTTCAATTTTTTGAAAAAATATTGTATGTGCGGCCCAGCAAAAAATTTTTTTTGCCATGCGGCCCACGAACCGTCATAGTTTAGACACCCATGTTTTAAGGTATACCTTTGGATCACATATCAGATGTTCACGAATAATAAAATGCTAGGCAACTTAAAAATACAAAAGTTACTATATTTTAGTAATACGAAGAAACATTCCAAAGTAAACAACCAAACCCTGTGAGAAAGCCGGTAAAAGAAGCCAAAGGAAAGACAACTATTAAGATTTTTACCTTTATACGTCGATTTAAACAAAACACTTGACAGTACATTATTCTTTTTTCAATTTAAATATTTTATAAGAAATGTTGGCAATCCATTTTACGGAGAATCGAGGAAGATGTTTCGTTTCTGAGGAAAAAATATATTGTCTTGCAATCAAATATTCGTGAATGGATATGAAACGAAATTACATGCAAGCAAAATTAAGTAGAAGTGCAACGTAAAAAGTTGTGAACAAACAAATAAAAAAACATTTGAGGTACGATTTATCATCTAGTATATTCCAGACTTCATGTGGTGAAATCCTTGGGTAAGTCTTTTGATACCACTTTAAAAGTAATTGTCAAGATTTAGAAGCCACGAACCATACGCGAGTTAACGATAATTTTGGCATCATTTTGATAGTAAGAGACATAAAACTTATGTGGTATTTAATAACATAACCATCCAGACGGAGGCCATGGTTGCCTGGTTAATTAGGGCGTTCCCTCTATTGGAAGATTGAGTATGAATTCCAACTAAACTGAAGATCCGTCACGTTCGTTAATGGCAGCTGGAACGTGTAAAAATGTTATCGTCGCAATGTTTTCCAAGTGAAATAACACTTCTGGGGGTGGCAGGCCACAATTCTGGGGATCACCAGCTTAGTTCCTGCTTCTAAATTTTGAAGGCCTATCCACTGATTAGCTCAAAGACTTTGCAGACTTGAGTCAAAAATCTGACTTCAACGCTTGAACCCTCTCGGTCTTTAACCTCCTGAAGCTGCATCTCACACCTTTCATCATGACCACATGAATTCATAGACTTGATCGATCTCTGTATCGATCAAGTAGGATACGATAACAACAACAGTCTAGAAAGAAGCTTTGTTTGTTTTTTGTTAGTCATTTTAGTCACTTCATATCTTTTTTTTTCATCGTACTGATCAACTAAATCAAAATCAATGTTTTTGTTGATTAGTTTTAATAACTTTTTTTTCATCAATTAAATGAAAAACAAAGTTATTAAAACATTTGAATCTCAAGATTACAAATGGTTGGTTGGAAGGGTTTTATGGCGCAAGGTCCAAAGCAGAACAAGCTTACCCATATCAACATTGCCAATAATAAACCAAATAATTCAATTAGGAAGTATACATGTTCATCACTATTATGTCAGTCTGGATATGTTTGAAAATGTGTATCGATATATTTAAATGTGATGATCCAATAACTCATTGTTGGACGATAAGAAGTTCACAATTCAATCATTAATTTTGGAGCTATCGTATTTTATTGAGTGCCTGTAATTTTCTTCGAATATTTTAGTTTTAAAATACTAGAACACAATTTAAATTTTTTAAAAATTAATTTTCAAGGATGCACTTAATTATTTTAGTATAACTTGATTATCACTGGTTCGATGTCAAAATTTAAAATTTGAAAACAATGGGATAATTGGAAGAGCATAATGCTTTGATATCTTGATAAGCTGGAGATTTCTACAGAGCAATGAATTTCATTATTATATTTAAAATTTTGTTTAAAAGATAAAGCCAATATTTAGAGTTTACAATTGATAGCATTTTCAAAGATGTTAGAACTAAAAATATAATAATTTGTGACTACAAAAATTTACTGGAACAAGAAAAAAATAAAAATTCAAACATTGAAAAAAATGAGTGAGTTTTTTTATGAAATTATTTATAATTCAATAATAATAGTATTTTTGAGTGTTTACATAAAGAATTATAAAAAATCTTTGCATCATAAAAGTAATAAAATGTTTTAATTGCAAGCAAGACAGTTAATGTTTTTAATGATTAAAACGAACGTTTAATTTTTGTGCTACCTAATAAAAATTAAAAAAAACTATCTTCATGGCACATAATCTAATCTGAATTTTTAATTTCCCTTAATTCGGATTCATAACACACTCAGTTCAGATAAATCGGATTTCTTTAGTCTAAAATTTTAAGCTATATACTTTTATGTTGCTATAATTTCTCTTTGTATATCTTATTAATGGATATTTTGGCTATTCTCATATCGAGTGCATTTCCATAAGATAAAAAAATAAATATAGCGAATATTTTCGCAACTCCAGAGGAATTTACAATAAATTTTTTTAATTTTGCTTAAATAAACTTTAGCTACTAACTTTGGCCAATTTTTTAAGAAATTGAAAGAAAATGTTAAAAATATCTTCTGGATTTTCAAGATAATAAACGTATTCCGTTTTGAAATGCATTTATTTCTATTTGCTGTGCATTTAGAAATATTTTCAATGTGAGTGACACATTTATTTTTATTAATCATTGCAACAAAAGTATTCATATAAGTGTTACCTGATTGATGTCAAGTTATGGTATAACTTAAACAAATTACAGCTCACATATCTTCTCTCTTGAGGATCTCATGTAGCATATATTTAATTTAAAAACACTTAAAATAAATTGCTAGACACGCAAGAAGAATAATTATCGTAATAACTATTAGTTTCGTAAAAGCTTTTGAACATGTTACAAATTTGACTTTATAAAATAGAAGAGAACATTAAGATAAATAACTAAGACAGGATTTTATTGTAAACAGGAAAACGTTTGAAACTGTTACAGACTAGATTTTAAGTTTGTTTTTATGTAGTTCTGACAAGTAACAATGCGTTCATCGAAAATTGTAGGAATTTGGAATTTAAATTATTTTATTTTCTATTTTATTATTAATAAAATTTCTGATACTATAAGTTTAAGGTCTAATTTGTTTATATAAATTGAGAGGAAGAATAAAAATAGTTGAAAGCCAAAAATCACTTTGACAAATTGTTATCGAATTCGGTTTAGAAAGAGTTAAAAAATAAAGAAATACTTTGTCATGAGGTAAGTAAACAATGTATATGTAACAATTAAAAGATACATGAATATGATATTATATAAAAAGAAAAACTTTTTAATAATAAAAAAAGAATTTCAAAGTGTTGAATTTTCAACTTAAGATAAGCTTCATAAAGACAAAATTTTGTTAGGTATGCGACATAAATTCAATTGTATTGTTTCCAGATTGCTTCACGAGGGATACTGATGTTCAATTCAGGAGGAAATGAAACTTTAAAAGATATAAAAAGCAAAAAATACAAAATTTAAATTATGATAAGGTATGAATTATCTATTTTAAAGAAAATTATCTGGATGATTTTTATTTTTTGAGATATCTATTTAGAAACACTATTGTAATTAAAAAAAAACATTTTCTAAGACATTTTTTGAAACACTATATAAATAATATGAAATGTTCCCCAAGGAAGTATAGACTTGGTTTGATTGCTCTAAAGTCGGAATTCCAAACATCAAAATTTTGTTCCACATATGAAGATGTTCATGTGCATAAGTAAAAATATTGTTGCCGTTTATTTGGTAACATGGTAAAAATGATAAATAATACAATCTTCTCCATTTTGTCATCAATAATTCGATCACTCTTAAATATAGTTTTAAATTTTTGTGTTTCCTTAGAAAATTGATCAAATGTAATTTAGAACAGGATTAGTCGAAATCTATTTACAAAAGACAGACAGAAAACTGAATACCAGGAAAAACTGATAACTTCGATGATTTTAGGTATAACTTAGGTATTGTTTTATAAGACAAAAGCCGTCGTATCAATAGAACATATATGAACTGATTTATCGTGTTTCTTTATTGGTATCAAGGTTTGTTAACACCAGTAACGATTCATATGACGTCACTTCATTTCAAAATTATGCATTTTATTCTGCCACATTTTGGAATGTGACCTTTCAAAGACTGCTATGTTACTCTAATGAGAGGAAAATTAATAAACACACTGCCCTGGTGACTATAATAGTAATTAAATTCAAAAGAAACATCTTTCAATGAGTTGTTTATTCTATTTTAGTAATTTAATTTGATTTTGTTTCAATGGCTTATAATGAAGTTTACCTATAATTTAAATTATTCAGCTTAGGCGTATTAAATACTCTCTGTTCTCAAAGTAATTTTAATTTTCTGAATCTTTTTTAGATTTCTTAAAGTACCCTTTTTTGAAATATATTAACTGATAAATTTTTTCCATTTACTGATTAAAGTTAAAATAGTTAATAAATAATCAATATTCAATGGAATTTATAATTTACTAGAAATGAGAATTTACAATATTTTTTAAAATTAGTAATCTAAAATAAGAAATGAGCTTGATTGCTGTGTCAGTTCATATTTTCTCATCAGATTTATTATCAAGCAAGCATTTTCTTTGCTTTATTTTATTATTGAAGAGTTTTAGTTCTAAATACTTGTGTAAGCCACCTGGATTGAAAAATTCTTACTAGATTAATAACGTTTTGTATGAATTTTGGAGAAATAAATTCCAAAGTGATAGTTGTTTTTTTCTGATAATATAAGTATAATTTCAGAGCGTTTTCGGTATTAATTTCTAAGTCGAAGATTTTTTATTTGCATTGACATTTATTTCGAGGAAAGAAATGCTTTTTCTCTTAGGGCTCTTAGTTTATAGTTATTAATTTCTAACATTTTACATGGCTATATGCATTTTTAAAATATATTTCAAAATATATTTGGAGGTAATAAAATTCTCAAATATATTTGGAAATATATTTGAAATTATTGAAAAAAAGGGTAATTCAGATTCATTGATAAACTAAAAACTAACTTCGATATAAACCTTCAAATAAATTGAAAATGTATTATTTACAGGTTAAAAAGGAAAATTCATTCTCTGGAAAAGAGAAAATTCTCATTATATTTTAATTCTCAATGATCATATTTTATTTATTTTTTAGGTGTTTGAAATTATGATATTAAAACGTAATACAAAATTCAGTTAATCATATTCTTTCTATCTCACACATTGTATTTATGTGTAATTGAGCTGTTGTATCATGTTTACTTGAAATCATCAAAAATTTACCTTCTTTAAGGACTCATACATCAAAAACCAAAATGAAAATTTTTTTAGAAAAGCACTTTTTCTTGATTTTGGACTCTAAAAGTGAAACGTAATTTATGAATGTAATGAACTCAGCTCACATTTATTATATTTTTATTTTATCTGTTTTAATTTTTCACAAAGTTTCATGCTTGAATTTTTGGTTCACGAATTAGTTTCACAAACGATTGTGTTAAGTCCCTTTTTGTTCACCAGAGCTAAATAAACCGGTACCTGCACTTTTCTGGGGTTTTGAAGTAACAGCAAGTATCAGAACACCAATTGATTGCATATTTAGTCTTACATCCACACAAAAAATGGCAATACAATTAATTATTCTAAAGTATATGACGATAAAAATATGAGTTTGAAGTAAGATGAATATTATCATATTATATATAGTCCCTTATAAAAACAAATCTTTATAGTTAGGAATTATAATACATAAGGAATTATAATACATTGGGTCTTCTCAACAAAATTTTAAACAAGGGTGGATTATTTCTTATTTTTATAACTGTAGTGATGTAGATAGAGTATTAACAAGAAAGATGTTCAGTGATAAATATTCAAACAGGATCTTTCAATTTATAGAGATGATATGAATCACACACTTTTAAATTTTTTAACCGCGCGCCTGTAATTTATCTGTTTTACACTAAACTCACAACAATCCTCGAATTATATTGTTTTGGGCAGTGTATGTTTACTTCGTCAGAATGATGAGTCTTACTCGTTGTTAATTATTCATGTCTTACTTCACAACGTGCTACTGCACATTAGTGAAGACAAAAAAGATGTCAAGTGTTAAGTATTCAAACAGGCTCTTTTATTTTATAGAGATGATGAAACCCAAATTTTTTATGCATGTGCTATTTTTTTAATGTCTACATTATATATCTGTTTCACATTGTTCTCACAATACTCTAATTATATTGTTCTAAGCAATGCTAGTTAATCTCGCGGGTTAAAAGGATGAGTCTGGATCGTAGTTAGGTTTTCATGCCCTATTTCCCAATAGCATACTACACTCGTAGACGTCATAATTTATAATTGAATAGGAGAATATATAATTTACTTAAAATAATTACTATACCGAATCTAAAAATATTTATATTACTTATAGACATCATAATTCCCTATTGCATATTTTTTATTGTTATAGTTTCTTGATACAAATCATAGTCAAATTATTGCTAGTCAGAAGGGTTTCATTTTTGTAAAAATTTAATATGAACATCGATCAATACATATTTGTACTAAAGGAAAAAAATGTTGTAGAATTGAAACAATAATGGATGAGAGTAAGGCAGGCTGAAAATTGGGGTAGTTAAAAGCAATTGTAAAGAATCAGAAGAAATAAGCATACATTTTCCTGATATTGATAAAGAAACTAAAGTAGGGAAATATTACTAAAAATGCAAAAACATATTGGGAGGTAAATAAAACACAAGTTACAAGAATGAAATGTAAAATAAGATTTGATTTATTGGCAGCTTTAATAATGCAAAATTACTCTGCACCTACTAACCTATTTTGTAATGTACCACGTTAATTTATATATTATTTGCTATATATGGTATTAATAATACATTATTTTCCCAACTTTTTTATATATTTCATAGAAATTGCACAATTCTGTTTGTCTATATAGTCATTTTAATAAATGATCTATTAGGATTATGAAATGAAACAAGAGTTTGCACATAAAAATGAAATGGTTTTACCCAGTAAAACTTATGGAAATCTGAGTGACAGCTAAAGAATAGCTTCATTCATCATTAATTGCTTGAAATGCTTCAAGTGGAAAGTTTTTTAATGGAGAAGAAGAAAAAGTTTAACTTTATAAAGAAGAGTCACATTCGAACCAGGTGGATGCAATAAGTATTTGCACAGAACAGTTTTACCGCTAAATAATATTGAAATATGTTATTGATAGCTATTCTTGAGTTATCTAGAATCAATTTTGATGAAGACACTTATTTAGGTATCATTTTTGATACTCTAAAAAGTGAATATGTTTACAAAAAAAGAAGGCTTCAATTATTTTTTTTATACACTGCTGGCCATCCAAATTGCAACTAAAGAAAGACAAGAGATATTACAACAAAATTTATTTTGTAGATAACATGTTGACCAAGTATCAACTGATTAAATTTATAGACTTCTGTGAAGTGTGGTTCTTGCCAAAAATCAGTAGCAAGAGTAGCCACCATTGTTAGAGATCACCTTTGCTACATGTCTCGGCATTGATTCAAAGAATTGGCTGTCTTCTTGGAGTACAGCAGCAAAAGCAGTTTAAACACGTTGCCAAAGTTGATCTGGTGAGGCAGCTAGGGATGTATTCTGGGTTAATCGTTGAGAAACCATGGACCACATGTTTTCTATCGGTGAAAGATCCGGAAAGCAAGTCGGGCAGGGAAGCCATTCAATCTAGCGATTGACGAAGAACCCTTGACAATGCATGCCACGTGTGGTCATACATTATCCTGTTGAAATATGGCTGTTGGCAAGCCCTGCAGATAAGGAAGAACAACTAGGTGCAACACCTCGGATATGTGGTGTTGGCTGTTTAAAGTACCTGCAATGCGTATTAGAGGAGTTCGAGAGTGATATCCAATACCACCCCATACCATAATACCCGGTGCAGGAATAGTGTGGCGGTGCATAACGCAGCTGTTCAGCATCCTCTCTCCACGGTGTCTCCAGACTCGAATGCTACCATCGTGGCTTTGCAGACAGAAGTGTCATGTGAAGTGGTGCCCTGAGGTGTATGCGATGGAACACGTTGGTACATCGAACCCTTTTGCATCCAACGATCACATATCCGCATCACAGTTGTTAGGTTTCATCTAACACGACTACTGATTTCCCTGAAAGATAATTCGCAATCTCGGTAGGCCACTATCCATCTTCTGACGAACTTGGATATTTGAATCAAAAAATCACTTCTGTTTTCAACAAGGCATAATTGATAGTTTTTTTTTTGAAAAACCACAAGAAAACACAATTGCCGAACTTGAAATCGTCGAAATCTCCAAGCCTTAAATGCGCTTTGAAGTGGCACCATAGGTGCGCATGATTTGCATCTGCGCTGAAAGTTTAAACATTTACATACTTCACCTCCGCTAATGTTGTAAATTGCATGCTATTTGCATGCTTCCTTCAGGGTGGTGCATTTACAGTGGCCAGTAGTGTATATTTTTAGAAGCTTGTTATTCTATTGAATATCAATAGAATAACAAGCTGATATAAATAGAATAACAAGAATACTAAGTGCTTCTTAAGTGTTTTTATTATTGGAACATAAATTTCTTTTTTTTCTATATAATTTAATTTTAATATATAAATTCTTAAGAATTTTGCATAAAATACATCTATCTCGAACTTTTCATTTCTAAAAAGATAAGCTTAAGGTAGATACATAATGTCATTTTATTTTTTCCATAAGGTTAGTGTTTTTTCACTCTTCAGTAACCCTAATAAGATTTAGTGTCATAAATCTTTTTACAATTAATATCGTAATTTTTCTTTTCTTCATAATCATCAAATATTTACCGAACTTATATGTCTAATAAGAGATGTAATTTTGTTATTCCAACAAGAGAAAAATCATATTCTCTCTCACTTACTCTCTCTCTTAGGAGGTTTTATTTAATTTTTTGAATCTTATTAGAGAATACATTACTATTCAAATTTATATCAGCGCTGTTCAGTTAAAGCAAAATTCTTGTTGCTTTATTCCTTATTTAGTATTTATAATTTCCTTAGGATTTATAATATGTGTCACGTTAACAACATATTTCGTCGTTTTTATCATTGCTTCAAAAATTTTAATAGGCTTCTATACACATGTTTTTGTGTATTCCATTTAATTCCTGAATATCGAAATTGAAGATGATAAACACTTGATACAATTTCTTACGTTTTATATGGAATGAAAGCAAAAACATTTTGAATTATACTGAAAAAAGTAAATTCTTCTCAATAGCAGCCTATAATGCAAATAGATTGATATAATTTTCTGAACACGGTGTAAGAAGTGATTTTAGACTTACATCCTTAACTTCAGCAAGCAGAGTATCATAGAAATCTAATATATAGTATAGTATAGAAAATAATTTATGCAAAAATGAGTATAGAAAAGATAGATTAATATTAAGCGACATATTCATGAAAAATTTTTTCAGGGTTTCTAAATTATTAATTTTTCAGATTAGTGTGCGGGAGCATAATTCAAGTCATCAAATATTCAGGTAAAATATACCCAGGTATTTTGGATTTTCATATGGTAATAAGAGTACCTTTTATTTTAAAAAAAGCGTTCGCCAAAAACATCTAGTGAAGAATTTATGGATTTTTTAATCAATTTAATCACTTCGTTTCTACTTTTTCTCTTGGTGTCAAGTTCTGCTTATGATACTTCGTTCAAAAAGGAAGAGTGCAAATTTTAAAAAAAATTCTGCAATAATATTTCAATTCATAGCGTGAATGAAATAATCTCAAATACGTTATTGCTTAAGAATAAACTATGGCATTTTGAGTTTGTTCAAAACTTTTGCTATTTTTTCAAAGCATGTAGATAGAAAAAAATTCTCGTGGATTTTATCGCTATATTTTGCTATTTTCTGATGAAAAACTCGCGTATTTTATGAAACCTCTCAAGAGATAAAGTAAGATTTTAAGTTATCTCTTTGTGATGATCAGTTTTTTGCATAAATCCAGCACGCTCATTGGTTAAAGAAGATTTTCATTCTAATACAATAAATAGCTTAATTTTATGCCATAATATATTATATGCTACAGGTTTATGCAAAGTTTGCTTATTTTTCAATAGTTTTTACCTACTACAATTAATAATAAATCCATTTGAGATCAAATATGAAGGAATCAAATATAAATGAAACTCTTTATTTCTTTAACCAGAGGGTGGTATCAGTCGCCTACTTGTGGTTCCCCCTGTTTTCGCTGAACGACTGACGTTTGTCGCCCTGTGCAGCCATTTATAATTTTCGGCGACAGACTCATTTTGCTGCTTTTTTACAACAGCCTTTTTAAAGGCTCAGCTATAACTATTGTCAAAGTGCTTTTTTGGAATGCTGGTTGGTCTGCTTCTGACAAGTTCACTGAACTAAAATATATTGTTTTTACTTCTAATATTGACTTTTTGTCATTGTTGAGAGATATGCTTCTACCGATGATTTGGATTTTTACCGAATAAATGGATACCAGACCTTTTGCTTGAAACGTGCTTGTCAGGTTGCCTCTGGTGTTATTGTCTACATCAAGAATACTTTTACTGCAAATATGACACTCAGTGATATATTTTGACAAATTGTAGTTGTTGAGATTAATGATTGGAGAGGAGGTCACCATTACCGGGTGCTTTTCCTATATAATCCACCTAATAACTGTCCAAATTTAGATTGTTTGCTAAATAATTTGAATCGTCACTTTTTAATTTTTGGGGATTTTAACTTTCACTCCCAGAGATGAAGTTATAGCTCTAAAATTGCAGCTGGAAATATTATTGAGCAGTTTATTGGCTCTGCCCCTGTTGAGTTTGTTGATAATCAAAATGGTGACCCTACCTTCCTGTCTTTTGGGGATGCTACTTCTCATCCAGACTTACTTTTGGTTCATCCTTACTTGTTGAATTTTATTACTCATTCCCTTCTTCCTGCATCAGGTGGCGCAGGACATAAATTACTTCTTGTAGAGATAAACTCTGGTCCTGGGAGGTACAGTGAGCTTCGTTTTCTGTGCTGGAATCTTAAAAAAGTAAATTGCACCAGGTATTAAATGTTGACCGATTACTTAATGAAAGACCTCTCTTTGTGTCAAGAGGTGTTGATAGGGCCATTGGAAATTTTTCTAGTATCATTCTGGCCTGTGCAGTGGAGTGTATACCAAGAAGCGAAAGTAAAAATTATCCCCCTTTTTGGAACGAAGAATTAGAGCTTCCTAAAGAAAATAGAGACAAAGCTAGAGTTAGGGCTGACTCTACTAGCCTGATGAAGGGTTGTATTGAGCTTCTTAAGCATCAGGCTATTTTGCGTACAGCAACGAAAACAGCTAAGCGCATGATCTTTAAAGACTCTGTGGAGGGCCTTGATTTTCGTAAAGATGCTCTGAGAGCTCACCATTTCTTGTCAAGGCTCAGTAATCAAAAGGAAAAAAGAAATGAAGTCCATTAAGGTTGCAAACAAGTTGTTAACTTTTGAAATGGATATAGCTGATACCTTTAATGCACACTATGTCTGAGTAAATAATTATCCTACTGTTAAAATCACAAATGATCTTCTTAAATGTTCTTAGACTTGCCTTAACCTTGAATTTAATGAAATCTTTAACTCACCTTTTTCGGATTCTGAACTTAAATAGCAATTGCCGCAGAGGAAAAGTGCTGGGCCAGATGTTATTCTGCCACAGTTCCTTGTTCACCTTGGAAATAAATCCATGAAGGTATTACTCAGACTTATTTATCTTACTTGGACGACTGGAATTCTCAGTGGGTGACGCAAAGGAGAAATTTTGCTTATTCTTAAAACTGGAAAAGATCTAGGTGTTTTACATAGCTTCCGTCCTATTTCACTTACCAGTGTTATGTGAAAACTAACTGAGCGCCTTATCACAAATCGTCTTAATCACTATCTAGAGAAATATAGCTATTTCATTGACAGGCAGTCTGATTTTAGGAAGCATAAGAACACTATCGAACATATTGCCAGACTCACCAAGGAGATGAAAGATGGTTTTCATCAAAGAAAGAGTACTGCAGAAGTGTTTGTAGACTTCCAGACAGTTTTTGATAAAGTGTGGAGGAGGGGGCCTCTCAAAAAATTAATTGATATTGGTATTTGTGGTAATGTCAATTAATTTTTTGATAATTACTGGATTAAATCTGTTTTGGATCAGCGTTTTATCAGATTCATGCATGGTCCAGCCGTTTCCGGCTTTAAACAGATTAGACAAGGGCTTCCCCAGGGTTCGGTTCTGAGTTCTGTTCTTTTTATAAAATCATGATCACTGATATTGTTGATCAAATTATGAATTCTCAGACTGGGATGCAGGCCCTTCTCTTTGCGGACGACCTTGTTTTATGGACAAGTGACCGAGATAGCCAAGATATCGAAGATTCACTTAATACTGCTCTGGAAAAACTCTTGATTTGGTAAAAAAAAAAGAATGAAATGATTGTTAACATAAATAAGACAACTTTTAAGGTTTTTACATTAAATACCAAACCTAAAATGATTAAACTTTTATATGATAATCAACAACTCCTGAGAACTGAGGAGGCTACTTATTTGGGAATTGTTTTGGACTCCCGGCTAAGGAGTAGACAGGTCGATATAGTGCTGGGTAATGGAAGCACGAAAAATAAAATACTTAAAAAGCTGACTGGTGTTAAATTGGAGGGGACTCAAGATCTACTCTTCACTACCTATAAATCTTACATTAGACCTGCTATTGAATATGGTAACGAGCCTCTCGTTACTGCCTCTGAATCAACCTAAAATAGGGCTGAGATTTCTCAAAATAATGCCCTCAGAATTATCACTGGTGGCTCTTTTTCTACCCCTGTTCCAGTCATGCAGATACAAACATATATTGAGCCTTTGGCCTATCGTAGGAAAATAAATGCTCTCAAATTGGTCGTGAGATTGATGAGACGTGGTGATTTTTGGAATGCCTATAAACCCGCAGATCTCAGATTGAAATTCTAACCTACCATCTTCCAACTGACAAAAGAACTGTCTGATGCTTTTGGCTTTTGGCATTCCTGTTTCTAACAGACATCTCCTTCCAAGAGTTGGAAATTTTCTCAGACATTTAAACTCGGATCAGGGCAATTTAGATTTGGTTTTGCCAGTGTGTAAAAAGTGCTACACTGAGGTAGAATTGAGGATTGCTGCCTTGGCCACTATTGGTGAGAGGTACCCAGCATCAGACTGGTTGCATGTCTATACAGATGGTTGTGCTATCGGTACTTATCGTAGTGCTAGCGCAGGTGCTTATTCTTGTAACTTTAGCCTTAGTTGTGCTGTTAGTGCAAATTGCACCAAAAATGAGATTGAAGTCGCTGATTTGCAAATCACTTTGACTGAAATTGGAAGGTGTGTTGATCTAAATATTGTGACATTTGTTGATTCATAGTCCACTATAAAAACTAACACTTTCATCATGCCATCTAACGAGGAACCAGTCCTTAGCTGCCAACTTGCAATTCATGCTTTGGTGAATAATGGACGAAATGTTGTCCTGCAATGGATCCTAAGTCACTGTGGAATCACAGGAAATGAAATTGCAGACTGATCCACTTGCTCACTATTACAGTGTTATAAGAAACATCGATGCTAGATTTAAAATGCATTTTAGATGGATTTTTAGGGATTTGGTAGAGGGAAAATGTTGGAGTGACTAGATGGAAAATCCCATCCCTCGTGACCTGCCCAGAACTGTTGGTGTCGCTAAATTTAGAATTAAAACAAGACCTTTTAAAACATTTACACAAGTTTGGTTTGGCAGACACCCGGACGTTCCCACTATGCAATGTGTTTGACATGTCTGGAGATCATTTGTTCACTTGTTCTGGACTTAAGGACAAAACAGCAGTCAACTCTGCCAAAAAATTTCTTACTTTGTTTGTTTGTCAGAACTTTTTTGGGCTGTCCGTCTCAGACTAATGGCTGTCATGCCAAGGTCTGGCATAGGTTAAAAAATTTCTTTAACCTAAAGTTATATCAAAGTTAGACACGAATAAAGTTATAGTCCATTAAACTAAGAAAAATGAAGCTATAATTTATCTAACGGATTAAATAACTTAAGGACTCACCTTGTATTAGTGTTAAGTTCACTTCTCACAGGTAAAATAGCAGAAAACGGGATACGGTTACTGAGTTATTATTCTTGGCACTCACTTCTGTTGAAATGGATGCTCCCAAAATTTTATGGTTTCTCCTTTTCCAACATGTGAATACGGATCACTGTCTACGAAAAGATGCTCTATGAAGAAAGACTCATGGATATTCAACTGTCCTGTAACAGTTTCCAATTCGTAAACTGTATGTCATGAGGTATCAAAATAGTGATTTGAGAGATCGCTGGGGCTTTGCCCTAGGAGTGAATTCCTTAAAATGGATGTTCTTTGGTTTGATTCCAGTTAGTGTTGAAAATTGTATATTTGTGTTGAAAACTGTATATAGTGTTGAAAACTGTATATTCATTCCTGCTTTCTGCATGCTTATATGTCAGTGTGAGTCACTGATAATTTCTTAGAAATCTCTCCATTGCAATTCGTGAAGTCAAATATATATGAAAATTTTCCCTAGAAGGTAATCTGTGACTATTCCCCCAGTGTGCCTTTAGGACAGCCATCAATTAGGTATCGTGGTATAAAAAATTAAATATAAAATGAAATTCAGATAAAGTTTCTTTACCACTTCCTTATTTAAAAGAAAAGAGAAAAATAGTTTAAGAAATAGCATAGAAATCAATGTATGATTGTATGATTTTCATATAATTTATTTTAAATGTCTCTTTGTATTACAATAATTCAAATAAAAATGTTAATTCACGAATGTCGAGACGTTTTTCATTAAAAAAAATTATAATTTGTGTATGGTCTTTCATTTGAAACGATGCATTACAAAATAATTTATGGAAATCAATGAATAGTGAAAAATCGATGAAAAGGGATATTTTAGACTTGACAATGCAAAATCATCTAAATATGACTAAGCGATTCTCAATGAATTTCGTTTACAATATATCTCTTAAGAAAAGAATCATTTTAAAATTATTGACGATCAATGAAATCCGAATAGAATTTTTAGACATATTATTGATCATTATGCAAATAATATGCATGCAATTTTGTAAAACATTTAGATATACAAGGCTTTTAGGTCATTAGAGTGTAGCTTTGTTGCTTTCACAAATAACGGATAGATTCCTATATTATTGATGTACAAAAATGGCCATTTCCTATATTTATTTATGATGATTACTGGAACATAAGACAATTTAACTTAAATGTTAATTATTTCATAGAAACAGTATTAAATATTATACAATAATTCTTATGCTGTTTTATAGAAATGTCTTAAATGTGAGATTTCTTAATTCTTCTTCACTACTTTCTTCATTAGCTGGAAATATTTGTAGCAATTTTATGATTTTTTTTTATACTGAAGGTAAATAATGACAAATGTACAACCAATTTAATCAAAGGTTTTAATAATTCATTAATAACTATATACAAGTTCACAGAGTGATCTGAATTCTATGTACAATTATATTCAGTGAGCATGGTAAAAACTGTACAATAGAGCTTTTCACATTTCTTACGGAATGATTTTACATTGCGTTGTTGATCAGTAAGCTGTTCAAAATACACCATCGTACAAAACAATGTATTGTTATATATGTATAAGAATATTGCATTTATAACAGATTTACAATATCTTCGTAGCGTTTCGAATTTTTTTAAATGTATGTAGCGTTTTTATAATTCGAAACGAATGAAGATTTACATTAACAATTTCAGAACAATTTAGAATCATTTTCAGTACTTTTAGTTTTTAAAGTTTAGTGCACAGGTAAAATAACGTTTCCTTGTTCAAAGTGGAGGAATATCAGCAATTAGACAGTTTAAAATAAACTAAATCAAAAGCACAAAAAAAGGAAAAATGAAATGGGACATATTTCTTCTGTTTGCTTAACCCATTATATTTTTTCTGAAACTTAGGGCATTTTTAAATTTTCAAGAAGAAAAATACACAAACAATTATTTTTTAGTTAATTTTTTCTTATTTTGGTCACAATGATTTTTGGTCATTTAATAAGAAAACAAATGGTGATTTTGTTTCGTGAATCTTTCACTTAAAATATAGTATACACACATATTCTTTTTTTTACAATGTATAATACTTAATGTATAATACTATACTTTAAATTAATTATCTCATATTTCAATTTATCAAAAATATCATTGGTATTGCACATGAATTTTTGAAATTCAAAATTGAATTTAAAAATAAAATTAAATGAGAATCAAATTAACATTCGATATGAAAATTATAGAAGTTCATAATCACTTTATTCGATAAAATATTAGGTTAAAATATTTATTTACAATTTTAACACTCAAATTTTAAATCTTATATTCATTTTATAATAAATAATGTATATTATTAATGTTTAAATGAATGAATAATTCGTAAACGTGAAAGCCAAATATACCAAGAACGTGAATAAAACTACATCTAATTTTCTTTAAAAAAATCAATATTTATTAATTAATTTTTTGTTTTGTATTATATTATTTCAGCTTTTTCTTATTAAATGATACTGATATGTCATAATGAAATGCTCATTATAAATAATGTTTACAATATTTTTTGTAAAAATTGAATTTATGTTTTGACTTTGTTGAATACATTAAATAAGAAAAATTAAAAATATATTAATTAAATACAAAAAAACGTTCGATAAAGCACACATTCTTTATGACTAAATATCAAATGGCTTCAATAGTATATGAATTGAATTTCTAAATTTTTTGTCAACTCTATTCTTATAAAAATTTTTATAGTTTAATATAAGGAATTTAGAAGCTTTTGAAGATTTAAAAGTTCAAAGATTCTATGAGGAAATTGTACTTGTTATTATAAAAAAATCTTTCATCAACTTTTTAAGAATAATTCGAAGGGAGGGCAAACAATTATCAAATAAATCATTGTATTCCATGTTGAAAATTCATTTTGCTAATTTCTTAGAATAAATTCGCAAATTAATAGCAGAAATTATTCATTAATTACATAGATAGGGATATAGTTAATTTGACTTTGGTTCTTGAATGGTACTGAAAAAAAGTATCACATATAACTCTAAAGTTACAGCATTCTCCACTACAAGTCCTATTTATTTACTGAAGTAATTGATCAAGAAAAAATACAGTTTGTTTTTAGCTCATGTATCAACAACTTTAGTTATGTATGATCCGTATTGATGAAACAATCAACAAGTTATGAGTCATTTGTATGATTCATAATTACACATATGCTTGCATAGTTTGCATTTGTTCGACCGTACATGCAAAGGTTGTAAATCTAATGGACTGTTTAATTTTTAAAAGTTAAATTGTATTACACTTGCACACACACATTTACAGTACTTTAATTTTTAAATAATTTAATCTTAATTTTGGGTTTTTTATATAAAGGGAAATTCTATTCTATTATTTTGAAAAATGTGCTACAGTTTCTAAGCACAAAAGTATAATAATAGATTTCAATGTTTTTAATGAAATTATTAGATCATATTTTAAATCTAATTATATTTTTGAAAATATTTTAAACATAACATTCTATTAAATTTCTCACAAACACAAAATAATTACAATTATAGTTTTACAACAACTTTCAACACTTACTTTATATTTGCAAAAATAATAACAATTTTTAAATTAAAAAATATTTTTCAACAGCTATAATGGTCACTCGCAAATCTGAGATCATTCCGTAAAATTCGAAATGTAAAAAATGCACCTTTGTTCAATCTCCCTTAAACGCTTCAGAGAGAAAAAAAGGCAGAAAAGTATTCCTTTATCGTCCAATTTGCATATATAAAGAGTTCTTTGTCCTCCATCGTCTGAAAGACACATGAGGCATGGTTTGATATCGTCCACGAGGGTTGTGGTTCCGGTTATAGATAACCAGTTTCATTCTTTAAGCCTAATATCAACTGTAGGTCAGTGGAAGTTTTGTTGAAATGTTTTAATTCTAATTCCTCGTAATAACTTGAGCACAATGAAATTATCCTGGCAAAACCAAGCGATTTGCAAAAAACAGACGAGAACAAAAGGAATGAGCATTCTTTCGGAACTTGACTGTTCGCATTTTGTTTTTCTTGTAGATAGCACCGTGCATAATTTTTTTTTAATTCTAAAAGCCCTGTAGTTTATGTACAATGAACTGGGTTCAGAAGGGCATGAAAAGTTAAGTAGTTTTGTTTTTCATGGCGATTTCAGAGTTCGAAGACAGGTGGTTGGAGGCTGAAGCCGGAGAATCTCCGTGTACTAGCTGCACATTACAACAGCTGTACAGTGTTCAGATCTCTACTCTTATGTTTTACTAGTGATACTAAGCTGTAATTTACCTGGAATTAGATTTGGACGTTTAGCAATGTATCCTGTTTTGTTGCCGGGTACTACTTTGTTCAAAATTCAAAGCTATACATCACTATGGGGAAATTACCATAAGATATAATCCAAGTTCTATAATAAATTAATATGGCAAGCACTTAGCTTTCAGGTGTCATTATGGTAAAAAGTTTCATTTATATAACACTATATTCATACAAATATTTTTATTATGACGCTATAATGATCAGAAGTTTCATTTCATTGGCAGAGTATGTACCATTAATTGTGCCTCTTTAAGCAACCATTTGTCTCAAGTAGAAAAAGTGCAACATGTGTAAAAGTGGATCACAGTGTATTCGAAGAATAAGGATGGTGTTTTTGTTCTAAATGCTTCGCCAAGCATGGCAAAAATCGCGCCAAAACATTTTTCTGCTTTCAATACAAATTACAATTTTAAATAAGAATTTTATGCATTAAGCATAAAGAAAGTTGGAAGTTCCAGGTAAATTATAGCCTGTTATACTATGAAACGAATAGTTAATCATTTTGTCAAATTGAAATGAGCTTTAAAGTGGTACTTTTATTGAAATTTCATTTAAAGGAAATTGTATGTTAATTTTGAAGAATGTAAGCGAAAGCAAATGTGGATTTTAAGAAATACTCATATAAAAAGTTTTTGACAAATATCAATGTTTTTATTTTTCTTGTTTAGTGTCTTAATTTTTGCTAATTTTTTAAAAATTTTAAGTAAATATTTCCGTTTTTTACTTTACAATTCATGAGGTATTTTAAGAACAATATATCGATTCGATACCTTATTATTTATCACTTGAATATCCTTTTAATATATGCCTTTATTAGTTCTGTTAAAAATAGCATTGGGTTTCCTCAACCACCAAAAAAGAAAAAAAAAAAGTCAGTGGGGAGTGTTTGTAGAAAATAACACAAAAAACCTTTACTAGCTCAGATCTCACTCGAAATGAAAATTATTAGTAAATCCTTTACGGTTTTATTGAAGTCATAATTTAAGAAAACATTAAGAAAATTATGTCACGCATATTTCGGCTGATATGATAAATACTTGACTTGAAGTAATATTATGAATTTTAAAATATACCTGTTGTTCAAAAAGGATTTGTGTTTCAAAAACATTTTTCATAAACATAAAACAAAATCAGACTTTTGTAGTTTTGCAAAGTGCCTGAAAGCTGCTAAAAAGGTAGAGCTCATTTCATTATGACTAAAATGATTCAGGATAATTCTGGTATGTTTTGTTTCGAAGATAGTGAAAATACGCTCATGATCGAGCCGAGATGAGTAGTTCTCTTGCTGCGATTTCTTGCCGCACGAAATGAGACAGAGGCAGCGTTGTGGCACTGGAAGTTCAGGAGACAATTTTTTGTTAATTCTGAAAATAAATATTAAAATTAATTAGTTTGAAGGAATTTTAAAATAATTATTTTTGTGAAAGAGGAATGAATGATTATAAATTAATTTCCAAGGATAAAAGATCTTGGAATATTGAATATGCATAGGTATGAACACTGAGTATTGTAATAAAGATACTGTCTTACAACATTGACAATGAGTAAGAACATCCATCAGAGCCACATTGATTGATATTCTTGTGATTTGTTTCCTTATCGCTCTCTACAAAAAAGTTTTGTTAACGAAGGCTGATTCTTCCGAAATTTATAGTTTAAAATTTTGATTTGATTTATTACATACGCTTGAAATGGGAGTCAAATTTACGAACTATTGAACTGAAAGCCAGGACATTAACCATTTCAACAAGAAGCTTAATATTTTTTAATAACACTTTACTGTAAACATTATGATCATATGATCGTGATTATTCACAAAGTAAATAATATTTCTCAGTTTAAGAAGTATTTATGAAAACATTTGGAATGTTAGAAAATTGTTTCATAATTCTGTAATCTTGTGCTTCAAGCATGTGAAAAAGTAGAAAGAAAAGGCGTAATTTAAAACTGTAAAAATTCAAATATTTTGTGAAGCGTACGATTATATAAAACTTAGATTTTTTAATAATTTTACTTTCGAATTCTTACTATCATGAAAAATAACTTGTTCAATTCTTTACCAAAAGTTTTTTAAAAATTAAAAAAAAGTCAACCGATAAATTTGTTAAGTATACACAAAAACAAATGAATGTGAGCTGAAAAAAATAACTTAAAAAGCAATTAAAATAGATATAGTTTAGGAAATATAGCGTAAAAAATAAAGACTGTAAAAAATGTCAGAGAAATTAACTATGCCTAATATTTGTTAAAATTACATTTATTTGCATGTATATAATTCCCGAATAAAAATGTTTAACCATTTGTAATAAAAACCTACTTTTATTATATACTGGTGCTTGAAATTAGTTTCAAAAATATTCATTGAAATTTTAACCTCTTGCAATAGAGCAAATTCAAATAATTGTAGGCATCATAACAATACTTTTGGTTTTCTAGCTCATTATGTATTACACTGAAGCACTTTTAGTATTATTTTTCTGAATCCACACTTTTGATCTTTCTACTATCATTCTTTCTGAACTTAGTATAAATAAGGAATAATTAAATTTATAAATCGATTTCTTAAAAAAAAATTCCATATTTAAAATACAAAATTTGTCATTTTTCTGAGTAAACTGCATTTTTCTCTGACAAATTATTTTTGTAGAAATTATTTTGATTATTTTAAGTCATGATTCATCTATTCTACTGATAACAATATTGATTGGTTTCGAAATTGGATGGAGAAATTAAACTATAAAGTTCTAAAATGCAGTTGAACAAATACAGTGTTACCACTTGACGTTCTCAAAAGTTATCTAAGTAACTTTACTTTTAATTCTAATTATTTCTTATTTTGTGAGAAAAAATTGGTGGTATTTTTTGCATTATGTCAACTATTTATTGATTCTCCTAATTATGACTGCACCCAATTTGTCATTGTAATACTAGAAATTTAAATTTCTGGATTCAATCAAGTTCGCTGAATTCATATTTAATTTCTTAAATATGTCGTATGATGAGTTTGAGGAAAAAAAGAAGCAATTATCATTAACGGAACAGCTCATTTGTTGTGAAATTATAATTTTCAGTCAAATGATCTATTTCCAAATTTTTATTCAGCTTTCATACATATTAGATTTTCTATATTATCTGTTATAATATCTATGCTATTAATTTAAGGGGATAAAAGAAATATGCAGATAGCTTCAGTATTGTGTAATAATAATGAATGTTTTAATGAAGAATGTACATCATTTTAATGATGCTTGAAGTATGAAAGAGTGTTAAAATTTTTAATTATGTAATCAGCATCGTTTTCTATAACTGAAGTATTTTCTTGTTACCAATATAGTTCAATTTAAATTTTAGAATTGTAAAGAAACATTATCAGTTAAAACATGTGTTTAATAAAAATACAAATTGATTTGTAACGCAATTTTTAATTCTTTTCAAAATTTAATAAAACATATCCATTAGTTTTGTAAAGTTAAAATATATACTCATTTAAAATTTTTGAAATAGAAGTTCTTTAAAAATAGTTTTTACATTATTCTAATTTCTTTTAAGCAATAATTAGAACGGAAGTTGAATTAGAACATTCTTAAACTATTTAAGGCAATCATTTTTAATGAAATGATGTGAATAATATCACAGCCCTGATTTATAATTAATTACAAAAATTTAAAGAAAGCCTAATGGCAACGCTGGCCATAAATTACAATTTATTATCGCAACAAATATACTGTAGTTTCTGCCACTTTGCCACATAAATGATTTAATGAAACTGTAAATGCCATTACAAGGAACATCATAATCCCTAAATCTTGACAATGCTTTGAGATGTATGCCGTATCAGCTAATAAAAGATGTATGAAATGAAAACGTAAGTGAAAATTAAATTATAGAAACGAAATATTAAAAATACATTTAAATTTACAAATGTACTTATATACTTACTCACTGAAAGAAATTCATATTCATAATACTTATATTGTATTATGAACAATGAGATATCAAATTTAATGAAGAAAAACTTAACATTTTACTTATTGGCTAAAAAACATCAAGCTGTACATCTTGTAAAGCCTACAATATCCAATTTTCAAACATTCGAATTATAAAAGATTTAGAAAATTTTGATCTGAATCATAATGTAAATAGCTCAAGGACATCAGTAACCAATCAGTCTGAATAGTTCAAGTGAAAGTCAAATCTGTCAATTTTAATGCAAAAGCTCTTCTTTGTTCACAGGCACAACAGGCCTTTATAGGACTTGGCTGTCTCAACTACATACTCCCTCCAGCGTTTTCTACCATTGGCACAACTCTTCGCGAATTCTCGATTTTTGAAGTATTTAGGTCTCTTTCAGTATCATCCAACGATCTAGTAGGTGGTCTTTCTTTAGCTCGGGCTCCATCAGGTTTATTAAATATTAAGATTTTTGTGGGATTATCATCAGGGTTTTTCCAAACAGGGTCAAGCCATCTTAATCGGTTACACTGATGATTTGTTTAATCTGCGGTGATCTATAGAGCCTGTACAACTTAAAATGTATCCGACTCTCCAACGTCCTTCTTCCTACACTGGGCCAAAGATAGTTCTGAGGATATAAAACTTCTTTATATAGGGACAGATACAGTGCTTTGATTACTGATGCTATTAGCAATGTTTTCACTAACTTCTACACAATTACAACACCTTTAACATATCACAGTAAAATAAGTTTAAAGTGAGTGTAAATACAGTATCGGTAGGAATGCAGCACTTCTAAAAATTTAAACATAAATGTTACGGTGTTCCTTCCAGAAACTACAGTATTGGCCAATTCGAAATATTATTTTAGAAAACAAACATTTTTTAAAAACCTTTTTCTAATTATCTAGAGATTTTTTAAAAATTTTTCACATTGTATTTAAATATATGCTGATATAAATAATTTCAAGCAACGCTTTTTCCAATTTAGGTTTAACATATTAAAATTCAAAATTTTATTGAATTACGAAATATAAAGATTTATTTTAATACAAACATTTTTATGCAAATATTTCAGAAAACATAATTAGAAGGGAATTAAATATATTTTCTTTTTATATTATAAAGTGTAAAAATCTACTTTATAGTTAATAAAAATTCTGAAAATTCCTTTTTTAGTCATTATCTAAACAAGTTATAATAATGCATAATTGACACTTGTGAAAGTTATCGGTTTTTTATGCAGCGAAGTTCAAACAAAGAAGATTGTATTATATATTTACGATGTTAAAACTTATTACTAAGCAAAAATATGTAAAGTAAGCTATTTCGCAATTCAAAAAGAAAATCTAAGCAAACTTCCGAAAAAGAAAAAAACCGGAACTTTAACTGAAAAATACTCACTAAAAGAAAAAAAAAGAGCTATTGTGTATTCATATGCTTAAAAATCAATGACTTTTGCATTGTTCGTCATCGAAGGATTTCGCAAAGCTTGATGATAATTTCTATTCTTAATAATAAAATAAGCGTAAATCCATTCGAAAAAATAAAATATGCTTAGTAATTTTCTTTTATTTTCCGTTTGTAAAAAATAGATACATTTTCGTTTACAAATTTATAGCTATGATTCGATACGTAAAAGCATTTAATGATGCTTTAGTTACTGAATTTTTAATTATTTTGATAGGAAATAATTATTCTGCACTCCTTAAAAATTAAATTTAACCCTTTAGGCACCAAACTATCAAAAGCTATAATGTATTGATTTCTAAAGTTGTTAGATTAATAAGAGTCAGTTATATAAAAATGAAGGTAAATTCATGTCGTAAATTTTATTTACTTCATTTCAATTCAAATGTTTTATATTATTTTGGAATAAAGAGTAAAATTTAAATATGATTTTGCACAGTAACAATTACATAGATTTTTAAAAGAGAAAAAAATGAAAATAATTGCTTAACTTTTGCTTTTGAGGGAAATCAAAACTTGTTAGTGCAAAATATCATTTGACACTATTATATATTCGAATAAATAACTTATGATTTCTCAAAAAGAAAACTTTTCCTCATGATGTTTTTCAAATAGTTTTATCAAATAGAAAAATTTAGTTTTATTTTGTTTTATTAATAATCAATGTCACGTTCCTAGTTGAAAGAGAAATGAAATTAAATTTAAATTTGAGAGAGAATTATTTTTTATTATTATAAATCGAGCGGAGATCTAAGAATACTGCTCTCAAATACAATGAAAAACATATTTCTGTTTTTGTATAAATATATAAATTTCAAAAGTAACTAAAAACTTTAAGATAACATTTTTGCTATTTGATGACGGTTCTAATTAGAAGTTTTAACATTAAAAGTTCTATATACACATTTATTGATATGTGAAATTTTGTCTTATTTCTAGGAATAGTATCTTTGTTACAGTCTCACAGAATACTGACCAGATGGTAAATAAAGGGGTACTTTCGTTAGATTTATACGAAAATAAAAAATATCATTCATTAAGTAAATGTTCATAAAATAGCACAAATTTAGTTGCGATTCAGTCCATAACATGCTTTCGTCAAGAGAGTGAAATGCATTCTTTATTTCATTGGAGACAACGAAAATATTACTAAATTCTATAAATATTTGGTCTTTGAAAGTAATTTATTTTTCTTACCTAATTTAACCTAATATAAAATACATACTCCCAATTATTCATTCGATATTTCTTCCCTAAATTGTAAGAAATGCAGAATTTTTTTAAACTATCAAAATTTGAAATTTTTTCTGTATACATTTTTCAAGTAATTAAAAGATTATACTTACATTTTTTAGGTATTTTTCCATTATATTGCTTTCAAATATGATAATAATTACCGTAATTCGAAAGAAAAAAAATCGTAAATTGCTGTCACAAATAATATGTTTGCATCATGTATTGTTTAAAAAGGTTTTAGAAACTACTAAAAAATTAGAAACATTTTATTTACGTTTTATAAATTAAATAATTATTGACAAAAACTATTTAAATGCCATTGTTTTCTGGCGGAAACTGCTTAACAATCGCATCGATAGTTGATTGCGAACTTATAAAGAATAATACCTTTTTTTCAATGAAACAGAATTAAATTTTGCTGTATTTGCTGTTTTGTATCCTTGACGACCTGTGATCTTAATGCTCCTCTTAATGGACAAAATTATCACCAAGCTATCTTCTGAATCAATTTGCTTTAGCTTTGTTTATCCATCTTCAGTCCATTTTTGTGCAAAAAAAATTCAATTGGAATATATTTAAATTAAAAATTTATTTTCACCCATTAAAATCATCATATCTATTTTATATTATTTTCGCTTCTCCTTAAGAAACTTGTTATTTCTTTAGATCATGAGCGGGGTTATGATGAAAAAGTACCTTTTTATGTTCTGTGATGTGATAATTACGGTTCAAAATGAATATTTTATATTATTGTTTATACATTTATTTATAAAATTTTCAAAATTTACAGTTTACAAGAAAATATGAATTACACAGATTATATATAGTTATATGTTTAAAATGTTAATGTGTTTTTTTTACAAATAATATTTTTGTTTCAATCATATAACATAGTATATTATTTTATTGCATTTTAATAACTTCAATATTTAAAGGAATTGTTTGAAATGTTTTATATAGATATTTCTGTAGTAAAGTATATTTTTTGAGGTGAAATTTCTATTATTCTGAATATCAGCCTTCTTCTAAAATATGAACTTCGGCGTCCATATTCATTATTTTGCAAAATAATGAATATGGACGCCAGTTATATACAAGTCAGAATTTTTGACTTCTAGGTTCGGCATTTTGAAGATTAGAATCATAAGTTTTAGTTCTAAGAAAGATGCTACAATGGAATTTACGAGTTTTTATTTCTGACAATTATTTTTTAAATTTTTTTCAGTTCTTACTTTGATAATTATATCTTTTTTTGTCTGAATTTGGGCTTAAATGAGCATGTAATAAGATTTTAAAACTAATAATACATTTTTAATTCTGAAATGGAATAAATTTTGTCCTGACACGCAACAGTTTGGTAAACATTAATCATCACAACATAGCACATGTGGTTAAGATTAATGGTTATACAGTTCATAAAACATTAGTCGGTTAGAAAATTACTAGAAAACAACTGGTTTACATCCTTGAAAAGCTAATATGCAGCAAAATAAGAACATATTATGGCTTCGCTACATAAAAGATTAAAATGAATATGCATCATGCAAAAATAGAGAGCAATTAGTTGTCAGTATTAACAAAGATATGAAATTCAGTAATGGTCATTCTAAGAATACAAATAGTATAATTGAGAATAACTACCATGATCGAGGACTATTTTGCTGATGGTATTTGTGACACGGCTCACCTGGTCTCTTCAGAGTGAAGCTGTTGGAACTGGTGGCCAGTTCCCGTGAGGCCGTTGTCATAGACGGTCTTCCAAGTGGTTGGTGGTAACTTCTACCAGCTTTTTCCTCTGCTGGAACTGACTGTATTGGCAATGGGGAAGATGGTGCATGTAACCTGTGAGAAAAGAGATGTGTGTTTGTGTTAGCGCCATTAAATTTGTGGAACAACACTACAGAATATTTTCTAATTTAAAATATGAACATTGATCTCTTGGAGCACTCACTGAAGTAAAATTTGAAATTTATAACTTTAAAAAATAATAATAGCATTCACAGATTACAGATTACAAGCGATTGAAACTAATTATGAATTTCTAATGAGCTCTTATACTCAGAATCAAAAATAAATCATTAAAAGATTAATGTTGATTAAAACGCAATGAACATCTTTAATGTCTGTACAAAAAATTGCTTAGTGGAAAGTTTCCATAAACAAAACAAAAAAGTGGGAAAGCTAATGATATTTCACATCATTAGCTTTTCAATACGATTTATGTTAATAATGATGCTTCATATTGGCAGTTCAACTCTTTTACAGTGAAATTTAAAGTACCTTTTACTTATTCATCTTTTGTTCTATCATCCGATATTGGGTATTTCTACTTTATCCACTGTGTTTAATCAAATTAATTGATAGAACAAGTAAAATTTGAAATATCATTCCCAAAATTAAGTGAAAAATGCTACTCAGAATTGGCGTAATATACTTTAATATTGAACTTCAAAACCACACACACATTTTATTTATGTTTTTAAATTTCATTCAATGAATATGTAATCTTCATTTACTGTAGATTGACGAGTAATTTAATTTCAATTAATGAGACACTTAATGTTAAGGAGTCATGAAAGAGTTTCCGTATTTGCTGGCGTATGAGACACATCCCTTTTTCATTTACATTTTTGAAGAAGAAAACTTTATTACTTCTCATTATAATGAATTTACAGTATTTTAAATATAAATTAGTACATTCTGAAAATATCCCCAATATGTCTGAGAAACAATAACTTTTATTCTTCATCGATATCCAGACACTTATCTTCAGAGCTAAGTAAACAGTTTAAATTTTACATTCTCATATAAGATTCTCATATAACAGATTGTTCTCTGTAACATCCAGAGGATTACGCATTAGAAATGGCACACTTCTTAAGCGATTTAACCATTGTTTCGTAGTTTCATATTGGTTTCATAGATTAAATTTACTGTGAATTGCTTTTTAGATACTCTTTCTAATTCTACCAATTTTTTATCCTTTTCTCAGTTGAAGGTGACTCGAAGTGCCTTTCTGTAGCCCTTTAGCCCTGTTCTTTACCATGCAAAATTACACGTAGCTTATATGGAATGTTATACTAATGCTGACATTAATTTTAAATTATAACTTGCCAAGAAATTTAAGAAAATTATCTGTAAAAATTTCACGTACTTAAAAGTCATTCCCAAAAAAATTGAAAAGTTTAAAAGAACCCAGCTGGATTATTTGTGACAGAGCATGCGCAGTCACTGAAATCTGGGTAATTTTAACGCTCCCAAACTTCACTAGGAAACAAGAAAAAATCTCATGAATGAAATCAAAAACTGAGTATCTATGATTGAGAAGCAGCTTTAGCATGTAATGCCTATATTTTTAAAAAGTGAATTCACAAAAAATGTAATGTGAAACCAATGAAAATACACATGTATTTCGAGCTGGAAGAATACGATGATCGTGGTTAATGAATGAATTGTAGAAATGATATTAACTTATGTTTCATTAATTCTTAAGCACCTTCAGCTTATTTTAATTGTTTTCCACTGAAATGGTCACTGATATTCCACAAAATTCCAAAAATCAAGCAGTATAGTTGGTAAAGATAAAAATGAAAAAAAAAATGCTTATGAAGAAAAGATCGATATTTTTATGAAACTTATATTTTTAATCGAAATATTAATTATATAAAAGTATTTTATATTTTGTTTAATTATTAATCATATTCCAACCACGTTGAGAATAATGAAAATACAATCGAAGTGGTATTTAATCTTAAATTTTAATGAAGAATTAAAATATATCACTCTCCTATCAAATATTTTCTAATTTAATAATAGGTAGTACAAATAATTCAAGGGAAAATCATAAGCATAATGTATCAGTGAGAAAAAATGCTTAATGAGAACTTCTTCATAATTTTTTGAAGTTGTAAAATCCTTTATCAATACTTTTAAAATAGCAAATTCAGATTTTTGAGCCTCTGTGATGCTATATCGTAGACTATTAGGTAAATAGGGTTATTCTTAAGTAAGGTAAGTCTGACTTATAGATTACGTAGAGAATTATAGGCCAAATATGCATTAAAATCACCAGATAAGAAATACAAATAACAAAATGATTTTCATTGATTAAATGATTTTCATTGGTCAAAATGATTTTCATTGGCAATATTATAAGCAAAGTAAGGATTAAGGGATGGATGTAGAATATTTTATTCCTTTGAGCAGAAATATTTTTATTTGCCACTACCATCATCAAAAGTTTGTAAGAGAATTTTGTCCCGTAATAATTATTTAGTAAAAAGAAAAACATATTAAATTGAATATTTTTGACATAAATAGAAATGTGAATATATTTTTTAAAAATTATAAACTTATATATACAAAACACACAAACACAACTGAAAGAAAAAAAATATAAACTTTATTAATAGAAATTTAATAAATATGGATCTTAAGTATTGGATTACCGAGAAAGTAAATTCCATTAGCATAAAATTGCATTATAAAAACTTGAAATTATTTTCCACCTAATACAACAAATACATAAAAAATTAAAATGACATCGATTAAACATTATTTTCCAAAAAGAAACCTTATTATTATTTTTATTTTATTTCACAAAAGAGTTTCTTTTTTATTCAGACGTATTAATTACACATATTATCAACTCCATTTTATTAATATAATGAGTAAAATTGCATATTCTACTGCTTGGAATATTTACTTTCGTCACATGTTTGTACCATTGCGTAAGAGGCTTTCTACTGTGATTTTATGCACACATAGTGGAATTTAAGAGAGTCTTCTGACAAATATGTAAATTTTAACAATTGTTCCAAAAATATAATATAGGTTTACACAAAAAAATTTGAATGAGCTTAAATTTTAAAAGATTGATTTACTGAAAAGATTGACTTGTACTGATATTTATATTCCTTCTACTGTGACTAAAATGTGACTTATTGAGAATGTCCTCGAAGCTACTAGTAGGGGACTTTAATGCCATAATTGAAAAGATAAGCGACTATAAACAACCTTTAGAGTTTAGACAGCCTGCATGGCATAACATGTTGAAGTGAGCTTAAACTCATTGATTTTTCAATAAAGCAAGATTAGGTTATTAGAGCCACAATATTTCCGCATAGAATGACAAGGCAGGCCCTTGCTTTCTGATCTTTTCAATTTCAATCTTATATGGTGGACTTAAAATGGACTGTTTATAACCCTAATATTAAAACCAAAGTAATCATTTTTACTAAGCCAATCCAGATGATTCTATATGAGGAAGATATAGTTTTGATTGTCCGATCTAAAAAGCCATTACTAGAAACATTCTCTGTTATCGAAAGATCAGCAGCTAAAATGAACCACTGAGTTAATGAGAACGAAACTAAATATAATGCCAATGACTCAGACAGCTATCATCCTAAAATTCCTTGAAACTGAGCACTACAAATTCGAGATTATTGACAACTGTACATGCCTTGACTTAAATGTGAACAACTAGGACAACTTGAGTATTGAGATTAAGTGACGTACAATAGCTGCTAATAAATGTCTTAATTTATTGAGAAATTTCTTTATTCAAAGTTAGTAAAGAGGAAAGTTGAAAAAAAAAAAAAAAAAAAAACAAATAATAAATAAATTAACCAAAAACCAAATAATGAAACCTACTTTCACATATTGTTTCAAAACCTGCTCTTTTACAGGGATAGCAGGACATTTGCTCGCTATATTTGAAAGAAAAGTGTTGAGGAAGATTATGGTATAGTATACTTTGATATGGTGTATGGCGACATGGATAAAACAGTGGGTTGTACAGGGTCTATCGGGAGACTGATACAACTGAACATATTAAAATTAATCCTACAAAATTTGCTAGCTACATCTTCCGTATGATTGCCTCCATCCAGAATCTTCATTTACCAAGCAATGGGAACCAGATTTAAAAGAAGACAAAGATTAAAATGTGTTACGGAGAGTGTTGATGAAGATTTAAAGAGCTTGATTTGATTCAAAAAACATTAATTGGAGTTCCCTAGTGAAGAGAATAGAATGGGAAAAACTTTTGAGTATGACCTGGCCTACATGGAAATGCCGTGCTAATAGAAGAAGCACTGATATTTTTAATTATGTGAATTAAATGCAAATTTTAATTCCGTAGTTAAAGTTTTTTATTTATAGAATTTTCAGAATTATTTTTTATTTAAAAGTTAAATATCATATTTGTGAAGTTTATTTTGAATTGATTATAAGATAGAGTATAAAACACTATTTGATGATGTTTCCTAGGATTTAAAAGAGAAAAATTGTTCAAAAAGTACCAGTTATGCTTCCAATGCTGAAAAAACTAATATAGAACATAAAGTGTTATATTAAACGATAAAAATATATTCATAGTTTCAATTTTTGTTTTGAATATTTGATTATAATTCATCACTATTATTATATTTTTATTGTCTAAATGTTTTCTTTTTATTATGCCTAACAGGAGAAAAATTTGTTCACATACATATTTTAAAAAACTGATATTAACAAGTATTTAGCTCAATTAATAATCAAATATTAAATTATTATAGAGTTTTAACTATATAAAAATTTATGAATTGATGATTAATAAATAAAAATTTGTTGATCAATTTATTAGAGCTAAATTTTCGCACCTCATTCAGTTATTAAACATGAAACATTATATTGTTTATATTTGGCTATTTAATACGAAGTTTCATGTTTTATCAACAAAGGATATTACATTGATAGCTGAATACAACACAATTTTGCTCGAAATACTATTAGTCTGAAAAATGTAGTTTTTAATTGTGTAATCGTTAAAGTTTAGAGAATTAGCCTCAAATATATTATTTTAATGCAACCAAATACATTAAAATTTATAACTTCTGTATTAAAATTCCATAACTAAAAGTTAAAAAAATTATCGGAAATTAAAGTAAACTTTAACCACCAAATTTGCTAAGTCATTTTATAATGTTTTCCTAAGATGGTACTATAATAAATCATTTTAATTAATATATTACTTTTTCGTTATACATGAGCATTGTCTATCGTCATAATTGTTCTGTTTCTTTATTTTTCTTATTTAAGTATCTAAAAAATACTTTTTCACAACTGTTAAAATACATGAAGTCGTGTCTGTTAAATTTTAAGTTGCATTAATGACAAACCGAACCAACTCGCAACTATGGTAAGAATGTAAAAAAAATTTACGATCATGTGAACTAAGCATTATGTAATTATTTTATGCATAAAATAAGACTATTCATCTAAAAATGACATTTAGAAATGAAATTTACATACATTTATTTTTAAATCTTAAGTAAAAAAGAAATTTACATTTAAATCTTAAGTCCCAAAACGGCAAAATTCTTTCTGAAAATCGACCAAACAGTTACAGAAATAAGGAAAATAAGTGGATTGAAGCAGACAAAGAAAATTCACCGTTTCTGGTTTCTTAAGCTTAATAGCAATTTCAAAAACTTCACTACAAGAAAACTCATTTTAGGCCATAAACTTTTTAAGCATTTATATATTCATAAATTTTTTCTCGCCGAACTTTTGAATAGAATTCAATGTATATGAAATAAATTCTCTTAAAGTCAGTAGGTGCTGGATTATATTAAAAGGAAGATATAGCATTAAATAGGCTATATCCATCATATTATGCCTAGTTTTCATGTTAAAGTTTTGTTCACTTACATTACAAAGGAAAATACATAAAACTATAGCTTTTAAGGACATATTATTTAGTTCATATTCGTAGCATAATAAAATGGGATTGAGTTTGATCTTATGACACACAAAATTGATTCTATGGACGAAATATGTGCATAATCTCGGGTAAAAATCCGTAACGTAATTCAACATAAATATCACACACATGAATCATAGAAACAGTTAAAAACACTTTAGAATAAAATCTTGAATAAAAAATGATTTCATTTCAAATACAATAGGTAAGAAAACAAAAGTGGTTAAAATTTTGTGATCTATTTCTTGAGATTTAAGCCATTAAGTATCAAATGACAAAGTTATTAAATGGTGAAAACATTAGAAATGATGTTGAACGGTAGGATTAAGAATTATGATATACCGCTTAGTTTTTTACTCAAACAAAATGGCTTTATAATCCAGAAAAAAGTTAAAATAATGATTTGATAATAAAACAGTCATCAAGCTCTATATTACAAAAAAAATCTTGGATAATACTTGAAAACGACATAAAAGAGCCAAAATAAACTCTGAACAATCATAAATAGATATTCATTGGATTGAGAGTTGTTTCTCGATGAAATTAATTATTTTGTAATGTTTTGAAAAAGTATTTTGTTGAAAATGAAACTTTGGTGAATAGCTAATGATACCTTTGGTGAATAGAATAAGATTTCTATGCATCATTATTATGCACAGGAATTGACACGTATCCAAAGTCTAACACAATCAGATTTATACACAATCAGATTTAGGAGGTATTATCATTAAGATTATCTTGGTAAGCACTCAAAGTTCACTAATAGCTTATTGTGTAGTATTCTATCTATAGGCAACATCGTATTGTGTAGTATTCTATATATTGTCTACATCTTATTGTGTAGTATTTTATTTATTGTCTACATCTTATTGTGTAGTATTCTATCTATTGTCTACAATCTTATTGTGTAGTTTTCTATATACACTAAAAAATTATGTTTCTTTAACAGTATATTATAACATAAATGTAAATAAGCATTTTAAGGATCTAATAAAATTTTACGTTATGTGTTAGTTCATCACACTTAAATTATACGTATTTTGTTATTGAAGGTTTTTATTTGTGCATTTATGCTTCTCTAGTACTTCTTAGTAGGCTACTGGTTTGGTATTGGGATTTACGCAAATAAGTATATAGAATTACAGCCATGCATTTTCTGGGCAATAAAATCAAGTAATGAAACTATATACCATTCACCTTTTCAAACTACCATGCCACACCAACAGAGAGATATTAGGCGGTAGCAATCAGCTAATACTAATGTATTCTCTCTACACAGGAACCTTCGGGTACAATCAAATCGAATTGGCTACCTTTGTGTCAAAATATCATTATGTAATCAAATTCATAATATATTTTAAGACTTAATAATTTCTAATTCAGATAGTCAAAATGCGTATTTTCATTTACAAATTTTTACATTTTTTTCAAATAACCTTTATTTTACTCTAGAGAAGGAAAACAATAACTACTCTTTTTCTCTTAACACATAATCTAGATAATATTTTTAATGGTGAGAGTAAAATAAGTTATAAATAATAGTTATCAAAAAAAGCTTAGAACTTATATAATCAAATTTATAAAATTCTTTATATGAATAGTTAATAATGATATATAAAAACTGATTAAGTTATTTATAAATCCTTATTTCGAAATTATTTCTTGCTCAAGTATCTGTCATGCACAATATATTTCTGGAAGCGAAAATATAAATTACGATATTTTAAATTATTTTTAAGCTGTAGAAAAATATTGATACCGATTCAATTTAAAAGTCAGTAATTCATTTTTGTCTGCATTTTGAAGTTCAGATTGTAATTTATATTTTCAGCAGCTAATTACATGTTTTTATTCATTAAATTGACGCATATTTATTCTTGCTTAAGCATATTTATTCTACTATATTTTACTTTTATTCTTTTAATGGCCTAATGTCATTGTTAAAAATAAAATTTTAATAATTTTTAGTTATAAATATCTTTATTTTAACTTTCGAGTCCTTTATCTATTTGCTACTTTCATTGATTTTTAAACATTTTTTTATAAAGAATTCTTATTTGTTTTATACTTGATGTATTTATTTCCTGTTTTTGCAGAAATTTTATGTTAAATTATTTTAATATAATCTTTTTACACGAAATAAATTATGTTTCTATGACTGCAAACATAAAATTATTTTGTAAGATTACAAAACAGTATTTAAAATGGAATAGTAAGCAGACTAGACATTTTAAACTATTGTGCGGCCTTTTTTCTTATCCTTAGCTTTCTGCCTATGCAAAAACATTTCATAGATATGGAACAATATTAAAATTTTTTACTGCTTTATCACAATGTAGTGAACTAACAAATAATGTAATGAAAACAAATCTTTGATAGATGAGGTAAATAACAACCAATATCTCCATATCTATTTTTTACTATGAATAAAACCAGAAACTTAGTTATATCATCGTGGTTTGTCGACAAGTAAGGTCTTAATTTTTATGACAAAAGTTGTTCTTTATTTTTAAAGATACTTCAACTTTATGTCTTCATGTGTCAAAAGGGCCGTTCAAAGTATATACAGTTCTAAACTCGTAATTTGTTCAGATTTAGTAGCTATTATCATTAAGAATATCTTGGTAAGTATTCAAGTCCATCACTAATAGCTTATTGTGTAGTATTTATGTGAAAATACATTAGTATAAATGCTTTCATTGTTTTAACCATTCTGCAACACGGTGGTTCGCGTTTCCTCTTTTTATCTTAATCTCAACAAAAGAAAAGAAAAGGATGTTGATACTAAACTACATAGTATTTCTGCCCTGCTTTGAAACGCTCTTCTTTGTTTATTTTCCTTTAATATCTCTCCAGACAACTGTTATAATAGCCCACTGAATAATTATATCGCGTAGTTAGTACATAAAATATGATTACACTTCTTTTAAACTCTTCAAAAAGAACAAATCGAGCATTTTTTATTATTAAAAGAATTAACTATTTTATGGTATTTTGCAATCGTCAACAGTTTATGAAAAAATTTAAGTGTATTTAATTTTTTTTCACAGAAGTATCTATCTTTTTAAATGATATAGGAGAATGAAAAACTTTGTATGTTGTAACATGTTATTTCTAAGCCTTGCATTCACGAAAATAATTAATGAAAAATTTTCAGAGGGAAATAAATTCTATACATTTTTTTAGACTGTATTGGAGCAAAACATGGGGATTCAAATTATTATATAAAAAAACTAAAGAGAAAATTTTCTACCTTATTTAGGTAGAAGAGTACTCATTATAAAATTACTTATGCCACAATAAGCACTTTTCTGGAATTCTGCCTGCTTTCAAAAAGGAAGGAAATGTATTTCCATTTAAAACAGAAATCTATGCGTGAGTGCAGAGACTAGGGAAAAACATGCTTTCGAGCTCGGATCTTTCTTATATTTTTTCTAAATTCTTTCGTAAATTAAAGAAAAAAGATCAAGGCTGATTTTAGATTTTGGAAAATGTACTATTTTTGTCCATTACAGCGAATGTGCTTTCGATTTTCTTAATAAGCTGACGGTCGGAAATCATTGAAACGAAGAAGAATGGTTCCACGTGTCATTCGATTTGTTTTTAGCTGATCTATAAGCAAATCTTATTTAATAATATAAAACAGCATTTTCAACAAAGTTAAGTAAATATCGTTATTTTTCCAAATTCCTCGATAGTCAGATGTATTGTTTACACTGGAAGTCTGCGAAAACTGAAGAGCTTTACCCGCTAGCCATATATAAAATACATAACCTTTAAACTGTTGTCATAAGTTCTGTCAAATGAATTTATGTTAATCGTTAACGGACTGTGAAGTCAGTTCACAGTCTTAAATTAAGTAATAGTCGAATATTTTGACAAGGAGTTATATCTGGGAAAAGTTTTCTTCCATGATCCACCATTGGTTATCGCAATGGATAAGGAGAAACTAAAAAAAATATTTTTGGTTTTTTGATTTTAATTCCGCAGTTTTATCCAGAATTAAATACACAAACATTAATGTTTTCGAGATGAAAACTATAGTTTTAAGTGAAAATGTTTTCAGCTATTTGAAATTTTGTTTTAACTTAAAGCATTTAAATCACTTGATAAATGTAATGGTTTCGGTATTAAAATTATAATACAGAAGCTATTACATTATATATAGTAGTTTCTGTGTTATAATTGTGTAAAGGTTTTATACGTAAATATATGTAAAGGAAAAACACGATTTTTAACTATAGTAATTAAAATGAATTAATTCACATTCTTATTATTTATTCAAGTATACAAGATGATTAAGGTAGCCATAATAAAACGCTGAAAAAATATTACTTGGAGTAATTTGAAATTTAAGAACACTTATGGAGTAGTGACATTTTAATTGGTGAACAAAAGATTTTGTTTGATTTTTTTCAAACAAAAGTTACAAAAAGATAAAAAGAAAGAAAAAAATTCTAACATTTTTAAGCAGTAAGTTTAGTTGCCGTTTCAGTGAGAGAAAAAAAAACTTCATGGAAAGAAAGCGATCTTTCTATATCAGAATGATGATGAAGCATTCAATACAAAGAAGTAATTTTTTTCTCCTTTTTCAAACAAAATCTCGTTGCTTTACAAGTGTTCCTGTCACATTTTCATTCCTGTTTCTTTACAAAATTCAAGACAAGGAAATATTTACACAAATGAATGTGAAAGAACATCTCAAAAATTTAGTCTTTTAGGGTAAAGAACAAAAAGAAAAAGATTTTTGAGGCTTTATTTCTCTTCCATAAATTTTATTATTTTGTGTTCATTATTTACTTTTCTTATTTAAAAATACTTAATTTAACCATCGAATTTATCTGATACAAAGGGAATTAAAGAACATACTTTAAAATACTGTTGTAAAAAAGTTGATTTCTATTTAAAAACATAAAAGTCTGTTTTATGAAAAACTTAAATGATTAATTTAATTTAATTTAAAAAACTCAATTTAATTTGAAAAATGTGGAATTTCTCTATTAATCTTCTCGTTGATATATATCCCCAATTTCTTTAAAAACATCATTTTCAAACTAATTATCTTACTCTTCACACTAAATCTTAAGAATGCATTCTGAGGTTCCTCCATTAAATCTTGAGGACAAGGTTAAACTAGCAGAGAAATTATTTAAATAAAAAAGATATTTCCCTCCATTTTTTCTATACTCTCCAACTCTGGTCCCAAACCCATAAAAATTGTTTATTTTTCACGGTTTTGGGAGTAACTTGACTATTTCCTAAATTTTATCTTTTCGTTTGTCCTAATGTTGAGATATTTTTGATTCCTTTACTCCTTTCTGGAAAAGTCAAAGCTATATTGTCCTTGGTAGCTAGCTCTTCGTATCACCATTCTGTAACAATGAACACTTTAAGAGCTTGCTAGCTAATTCAACGTACCAGTACTTTGTAGTAATGAATACTCCGAGGAGCTAAATTATCATATTAAAACATTTTTTAATAATGGATATTTCGAGTGCTTGTTAGTTATCTTATCGTTCTAACATTCTGTAGCAATGAATACTATGAGGCTCGCTAGTTAATTCATCGTACCAGGACTTTGTAGTAATGAATACTTCAAGGAGCTGACTCATCGCATTAACATTTTGTAATAATGGATACTTCGAGTACTTGTACCAACATTCTGTAGCAATGAATACTACGCGAGCTCGTTAGCTAATTCATCATACCAACAATTTCTAGTAATGAATACTTTGAGAAGTTTCAAGCTAGCTCATCATACTATCATTTTGTAATAATGGATGCTTCGAGAGCTTGATAGCTAGTTCATTGTACCAATATTCTGTAGTAATGAATATTTATTTTGAAAATATTACTAATCAACTAGTGAGTAAAATATCAATGTCACTGGTCATAAGGATGGGCTCAACTCCATCCTCAGCTTTGATTGAACCTTTTTACAAGTTATATTTTACATTTTTTACCTCCACATATTCATGATCATATACTTGGAATTTCATACTTTAAAATTCAACAATTTCCGTATAATCGCATTCTAGTTCTTTAAAATTTATTTCTGTTTCCCACCTTAGATGTATTTCATAGTGTTCATCTTTATGTATAGAAAATAAAAACTTATTGAAGACATAATTATTTAAAAAACTTAATTTAAATAAGAATACAGAGAATATAAACTTAATGAGTTTGAATTAAATGAGTTGTGGAATTGTAACGAGTTTTTTTAATTGTAATCAGATGTAAAAACAATAATTTTTAATCCTTTTACATGCATACATAATCAAGATTTTATAATGTTTTTTATTAAAATATAATATTTTGATTGAAAAATAACATTATTATAAGATTTAAGAAGAAAATAGTCGTGAATAGAACTTTTTTCTATTATATAAATGCAATAACTTGATTATCAAAGGTCTAAATTTTCTATCACTTTCATTAGTAGATACAATGGAAAATTTTAAGACATAGTTTGACAACTAGAGAACTTCCTATTCATAAAGTATGCATAATTTTCTAACCCCGAGATATTTATATATAAAATAAGTTTTTTAAAAAACATTTATAAGCTTGATTTTTCATATTCTTACTCCTATTATAACATGTAATAAAAAGTGTACTGTCCATTATTTTAGTTCTAATGCAATAATATTTTGCAAAATTTAATGTTTGATACATTTTCGGAATTGTAAATGAATTTTTCCATTTTGTCACATTCTTGTAGAGAAAAAATACAATAGCCTTCAAAAGTTAATAAAAAACCGTTTTTTGGCGCTTAATTTGCAAATGAATGAATGTAGGAATACCAAATTTAGATGACAACATAAGAAACACTCATAAAAGGCTTACAAAAAAAATCTCGTTGAAAAACTCGATTTTAGGAAAACGTTGATTTTAGGAAAAAAGAATAATTACAGTTTTATGCGGTAAAATGTCATAGAAACATAACAAAAGAAGTTTTAATAAGGGATGTGCCCTCCAAGGGGCTATCCCCTTGGGGATAGCTTGAATACATTGGTGGATACATTGGATAGCTTGAATACATTGATGGTATCGACTTTCCATGCTGTCAATTAAGTTGTCGATTACCGAAATGGAAATCGATAATCAGACACAGACTAAGCTGTTTCAGCTCTCCTACAGATCCTGGATGAGGACTTGAGGCAGGAACCTGTCTTCCAAGACAGTCCCACAGATGTTCTAATGGATTCAGATCTGGCCATTCCATTCGTATCAAACCAAGACCATCAAGATATTTTTCAACAACTATAGCTCGTTGAGATTGTACGTTATTATCCATCAGAATGAAATGATAGACTATGGAACCGGCAAATGATATTATACACATGACATGAATCATGGACATCTGAATCAAGGATCTCATCTCGATTTCTTATACCAAACGCAGTTCCTCTCTGGAACACATGCAGGTCATTAAGAACCCTGCCCAAATTATTATTCCACTACCGCGGTAACGGTATCTCCACAGTATTGGAGTGATAGTATCTGGTGCTTTGCTCCCTTCAGGTCAGAACATGTCCTGAATTCAATTCATCATTAACTTCATTATATTGTCATTTAGTTTTCATCCTTACAATTATATCCAGAATCTGATTGTATATTTTTAAGATATGTTATAAAATAATCATGTTAAACTTTTGTAAAAAAATTTATAAGGAAATTTTTAAATTATTCTTAAATAAAAGTCCCAGCAGCTTCCATTAAACTGGTAAAACTCCTTGGAGGTAGGTACAGGGGAGTTCGTTTGTGTCAACTGTCAACATGTCCTGAATTGCTTTCCCGTGCGAACCTGATCCCGTCTGTAAAAATACAGAAGCATGTCTCTGATTCGTCCAAGAAACGTTCTCTTAAGCAAGATAAGTGGCTCCTTCTCTATCATCCGGTAACGGGGAACATACATAACTAGTCCCGTTGCATATGTATCGTGAAAACACCCCCGTAGCGAATATTCTTCTCCCTGATGGTACAAATCTTATATGCACAGAAATGTTTCTTCTCTTTCGAACCGAAAGAGTTATACAACTATTTTTGCAGGTGTTGTAACTCTTAGTCGGCCTTGAACATGTTTTCTGATTCACAGTCACAGAAATTTTCCTTTGATGTTGATTCTAGATACAATGGACCAAACTGCGAGACACATTATGAGGCCTCTCAGCATCAGTCTGTGACATCCCCAGATCCGACCGACCGCCACTTTAATGACTCAAATAAACCGGCTTCTCTCATACATTGCGGGACCCCACTGGCTATTGTCAACGAATCTGCTAACAAAAGTAGAAAATGAACAGAAGTTATATGCGTATTTATGAATGCATGATGTTTGTGTATGTTTCTCTCTCGTATGTATATCTGTTCATTCTTATTTAAGCTAGTATTTTTTGTATAAATTTACATAAGCTCGTTTTTAACATTTATATAAACTATAAATTTTATATTGTTAGTGACATTTTTTATGGAGAGCTGTGAAATAAAAACATTCCTTCGAAACCAGAAAAGTTTCAGAAAATTTAATTTCTGGTGTATATATGTCACAAATGTGTTGTTTATCGGAAACAGGCACTTTTAATTTTACTGTCCTAATTTTTGAAAATTTTCCTTTTATAGGTATAATGAATATTTAAAAAATATTTACTTAAATACAGAAAGGAAGTTATACATCAATATTTTTGAAATTAATGTAAAAATTAACTTTAATATGACGAGATATCTAGCAATAATCATATATTAATAAACATAAAAATTTATTTTTAATTTAAATTTGTGCCATGACCATTAGATTTATTACTCAACAATTTTTGCACTTGTACAAAAATGTTTACAAATTATCCAACAGATGTTCAATAATAATTAATGAATGCTATGTTTTGGATTCACTTTGTGCTAATGGTTTAAAACTGTTTTATAGACGATATTTAGTTCCTCGAACTGTTAACATGCTAATCTACTTCGATTATTTCTGACATTTTATCTATATTTTCAATGGGCCTACCTGTGTAATATACATCTTTAAAATCAAAAATACCTGAAAGGAATCAATAAATCCGAAACTGTACAGAATTGGCTGTTACACGGTGAGTACCATAAGCACCACCCATAATTCCAGCCGCCTGATTTAGTTTCGTCTTTATCGAAGAAAAACCGCGAATTATACTAAATTTTCTCTTTGTTGATTTATATTTTTAACAGTCTGTAACTCATAACTGAATGAAACAGAAAAAAGAATATTTAAGTACGAAATGTCACGTTTCTAATGAGCATAAATTGAAAATTATTTGATCGATATTGAATGAAATATAGCAGACACTTGATGAAAAAATTTAATACGAGGATTTATTTTTCCCTCAAGCTTATATATTTATATAACTCAAAATTTTACATATAAAAAAAAGCTATTTTAGTATGAAAATTTAATTAAGGATGGAATTGCGATTTTCCATCTAACAACATGTGACCCTTGTATTGGAAATCAAATCTGAAATTATTTTAATCATTTCTCCTATTGAATATCTGTAGCCAATTTCTTTTGATCTTAAATTATCAGCATATGAAAATAAATATAGTATTTTTCCGATCTATATATATATATATATATTTCAGATGGAAGAAAATTTGTCTATTTACTTGGCACAATTTATTAATTGATGATATGGTCATATTTGTAATCATCAAATTGATTAGGTAGCAAGGAAAATGAATTAATTTTTTAATCTGAAAGATGTATTTATATCAGCCATCATTTGATTTTTATATTTCGATTGCTTATTTTTTATACTTTATTCCTCAATTAGTTAAGGAAAACAAAAAAAGTGATGTTATTAATTTTTATTGTTGTGTGACTATGAATTCTTAAATATTTTGGATAAAATAAAATGGAAAATATATTATTTATATTCATTTGTATATTAATAACATTTGGCTATGTTAAAGCAAAATATGTAATGTTAGGTATGCATATTTTTATTATGTATATGTTCTTTTTTATTTGAATAAAATAGTTTTATAATACAAATATTTACTTTGTTTTCAGAAAGCATTTTGGTTGGTGAATTTTCTGTATGGTCGAAATTTTGATGGTTTATTCCAAATGATTTAATCGCGGTCAATGTATACGTTTTGCTTACGAGACTTTATAGTTCACTATTATTTTGTTGTAATTATTATTATGTGAATCTTTCATCACTTAAATCAACGTTTCTTGATTAACTGATAAAAAACAAATTTTCAAAAAGATGTAATGATCTTATAAATTTTTGCTATAGAAATTTTTTTATATTTATTAATAAGTTTATGAAGGTTGGATTTTCCACTCATACTTTAAATCAATATGGGATTAAACTCAGTATTTTTTTCTCGGCAGAATATAATAGGTTTGCAAATTAAGTTATGTAAATATTCTGCTTAAATGCTTTAATGTTATTAAAAAGTAAAAATTTTTTTTAAATATGGCTTAATTTGAAGCTTTACTTATCTGCTTCTTTGCTACTGTATTTTTTGTACATTAACTTTATTAAAAATTTTATCTAATAACATAAATTTTTATATACTAAAATAAACTCCACAATATTTATAAAAAAAATAATCCCTCTACACATATTTTCTATAGCAATTAATTTTTCATACATCAATAAAATTTTTTAACACTTTATTATTATATGAGTTCTTATTTAATTGTAAATGTTCACAAAAGCTTTTGTTTTTCAACACTTAATGCATAAAAATTGCGAAATGATAAAATAAAATAAAAGCCATGTTTGAAGGTTTATGTTCATTTATTAAATAAAGTAACTCAAGCCCTTAAGGATGAAGATTATCTATTGTTCTTAAATTAGAATAGAAGTATTAAAATATTCACTTTATTACTCAAGACAGGTACAGCGAATGTGATATACATATTTAAAAAATATAGATTTACATAACGCGAGTTAAAAGGAAAATTTTTTATGGACATAAGCTATTTTAAACGACTTAAATGAATATTCATGAAGTATGATGAATATTCATAAATTACTACTCTACATATATTTTAAATTTTTAATTATGTTTTTTTTAAAGAAAATGTTAGTTATTCTTTTTTATGTAAGATAATTTTATGAACTCAGTTTTTTTAAAAATTAGATCAACTTTTTTTGGAAATTACTACCCTAAGTTAATTTTACAAAACATAAAATTAGGTTAGTGTTCAGGTTTTAAGAAGGCATGCGCTTATTTTTTGACAATTAATGTGATTTTAAAATTTTCATAAATGATTCGCATTTATAAAATTTTTTGAAGGAAATACTAAAAACTAAATGTTAGCTCTTTAAAAATGAGTATTTTACACATATAGATAATAGTTTAATATTGACCTTTTGATTTTTTCTTTAATATTTTAAAAACATGCGAGAATTGCTTGTATATTTATAGCTTTGCTGAAATATATTCTTGAACTTTCCTCGTGCTTAAACTTGATGTAATACTAGATAGTGTAAGGAAACGATGTAACTTATTTAAAGTGCCGTTCACATACTCTTTGGTAGCGGGTTCAATACTTGATCTGTTTCGTAATTCAATGTGGTACGAGAACGTAAGATCATTCATCCTTTGTAGGGGCTAATGCCTCTCAACAGATGGTGAACGTTTGGAGAGAAGGTTGGTAGCTCAAATGCGTTGATAACGTCATATTTAAAGCTTAAAACTACCATGTCGTTGAATCTATTCAGAGACTTTGATCGACAAAAATAGACAATCAGCAGTGCACTGCAGTAATTAAACCTGAAAAATATGACGCATATTAACTCCTCATAAATTAGTGGCAAGTCCACGCTCCTTGGAATGGAAGCTTAGAGTTCAAATGGATGCTGCACTCCAACCTTCTTTAGGCACATCTTTCATGATGAGTAAGTTCTACGTTATTAAACGTATCATATAACATCTGAAAGCGGCTTAAGCAATTTATTTATCTGTCAGGTAGTCATGTAATACGTTCAGGAAGGACTTTTTCTAGATAGTGAGCTTGGATGCATGTGATAGTGGGTTTGGATACCTAATAATAATACCTAGATAAATGCAAAAAATAGCACGTGTAATTAAATAGCTAGGTAACATATTCGTGTATCAAGGAAAAAAATCAGAAAACTCCCAAGCAAATTATTCGAAAAAATATATTTGTTGAATATATAGATATATCCTAGATCTCGCGCTCAGATAATTTAGTACTATCTCAAGGTCTGGGACGGCTACAGGAAACTATACTAGTCTGCAACAACATTTATCTCAAAGTCATAGTGAATTTATGCATCACGTAGTGAACATAAAATGTTTGCTTTAAGGCTTTTTAACATCCCAGTAAATTGTTGTTTTCCGCTAGGATTTTTTATAGAAATGGATGCATACTAGTTTAACTAAATAGAATAGTGGTTTTGAGTATTTTTAATCCTCTTTTGATGGAAATAATTTAAAAGGATTCCGCCAAAAATAAGAACTAATTGAATGCTTATATAAGAGTTCTCACATCGAGAAAAAATGACCTCTCTTATCTTGAACTTGTAAAATAAGTAGTTAGGTTAATTATTCAATCTGGCGTATGAAAGTTGGGCTTGCGTTATGAACAAAATTTAATCATCGAAAAAAAAGATCAAGCTGAAAGTAATAAACAATTGCTATTTGTTTTTAGAATGATAAAAAGGATATGCTTCTAAAATTGAAGAAATTTATTAAATGATGGGAAAGTAATGCAATAGCATTTTAATTAGTTTAAGAACATTAAGGTGAAGATCATCAGGTTTCAATAAAAAATAAAAAATTCTAAAGAAAATAAAATTCATATTTTAAGTATCGCAAAAAATGTACTCAGTGGGCAAAATAATACATTAAGTGGTCAGGAAACGAATGCAAGCTAATAATCTGTAACGAAGGGCTAAAAATGTAGCTTTATTGTAATGAATGGTGAAAATATGTAAAATGTTGAGTAGAAAGCATGTATACCTGCAAATGGAGTGTAGCGCATGTAAAGGATTGATGGCATTCTGTGTATGATAATATATATATATATATATATATATATATATATATATATATATATATATATATATATATATATATATATATCTTAAATTATCTTTACCAATAAAAATGTATAGTAATTTCAACTGAGGTTATAATCTCAAGACTTCTACGTGTAATTGTTTAGGTTCAGATTGCCAGAAGTTTCAAATTAATGTAACAGGATCTGTAGAAACATGAACAAGATCAATCAAAAATCATAATGATCTCAGAAAAACATCGTGTGTTAATTATTTAGATACACAACAAGATTGCAGCAGTTTCTCCTGGACTTCATAGACATCGTGCAACGATTGGAATCAGAGTTTCAAATTAAATATTTCCGAACCTTACATGAGAGAAAGAAATTTTGTAAGAAAATCCATTGTTTTTGTCTACAATAACATTTAATAAGAAACAAAGGACACTAATGGGAAAACATTCTAACTACTGATGATAATACCAGATTTATCTTTTACGCTAAGGTTTAGCGAAGATGCATGCTGAAAATTGATTTATTATCCGCATTAAAACATAAAAAAATAATGCATCACACACATTATAGGTTTAGGCAGTCAGGAGGGTTGATGACTATATATCTTGACTTTATAAGTATTTCACAGCAGACACAAAGAGTTTCTATCATAAAAAATCTTTATTTATTTATGATGTTTTCAGGGTCTGGATCATTATTTATAAGTATCATCTCTTCACAGGTCACACTATCTTCACAGTATCAGGATCACATCTCTTGTAGTACTTGAATACTGTAACGCTCTCTACAAGAGCTTTATTATTATGAAATGAAACCTATCTCCTTATAAAATAATTTGTATTCCATTCAACTGTACCTGATTCAGACTATTTTTCATAGAAAGAACAATCACACTGACATTGTTAAGCGATATTTAGTAATTGCTCGTGTAATATTATAACTATGCACAAGCATAACTATTATATTTATGATACTTATAGTTCTGTACCACGATAATGTATTTTTTTATATTGCAACCATAAATATATTTCTGAAATTGTGAGATGTTAATCTTAAAATTAATTTTTAATTTTTGTAACTCATTGTTGTACTATCCTATACGGAGAAACATTTTATAAGGGCGACTTTTTGAGGAAAATATTTTGTGCTTACTTTTATTTATTTTGGCAAAATATTGAAATGAAAATAGAATCAGTGAAGCAATAAATGTTCTTCAGTTGAAACAATTTCATAAATTCATACTTGAATAATTTTTGACTATTATAAAATATATAGATGATATTTTATTCCCTTTTATAGTAGTTAATCACCTCTAATAAATATAAAAGAAATAAATTATTAATTTATTTCCCTTTTTAATAAAAAACTATCAATACAGAAAAAGTAAATGACGAATTTATAGGAAAATTTTAAACATTAAATGTTTTGTTTTTATTTTACATAAACACATTTGTCACTAAATGTGCATTTAGTGACATAAAATTTGAATTTACACTTTCATAATATACTCCATAAAAATTTAAAATGAGAATGTAGATTATAGTTTCACTACTATCTTCAGTTGCACAATGAAGTATTAAAAGTTGAAGGTTCCTGTCAGTGAAAGCATCGTCTGCATGTTTGTTTCTAAAGTATATAGTTGTAACAACTCTGGTTGCTTTATTCGAGACAAAGTACTGGATTTCTTCTATTCAACAGCTTTTCTTATTTCTCGCAAGTGATTTATGAACCGTTCTCAATGTCCGACGATATTGGCAGACTTGGAGATACTGGTCCCAAACTCAGTCTGCATTTTTCATTTTTCTCTTTTTTAATGATATATAGTAAAATTACTTTGCTTTGAAATACAATGTAAACAAGAAAGTTCTTGCCATTTCACGTTGCCATTGAATGAAATGAGAATAAGTATGCAAATTAGGGCATGACGTGGTTGAGACACCAGTCAATCAAAAATTAGAATATCACTCGTTATAAAAGTTGGTTCACCGCCACATTCATCAATCGTACGTAGCGAAAAGAAATGGACATGTCGTAAAAGCTCGTTCGTTGTTGTTTGCTTTACGATTTCTAGGTGGGCTTATCAACCAGCTGCATCAAGTCACCGAACATGTCAAGCGCTTGTGGACAGTGCTGGGAATGAAAGTACGGCAAAGCATTGATTTCACAAATCCAGGTGGGGAGATTTGTCACTCTCTGATGAAGTTCGCAGTGGACGAACACAGGCCTTGGATGGCAAAGTCATGCAGACGGCCATTGAGGGCTGTAGTCAAACGTATGGTTAACTTGCTAAAGAATTTAATAGTTCCTGTGAAACAGTTAGAGTTCATCTGTACTGCTTAGACAAGACGTACAGGCTGAGCAAATGCGTTTGTCACACACTGGAAGTCCATAAGCAACGAGTGGCAGCTTGTTTATCGTTACTTCCCCGCCACCGTAGAGTACCCATATTGAATCAAATGCTAACCAGTGACAAAAAGTGGGTCTTGTTTGATACTTCCAAGCGTTCCAGACATTGATTGTTCCTTCAGAATACTATCCCACACAGGGCAAGATATCTATGCATCCACGTAAGGTTATGCGTTGTATCTGGTGGTCTGGTCGTAAAGTGATTCCTATGAGTTGTAATTAAAGGGACAAACTGTCATTGTGGACCTGTACTCCCAGCAATTGGAACGTGTGCAACAGGCATTGCAACAGAAGGAGCCACCACTGGTTAATCGCAATGATGTACATTCTTGACTGATAACGTCAAGGCGCATGTCGCGTGAGTAGTCAAGAATATCATACTGTGACTTGGATTGGAAACTGTGTACAATCTTCCTTACTTACATGACCTTTCATCATCAGATTATTACTTCTATTCCCTGGACAATCATCCTTCACCAATGAAAATCCTTCACCAATGAAGCAGACTTGCGTCATGCACTCTGGACTTCCTTATGCAGCAACCTTCAAGTTTTACGGCAAGGAGATTGTACAGTTGGAGAAATGTTGGCAGAAGGTGCTAGATACTGATGATGATTACTTCAAGGATTAACTATAAGCTACACTTTCTGTAGGTCATGTTTTTTTGGGTCATTAAAAATGGCAAGATCTTTCTTGTTTGCCTTGTTTATAATTTTAAATGTCGAAGATAAATTAATGAACATGGGTAATTCCTCTAAAAATAAGCAAATTCTTACAAAATTTGATATATTGTTAAGTGTTAAAAGTGCTGAATAACTTCTAATACATGAGCTAATGGGACTGCAGTATGAACAGATTATCTTCGAGAAGGTTGAAAATACTGAGAGCAAAGTTATGAAAAATTTTCTAACTCATTCAGTAGGAATTTCTGAAAAGCTAAATCTTTACTATGGCTTTAAAGAATCATTTGATTAAAAAAGATGAAATTATTGACAGATTAGAACTTAATCATATGCTGGATATTAATCATTTTGTGATTCAAAGATTTTAGCAACAACTTTGAATTATTGATTCTTAATCTGTAAAAATTCAATCAAATAACATCCATTTCAAAGAATGTTGTTAGCAACATATGTTGTTAAATGCACAAAAAAGTATAGAATCTTAACACAAAGGTTTAATTTAAAAATTCCCTAATTTTTAAATACAATAATTGTCTAATGATTTGTATTATTTTATATATGGTTATGATAGGGGCCTTATTTTTGAATAAATTTAATTAAATTCTTTATATATTTTTTGACATCTACTCCATTTTTTGGAAAAGAATTTTTGAAATAAAGCAATGCCTTAACTTTTGATTTTACATTTTAATTAATATACGTAAAAAACTGCTCTATAAAATTAAGGTTATATTTAAAGATTTTGTTATTTTTCTCTAACTCAAGTTCCTTGTTTTGAAAAAGTACAGCTAATCTGGTATATTTTTGATTTAACAAATAGTTCACATTAAATTAAGTTATATAAATTGTTTTTTCATAAAGGTTTTATGAAGAGTAAAGTTATGATTTTTAAGAAAAAAGGAGCAAATTTCAAAGAGACGAACAAAAGTCTTAAAAGCCAAGTGAAAAAGTTCATTAAAATTAAAATTTGGTTTTGGAGGTGCCTCTCAGTTCTAACGAACTCCATAAGCTTGATGGTTCCGCATCGAACGTCGATAGTTCCATTCATTTTCTTTTCAAGCACTCGAAAGTAGAATCAGAAGAAATTTTCTTCTCTTTTTAGTGATATCTATATCTTTCATTTGGCCACATGAGAAAAGTTCCATCTGCAGAAGATTTCAAAAGTTTAAGTATCTATCGAGACAACGACAAACACAAAAGTGGTAAAGCTTCGAAGAGCGACGTGGTTAGGATGAAAGAATCGCAAGCACAGAAGTGAAAGCGAAGTTTAGTGATTTTGCGGAAGAGTAGTAGTGAGTCAGAAGACACAGATACACAACAAAACACAAAATGTTTGACAAAAACTTAAGTGCAGTGAGACGAAAAGACAGATACTCATTTTAAAATTCATAGTCATACGTAAGAACAATTAAATGCTAATTTATTTGAGATATAAAAGAATTTTCTTAAAATAGTTTGAATGATTTATCCAGTAAGAAGTTATGAAAATATTTGTCATCTTTGAAATTGTCTATTGTCATGAGCACTTCAAGTTTTCACGACAAATGTTCGATTAATATATGTTTATATAGTTATTTGAATTATACTTCGTTAGAAATTATTGCGATATTATGAGTTATAAATTTTATGTGGTCGTACAAAAATCTGAATTTAATTAAGATAAACTGCATTTATTTTACATAAATAATATTTAAATATTTAACTTATGAAAAAAAAGGAGTAATACGAATATGAAAAGAATACGAGTATGAAAAAAATTCATAAATTAACCTCTTACTTTCAATACATTAGTTTCTGAAGAGAATTATTTTTTTCTTCAGAAGTTTTAAATGTCCTTTATAGAAAATGTTTTTATAAATAAAATTTAAAAAAAGTGTTTTTTTAAATCAAATGTGTGAATTTAAAATAATTGCATTCAACCTATTCAAGCAATATATATATATATATATATATATATAAAAAAAAAAAAAAAAAAAAAAAACAGAATGTATCGAATTTTTGTTACAAATATGTAAGATTTATATTTTAAATGTTGCATTTATACTGAGTTTTATTTTTAACACCTAATTCATTTTGGACAAAATTTCTCTCTCTCACTAAACAGATATTATATTTTCTAATCATAGTAAATTCAAATTTCGAATGCTTAAAAAGTTTACTCAAAATGTTTATTGTTAAATGGTAATGTAATGTTTCCCAATTCTGTGTCGAAAAATATCTATTAGTTTTTTAAAAACTGTTCCATATAGTCGCCAAAGAAACTTTAGAAATAATCGTGAACAGAATCATCTCAGAATTTATCAGATATATTTTCTAATCATAGTAAATTCAAATTTCGAATGCTTAAAAAGTTTACTCAAAATGTTTATTGTTAAATGGTAATGTAACGTTTCCCAATTCTGTGTCGAAAAATATCTATTAGTTTTTCAAAAACTGTTCCATATAGTCACTAAAAAAAATTTAGAAATAATCGTGAACAGAATCATCTCAAAATTTATCGTCAATATTTCCATTTAATTTAGAACATTTTAGAAATTGTCAATGCCTTTTACAAAATTTTTTTGCGTATTATTTTATTAACTAGTTCATAAAGATCCGTCGTTAAAAATATCTGGATAGCAAATTGATGTCTTGGTACGGCGAGACAAATACTTGCATTTAGAAGCATTTTATTAGATTAATGTAGCTATTGATATTTACATGCATATAAGTTTTAGCAGTTTTCTCTAAAATATGACACATACACACCAAATTTGTGTTTTGGGTATTAGCCTTATCACATGAACTGTAATGAGATTCCCAAAACGATTGGGGCTTTTTCATTCTGCTTATGGTAAATATTTTGCTTGCTATGGTAAATAATAGCTTGCAAGAAATTTATAGTATATGAACTTCCATAGGAATTCAAAATTATATAAACTGCCGGAGATAAAGAAAACAGTTGAAATCTGATACGAATGCATACTTGTTAAATTCGATTGTTTGTCAAGAATTTTGTATTATCAATTCAGATTTACCATGATTTCATTGAAAACATGTCTTTATTTTATTAATAAAATTATATAGTAGAAAATTCTTTGGTTGGAATTTTCACATAATAGTTTGAAAACGATAAAATGTTATAAAAAGTAAATAAAGATAGGACGTAAAAATTTAGTTATTGAAATAATTAAAAAGTACATATAAATTAAAAATAGCAAGTGGCTATCAAAATAATGGAAACACACTAAATTTATAAATTCCTCATTAGTACAGTGCAAGACCACCTTGTCTTGTAATATAGTTTGGATTCACTTAGGAATCAATTCATACAAGTACTGAATAGTGTAAGAGGAATATCATACTATTCTTCACAATGTTATTGTGAAAGTTCTTGGAGATATTCCGTTGGAGGATAGGTTCTCTGAAATGTGTGTGTACTCCCTAAAATAGATTATAATGTTTCAATTATATTGAGGTCGAGTAATCTTGCGAGCCAAGATGGATGTTTAACGTCTTGTATTCATCAAACCATTAGTGGAGAAGTCTCGCGGCATGGGTCAGTGCATTATTATCCTCCAAGAAAATGTCATCTGATGTGAACAGTAAAGTGCATCATAGGAAAATGTCATCTGACGCGGATAGTAAAGTGCATCATAGGATGGATCTGGTCAGCTCTGAAACTTCTATTTTACTCTCAATGATCCATCTCTTCAGAGTTAGTGTTGATGCAGAAGAATATATCGACATCGTTGCCCATTTTATGGCAAATCTACCATAAATACATGCTTGACAATAAGGAAGGAGACACTCACGATCGTACGTTTGGGCAGATGTCTTCCAAACATGCACCTCTTATTGTAGAGAAAAGTGTGAACGGCGATACATCCGATCATATCACTTTCTTACTCTTATATATTGACTAAATTTTGTGAGTGTGAAACCAATGTAGACGATGCTTGGCGATTTAGGAATTTTTGCTTTGCTGTAAATGTTTTTAAAAATCCCCTCTAACTGTAATCACTGACACTGGAGAGAAACAGATGCTGATTGAGATCTAGGGCTCATTTTGCTACCTTATATTTCGCTTCAATATCCGTCTGTCTCGTTCACTCACCTTTTTCTGTTTATTATTTTCTTTGCAAGTTTGTCTTGTCACTATGTTTGCTGTTAGGACTTAAGACACAGTACCTCGAGAAATGTCAAAAAAGTTTGGATATTTCTGTCCTACTTTCCCCAGCTAGACGGGATCCTACAATATGGTATCTTTAAGAAACTGAAATGTCCGATATTTTATGTTTTTGAAAAGATCCAACTTGCAAAAATTTGAAAAGCTCTACCACATACTACGAGAACATATAAGCTGCTAGATATTGTATATTAATGCTTAAGAATAGCTTTCAAAAATGCCACTTTTATTTTTACAAATGTTTCTATTATTTCATTAACCACTCACATATATTTTTCACATATTTATAAAACATTCTTCATATTTTACAAATATATATAGTTTTTATGAAATAACTTAAACTTAGTGAAAAACAATAACTTAAAGAATGGGAATTAAATATTATGAAAAGTGTTTACTAAATAGGATGTGAAACATAATTAGAAGAATAGTGGAAGTATTTTGAACCATTTTAGATTCCAGTCCAAGGAGATAGTTATTTCAATTCCTTCAATGTAAAATGAAAGAGAGATAGTGCGCTAAAATCTATGAAATGTGTTTTGATTTCTCCTTAATTTGTTTTACTATAGATATATGAATACAATATTTTATGAATGAAAACTTTTTCCAAGATGGATCGCAGTAACACACAAAAAACCTTATCCTCTAATGCTATTCATGCTTCATCCATTACATTTTCATACATTTCTGCCATCATGTTTAAAACGATTAATTATGCAACTTTTTATCTCCATTCTTGACACTTGCCAAATATTTATCATTTTCTTAATTGTTAATGTTGTAAAATAATTTTTCTATTTAAATGACATAAATATATAAATTTAATTTACAGAATCATAATAAAATTAAGAATTTTTGTTAAAATGATTCAAGTTAGAATTAATAAACTGGAAAATTTTGAGAGCTGGAAATGTTCATCAAAAGGAAAATTAAATTGTTTTCTATAAAGGTTTGGGAAATTTATAAAAACATATTTATTTATATTTAAATGACTCCCTAACATTAGGATATTTATTTACACAATCACAGTCTGATAAGACATTCAATTCTAATAACTGTAAGAAAGAAAATGAAATTTGCTATCCAATGATTCTGATATTAATAAATAATGCAACATAAAAGATCTTAATATTGTTGAGTTATATTAATTTAAGAAATGAAACAGCTAAGCGAAATTTGTTTAACAAGTAATCTTTAACTTTTCATATATTAAGACTATTAAGGAGGTAATTTATCTGTAAAGGTATTTTCTGCTTCTAACATATATAGTTTTAAATATTTCTCGATTGTTCAATATATATATATATATATATATATATATATATATATATATATATATATATATATATATATATATATATATATATATAATGATTTATTAAAATGAGCCTAAATATTTCAATGCAATGCATTTTAAATAAGCAAAATATTTATGAAAATGTTTTTAATTATTCGGTGCTTCTTTGACATAGATACTAAATATTTTGAATAAATTTCTGATTTCAATTAAATAAATTTATTTAATTCTTAAGAATAGTATTATTTTAATTCAAGTTTTGAATTGTATTAAACAATTAAAAAATAAAACGATCAAACTACAAAATTATATATTTATTCGAAACAAAATCATACAAAAGCACAAATATACGAAAATAATTTACAAAAATATATAAACGGAAAAACAAATTGAAAAGTTTCATGCGCCAAACTTTTTTTCTTAATTGTGCGATACATAATATATTATTAGTTAAGTACATTTAATGCACAACATTCATTCCCATAATATTTTTTAAAATAATTTTATTAATTTGCTGCATTAATAAAGGTGAAATTTAATCAAATGGTTCATAAATAAAGATGAGATAATGATTTTAATGTTTCTTAAAATACAAATAAGATTTTAAATTCATCAAATTAACTTAAAGTTTGATATAATATATAAACACATTTGTAAGTATATATATTCTTTTAAAAATACATTACTTTGAAATGCAATTATAGTAAAAAAATTCGTATAAGAATGTAAATGTCCATTGTTTCGAACTTCAAATGTTTTATGTTAGTGTAACTGTTGCTATATTGCTGTTAAAATATAATTTAAAAAATAGTAAGAATTTTTAAATAAACAAAATATATTAGGAAAGACTATTTACAAAATGATGGGCTATAATCATCGGTATTACAGTGGCCATTTTGCATGAAAAAATATCGATTGCTGGTATCAAAATATAATATATAAAATTATCGATACCGATAACGGTGATCGAGATTCAATAATTATGTATTATAGCTTTGTGTGTATGTGTTTCATTATTTATTTCTTAATATAAATTAATGATAGTTATTGATAATCATCGCTAAGAACTGTCAGTGTGCACGAAATATTTCAACACCAACAAAATAATACTAAATACCAAAATACTGTAAAGAGTAATCAAAATGCCGTTCAAGGAAAATCTACAAATTATATCGAAAAATAAATATTTCCAATTGATTAGAATTTCATAAAAATAGAATCGTAAGTATTTCATACTTTTCAAAAAAGTTCTTCATTTCTCAAGCAATGAATTAAGAACTAAACAGAAATAAAATTGGTTGTGTTTAAGAGTAAAAAGTTTTAAAGAATAACTACAAAATAACACAAAAGGATTCTGATTTTAAATCTTGGAGCAAAGACATGAAACTAACACTTTTTAAGAAATAACTTAGAATTTACGATAAATTAATAGCAGTTAAAACTAAGTGAAATTCAAAGAACTCGAAAGAAAAACGTTACTACACACAGACAACGGACAATAAATATCAGAATTATATTTCAATTCAATAAAAAATGTGAAAAATCAAACTTTATCAAGAAATTATGTAAATAAGAATTCTTTCTAAAACAAAAAGCTGTCATCTAAAAGTAACATCAATAGCTTAAAACTCTTTCGTTAAAATGTTGTCGAAGACTAAACAAGACAAAATCTCAGATTAATGGAAGACAGATGTGAAAGCCATGCACGAAAGAAAATAAAAGACATGCGCACATGCGACAGGTCATGCTTCAGAACTTGGTCTTACAAGTTTCTAGGTTCTTTTCCTCAGCGATCAGTTCCGCGGACTGGGGTAGGAGGACGGGTGGCGGCTTCCTCTGGACCACGGTCGTGAGCCCGTTGACGTTGACCACCTCCTCCCTCCTGAATAAGGCAGCAATTTCTTCGAAGGTCCTGTTCTTGGTCTCTGGCACTTTCTTGTAGGTGAAAGTCCAGAAGATGGCGAGCAGGACAGTGAACGGCAAGAAGGAATAGTTCTCGAACAACCGCTGCAAGAACACACGCAATTTAATGTGATAGGGAAACAAAACATTGAATACAAATAGAATACAGAAATTGCATTGTCTCCTACAAAAATGAAGGTTTTGTATTTTAAATAAACTTGTATTACTTTTTAAGGTTATGAAAGCTACATATCTTACTTAAGCTTAGTATTAGATTGAGGGATGTCAAATTTAAAAAAACTAAAGTGAGAGAATTCCCATTTATTTTTAATAATTAAACTTTTAAAATACAATACAATTTAAATGTTTGCAGAATACAAATATATAAAACTTAAAAAAGTTTAAGTAACTTAAAAACTTAAATAAGTTCCTAGAAATAATTGTTAATTAATTTAGCAATCGGAATTTAATTTTAACGATATACAATTCACGTCACAATATTGCAATGAAGGGCCGTGGTGGCCTAGTGGTTACGGTATCAGTCTTCCATCCGGAAGGGCGAGGTTTGATTCCCATTGTCCCCAAAGATCCACCAATTACATGCGATATACGTGCTCGTTAAATCTGTGGAATCGAAAGTCCTGTGGTCGGTCGTTCAGCAGTTACCATGGGTGCAATGATCTGGAGAAAATTTCCTACCCCTTCAGATCAATGTCAAAATTGAGGGAGTGGATCCTCTGGTGGTGATATCTATCGGTGGAATTAAAAAAGAGCAAAGAGGTACTTTCAACTTCGTGGTACTCTGATTAAAAAAACGAAAGATGCTCCCTATTGACTTAAATTCGCATTGCCAGGCATAGCGAGCTTGGCTTGTCCAAGTGTTATAAGTAACAACACATTGCAATGAATAAAATAAATGAAAACTAATTCCGGTTCTTACATAATTATTTAAGATTATTCAAGAGGATTTTTCCAACAAAAATCTTGATTTCATTGTAAATATTGAAATACTTTACACGTATTTTTTCTTTTTAACTACAAAAAATAACAATTTTATTTTTAAACTTAAACATTTGATTCATTTAAACATTTTAAGAAGTAATGCATATATAATGTAAAAACATGGTATACCCTGAAAACCCTATTTATACTTTTGATGCGATTCTTGATGCATCTTATCAACCATAAAAATTTATCTAAATGAGTAATTAATACATTTTTACTCAAAATGCTATAGTAATGCATTGGAATCTAATAAGCAGTAAAAGGTATTTTCATTATAAAACTTAAGTAGGAAAAAATCATTTTGAAAGATAAAACATTTTGAATACTATATGCATCGTCTTAGAAGTACAACTTATTCCATAGATTTAAAAAAGCACTATAGTTTAACTCTTTGATGAGTATTAAATTTTTTAATGAAGTGGAATCATGTTAAACCCTCATAAATCCACCTACGTATCATCATCGTTCCTGTGGCCAGATAACAATTGATATATTAAATTCCTATATTAAAAAAGAAGCGCTTTCAAACAGTTAGCAATAATTTTATGATTGATTACTTAAGAGTGCAAAACACTTGCAGATATTTCTCAGAATACCGTGTTTAGCTAAATAGACGAACCTAAATTTTATTATTTCTCTCATACAATGTTCAGGTTATTCCAAGAATTACTGCATAATACACAATCTAATCTCTCTTGAGTGAAATATTCCCATTTTGCAGAATATGTTAAAGAACACGGCAATTCAAAATGGATGAAGTTTTATTAATTAAAATTAATGCGTATGGTTCACTTCATTTAGAAACATTAAAATATCACCAATATTATATAGAGATATGAGCTTTATTTTCTAAGAAAACGTGTTCTCAGCTTATTAAGATTTCGACAATCAGGATTCACACCAGTAAGTTTATAAGGTCTTCTAATTATACCAAACATCTTTTGCCTATTTAAAATCAAAATGAGTATTCCAATTTGATGTGGCCATTTTTTCTCTTTAATCGTTTATCTTCAATAGGTACAGTGTTTACTGATGAAATGTTTATGGAAAGAATATCTAGAACCCTGACTGCCACAAATGTAAAAATATATAGAGTAAAATTAATTAATCACAATACAACTTAGAAACTTCCAGGTGTCTTAGCAGTCATTAAATCAAAACGAGATATTTCCGGATAACTAGCAATAAAGGTAATATATATTTTAAGAACCTCACATCAAACAAAACAACACTATACGGAATGAATAAAAGCATGACACACTAAATTGCTTATAAAAAATAAAGCAGAGAAGTAATATGTAGATGAGTGTGTGAATTAAGTTAAATTTTTCAAAGAATTCACGAAATCATGCTTTGGAGAAATAATAACTTGGTTTTGGCGAAAAGTTAACAAATTTTCGCCTCGTCATAACTATGATCAGTATTATAATCTAGTTTAATTTTAATACAAATCTAAAAACCAAAACAATTTAAAGCATTATGAAATTATTTTAATAAAATATGTATGCATTTCAAAAATCGGTGTTTATATTCCATTTTTGGTATTTAGACCTATTAATGTATTGTTTAGTATATTAGTTCATTCATAACTAATTTATATTTATAAAAATTATTTATTATTAATTACCTGCATTTGAGGAAAGACTAAACCGACTAAGAAATTGGCGGACCAGTTGACAAATACAGCCACGCTCATCGCAGCGGGTCTTGGACCGTGGGAGAACAACTCGGCGGTGATCATCCACGGGATCGAACCTGAAGCAATATATTTCACATATTACAGATACATATTGTACAACTGTTGAATAAATGTCGGAAAAACTATTCTTTCAATACTCTTGATTTTAAATATTTTAAAGTTGACAAAACATCAGAAAATATAAAAAAAGTTATGTACAAATAAGGCTGTAAAGCTAGTTTCTGGACATGAGAAATGACATGAGACAGGGATGAGACAGGACATGAGACAGGGATGGCGGACCAATGGCACGCGTGCCACAAGTGGCACGTTTGAAAATTTTGATGGCACGCACTTACAAAATTATTATTTTTATAAGTTATCTTTTTTGATAGAAATGAATTAAAAATTATTTATCTATACTTAATTTATAATTTATGATATTAATTTGTAGTACTGAATACTTATCTTAGTAACTAGAATCGTCAAATTATACATTTTACTATTAAAATATCGCATGAATTCTCTCGAAGTATATAAAGATGCGAATTAGATAAAAATTTTTGCGTATCCAGTTTCGCCTTCCAATGTTATAGAATGTTATATTTTTACATATTATTTTTAAGTTTATATATTCTGCATTCGTTTACAAGATCATATTGCGTCACGACTGTAGTTTTAACCTGTAAAAACCTTAAGGTAGCCAAAAATTTGTTGATTTAAGAAATTATTGAAAGTAATCAATAAAATAAATAAAATTGCAGAAGATGAAACTCCAGCTACATGGAATTGAATTCCTGACAAGTTTCTTTAAAAATATTAGCAAAGGCAATTTTATCAATATTTTGATCGACGTGGGCATGTGAAACTATTTTTAGAATTTAATTTTATAAAAAATAAATACGGGAATAGAATGACGGATGAATCAAGCTCAGCACGTGCGCATTGTTAAAATTAACTAAATATGAACCAGATATTAAATCTTTATCATCTGGTGTACAGCAACAGAAATCACATTAAAACTAATTGTTTTTAACGTGAATTTTGTTTCTAGAATATTGCTTTTTGTAAAACATTGATTAATAAAAAATTGTTTAAAGAAGAATTGCTTTTATATTTTTTATTTAATTATACTTACATATAGTTTCACCACGCTAACATTTCGAATGAGATTTTATTGTGGTACGTTACCTATTTAAAAAATAATTTTTATGACTTTGTGGCACGGACATTAAAGAAGGTTCGCCATCCCTGATTTAGCACATTTGTTATAATTATGAAATTATTTTAGATGAAGATATAACTAATAATTTTATTATGAAGTTATTTTACTTGTTATAAGGGGAAGTTACACAATTATATGAAACTACTGAAGCATTATAAGAAGTTATTAATCTTTCTATAACCAAAATAAAGTAATCCATAAAAATGCTAGAACATCAAGAAATGCTTTTTTAGCAAATTTTGGGAACAATAAAATGAATAATTGGCTACTTATGGAGAATAAAACTTTTAAGTAAATAACTTTGTGACTGATTTCCTACCATTAATATAACAAGGGACATTTTCTTTTTAAAGGGTGAGGCAAAAATAATCTCATGCTATAACATCGTTATCGGGTTGATTTGCTTATCATTGATTCTTTTTATACATGAAGGCAAATTTTATGAAGACAATAGATATATGATGAAGTAATATATAAATTTCTCAATTTTTAATTATTTACTCTTAAAAATGTAAATGCTATTCAAATTTTCAAGTGTAATATACCAGATAATGCTAAACATATTTATGAAATATCGTCCTCAATAATTGTATCATTCTTATAAGCTATATTAATCTTATGTTTACAAAGGAAAATAAAGGCCGTTGTAATTTTATATTTTGAAAGTAAAATTAGGCTTGGATAAAATATTTAAAATTATAAAAATACCTTTTTTTAGAAAAATTTGCTTTGTTTAATTTTTATAAGACATAATTAATATAATAAATTAATTAAAAAATGTGATTAGTTATAATTACCAGTCATTATTTATAATCGTCACTAAATTTGGTAAACATGGTATAAATTATTGAATGTTTATCAAATATTTACCAGTTTATTTATAAACCTCCAATTCATAATAAGGAATAAATTGAATTCTGATTATTTTGTTGAGTAAAAGGGTTTTAATTCTAAAAAATGAATATTTTCAGATAACATTAGAATATTCATAGTTAAATATTATAGAACGTATGACGTCAATAAAACTTAAATTTCAATTTAAAATTAAATAAATATGATATTTTTGTAGTTTATTTTGATTAGATATTTTAAAATAGATGTTATATGTTTCCATAAGTTGGGAAAGATAATAAATGCAAAGTTATCAAACTTGTTACAAATATATTGAAAGCTGATTATTTTAGTCAAAACTTCACTTTCAATGAAATGAAACAGAACTTAGAAATAAATAATATATCTTAATAAGTTAGTTGGTTGGTTGGTTTGTCGCTCAACGGTCATTTTTTGCACACGAGGGCTAATTAGACCGGGACTTACGGCTTAAAGTGGATTCCGAACCACTACAAACATCCATACCCAAGGTGGGATTCGAACCCACGAACTGTTGAACCGAAGGCAAGAGCGCTAACCATTCAGCTGCCAGTTCGGCTCTTAATAAGTTAGACAAATCAAACAAAAGATTTGAATAAAAAATTATCAGAGCTTATAAAAAAAAAAAAAAAAAAAAAAAGCTAAATATCGAAAACCAACTGTATCCACAATCTAGGAAGAAAGCAACTAGTTAGATTTAATTGTAACTTTATTTACTTAGAAATATTACTGACAAAAAATCTACAAATTTTGCCAGATTTTTTCCATTTGCACTTATCGGACTTGAGTATTTTGTAAGTACATCGCTGATTGAGAGTATTTTGATAAAGACTTTTATATAACATCCTTCATTAAAATTTGGTAGTTATGTAAAACTAACAATTAATTCTATAGTAAACATTCAATAATCTATCATAAAATACATATTCAGCAGTAACATTTTAAAATTATGTGGGAAACATGAATCATAAATTTTAAAACATTAAAATTCAGGAACTTAAAATTTGAATCAATACTATCAAAAAAGAATTATAATAGTTGCGAGGAAAAAAGTTGCAAGCAATATTAAAATTGAAGTAGATAAACTTTGCTAGAAAAAATCTGTACATGCCTGCAATGTGGCCGTGTCCTTAAAGGTAAGCCAAGAGGAAAGAAAATAACGTTTTAGACATTTTTACGATAAATATATAATAATATATAACATGAAAAGAAATATAGAACATTTTATAGTAAAAATTAAATTGTAACTCTAAAAAGGTTGCGTGCGAATGAAAGAAATTTAATATAAAATAAGTTTTGTTTCTTAAAAAAGCATGTATTAGATAGATACATTATATATATTATGTATAAAATGTGTACTAAAAAAATTAAAATATGACGAAAAATTTTATATAAATTGTTAAATATACAATCTAGACAATATGGTGTATTTAATCAATTTTTTTTGCATTTTATATATACAAATATATAATAATTTTATAATAATTGGAAACACATAGGCTATTCAAACTTCAGTAAAATTATTCTGATAAGTTATAATAATAAATTAAAAAAATTTTTCTTATCGATTAAAGTGTTTGATAAAATACACTCAAAAGGTTGCAAGGAAAAACAAAAGGTCTGAAATATGAGCTTTAATAGTTATTTTTTTTACTAAATTATATTGGAAGGTAGTTTTTAATTTTTGTTATGCGACACGAATCAAATCTGAAAAATAAATTTTCGTTGAACTTTGTATAATAATTACAATACAAAATTTCACGTGAAATTTAATACTACGAGTAAGTTTTCTTTGCTGTTTTTTATTTAATATGAATATTTCAAGGCAATCATTATGTCTGTAAACAGTACTAACTTCTTTGTAACATAAATATTTCCATAAGACTTATGTTGTTGAATTAACATTAGAACTAGTCATGTTTTGATGTTATTTCTTGGCTGGTCGAGAGAAGTTGTCATTTAAAATGTAAAGGAGCTATACGATTGATTATCGCTAATTATTCAAAATTATCTTAACAGCAGAACGTGTGATAAAAATTTCATTTTATCACAATTGTTTCAAATGATCGAGTTTTAAATTTGGTATTAAATTATTAACTTTTGCAAAAGAGTAATACGCCGCAAAAAATTCTCAAAGGAAATGGTGTCTACAACTATTTTAAGCCACTTGTCATGCGAATGAAGAATAATATGCTTAATTGTAAGCTTCCATATTTACTAAAAAATCTCGATAAACATTTTCATCATAAATACAGCAAATAAAAAATTTTGGTGAGCCAAATATTAATAAATGTATGACTTAAAATATAATTGATCACCTGAATGACTACTTGAAAATGAAACTGAGGATCATGTCAGGACAACCGTTGACGACTTTTACTTATTGTGTGACTAAATAATCATCCAACTTCTTGTAACTAACAAAACATTGTTGCAAAATATCATGCATGAGCTATTTCACATGAAAAATAATAAAACTTGTTATAATAGTGATATCGCTGACTTAGTTTCTGTCGTGTCGCAAGGAAACAAAAACATGAACAAAATGGTGCACCCGGCTTATATCCTAGCACAGCTGTTGCTATTCGGAAGAATGCGCAAATCTCTGTATGTAAAATAGACTAATCGGAAATTGCACAGTAACGGAATATTCAAAAATCTTGTATCAAGTTCGTTTCCGGAAAGAAAATTGGATATTAGTACAGGAAAAGCATGACTCATTTTATGAATTGATCAATATTCATCTTAGTTTCAAGCAAATACAAATAAGATTTTTGTGAGAAAAAATGAGTATTCTCATGAATAAAATTTACCCATCCATTCAGGATTATTTGTTATGTTATGAGATATTTTTTCTCTTATGAAGAATTCACAAAACATTCCAGCTACGTTTTCAAATTATTTGTTACAGGGTATATGAAGTTGAGAAGGCGTGTGTTACTGCAAATTTAAATTTCATCTGCACGGTAAATTTAATGACACAAAATGAGAGTGATGATACGAATTTTAAAATTCTCTCTGACACACATGAAATCTTGATATAGAACTTCTGTTCTATACTTCATAAAAGTAGCAAATTAAATTAAATTTTATTATGATAGATTTTGTAGTTTTCTTTATTAATTTCAATTCAACCATTTCAAACTTACAAGGTTTTTCTATATTTTTCTCACAATCATTTTTAATCCCAAATAATTTATTTTACTATTATATGAACATAAGTTTCATTCCTGGCTACCAAAAAAGCTCGCATAATCAAACACTAGTAATGATTGAACAGTTTATTGAAAATGAAAAATTTCAACTTTGATACATGTTACTGAAAACTATGTATCAAAGCAGGAAATGTTTAGTGTCGGCTTTATGAAAACTTAAATAATTTAGAGCATCTGATCATTTAGAGAACTTGATCAGCATTTTTAACATAAATCTTTATCAAAGAAAATTTACATTTCTTATATCTTTTGTTCAATTTTACATAACAGTAAAATATTAAATGAAACGATAAGATAAAACTGAGATTTCTTTAGAAATATAAAAACTATGGGAGCATGTATATTATGACATTTAAATCAAGAAATCACAAATCGTTGAATAAAGTTTCTATAATCATTCAAATATTTAGGATTATTTTTGAGTTAAGAGAAGTGTTCAATCAAAACTGTTTAAACACATTTAAAAGCAACAATTTAAAAATTTGAAAGAAACATTAAATTTTACTGAAATACTCTTTAAATACACACAAAATGAGGAGTTTTTTCATGGATGCCTAAATATTCTGAAAGATATTTAAGAATGAATACATTATGTATATTTTAAAGTATTCTATAACTTATAATTATTTTTAGGAACTAAGATAGTTCTAAAATAAATGTGATTTTGTGCAGAACATAAACATTACAAATGCTTCGTAATTTGTGTAATCTTGAATATAAATCTGACCCAAATGATATTACATTAATGCCCATTAAAGTTTCAATATCAAAAAAATATTACGAGCTAAATAAAATCTGAAATATGCGTATACGTGATAAGGTAAGCAAATGATTTCATTTTTGACACAGCTGTAAGTTTTATGCGAGACTGTATCCCAACTGACAAACATTGATTAAGGAAAGATTCTTTTTAGAGCTTCGTTTCCTAACAACAATTTCCTCACATGTAGATTCTGTATGCTTTGCAAAATTAAATGGATGTGATTCGAACACATTTTGAGTTCGTTCAAAAAAGAATTGGTTATACTTCAATCTGATAAAAAATTAAAATATTCTTTTCATTTTTTATACAATTTTGTAGTAAAACTATATAGTTAAATTAGTTGCCACGCTTCACATAATCAAGTTACAATCAAGAAACAGTGTATAGATTGGTAGCAAAAGCGTACGCTTTGCAAATTGGAGTGTTCATAAACGTCCCATAACACCTGAAGGCAAGCATTTTATAGGCATTACGTTGATGGAAGGTTACGAAGTCCCCAGTCAATGAATACAATGAATTAAAATGAAATACACCCAATGCACAGTGAATACTGTGTGTAGCGCAATAAACTGTGTGCAGAAAAAATAATTTGATGTCAATTTCAATGCAGTAGAATTCCTGATTGGATGTTTTTGCTTCCTAAACTTAGGCGACTGTTTATAAAAGTAAAATAAATGGTGGAAATGAACATTCGACAGAAATAACATTGTTTCCTGATGAGACAGACTTTTGACTGCAACATCACTAGAGTAAATTAGAATTAGTAAACATTGTGGAACAGGCTGCTGAACTGTTTACCCATTGCCATATTTGCACAATAACCAGTAAAATGGCTTGGGAGGGTATTGAATCCACACAATAATCCTTTAATATTCATCTGCTATTTTTGATCTTAGAGCAATATGTTTAAAATTTTGAACCCTGTTTTAGTAGTTCTTTTTTTGCTGGCATACAAATCACAAGCATTGCAAAACAATGTGCACACGCACGTTTCACGTAATGTTGAACTTCTCTTTTTAGCCGATTTTCATAGCACTGATACCATCCGTCCGTTTTAAAAATTCACAGTATCTTTGAAGAACACGCCTGGTAACTTATAGAGCAAATACTTGGCTAGAATACATTCACTCAGATCAATTTCGAAGGCGTTTGAAGGCAGCATAGGTTATTTTTTAGTACAAAAGATTCATAACCTTTTGTTTCATTGTAGCATTCAGTAGCACAATTATGAGTTTATTACTTGTGATTAATTTTAACATCTTCAATTATTTTTTGACGATGATAAAATTGAAGATGATAAATTGAATTTCCATTCACTTAACATTTTTACTGAGTACAGTTTTTAAAACAAATTTGATTGATACCTTCTGCATTTTTGGTGTTTCATGTTTGAAGATCTCGGCAATTCAGTTACATATAATTGAGTTCGCTAAATACGTATATTTCATATCTTTTAAATATTATGTAAAATTATATTTGTTCTCTCTTGTAGATTTAAATATCATATTCAGTAAGCCTAACAGTATTATATCATATTATTAATCTTCCAAAAATATGAATAATCATTTATTAATAAATTAACATCATTTGTTAATATAAATTATAATGTAAAAATAATTTCATAAATTCCAAAAAAATGTTAATAGTTATCAGAATATTCAATTTATTTAAGTAACTGAAAATGCATCATAACAAAATGTTAGTTGAATTTAATTATGACATAAGTACAATGAAAAGAACTAAGCTATTGAACTATTTCATGTTAATAGAATATTGGAATAAATCCAACATCATGTAGAACTCACCTGGTCCAATAGCAAAGAAAACAACAAAGGACAACGTGCTGACCACACTCAAATACGTCACCCAATTGTACAGGAACTACAAATTGTAAAATAATTCTTAGGAAACATCGTTTAATAGCAAAAACAAACTAAGTCTCTAGTATGATAAAAGAAATGTATCATAATTTTGAAAATTATACAAGGAGTTCTCTTTTACGTGATTTTAAAAGACTAAGAATTCTGGCAGATACAATATATACCTATATCAACACTAACTTAGAAGTGATTTTTTATAGTTTTCCTTCGAAAAATTGTTAATACTTCACTTTTACGTGTAATTCATATATTATTCAGGATATATTTGATTCTATCTATATATATTTCTAAAACTTTTGAATGAAATTTGCAGTAGCTCATTTATTAATGAAAACTTTCGGGTTATTGGAAAATAAAGCAATCAATCAATATTAATATTAGTCTTTGAATTGATAAATCTGTGCATGTTAAATTCCAAAGACACGAATGCTATTTTAAATCGTAAATTGTAAATTTTTAAGAAATCATTCACTATTTTGTCATTTGAAATCATACTATTTTTAATATATCGCCAATACCATAATTTTCATTCAATAAATATAGAAGAAATATTTTCAGGTTTGTATATTTTTAAAATAAATCTGCATTTAATAACTGAAATTAGAGCAAAAATGAGAAATAGAATATGTATTTCTGATAAAATTTGAAATCAAGCTTTGTTATAACAGAACAAAATTTAAAATACTTTATTTTAAAATTGAAAAGTGTAAAAATTAAGTTCTTTACAGCTAAACTTGTGGAAGTTGTAAACATATAGATGCAAACATAGGCATATTTTTTAAACTCACCTTAACAAGTAGAGATATCGTGATAAATATACTGCAGATGAACATTCCCCCCAGGCCATACAAATGGAGCGTCCTCCTTCCTGCCCTGTCCATGAGAGGGATGGAGACCAGGGTCATCACGACCATGATCACACCCACACCCATAGTTGCATAGTGAGATACATCTTCCGACAGACCCGCATTCTTAAACAGGTTGGTCGAGTAGTAAAAAACCTGCAAATGAAATGGAAGCATTTATATCTCAGAGAATTGGATGTCTTGAACACTTTCATCATCTCATAAATGTAATTCTTAGGCGTTTAAGTTACTTCATTCTCGTAGATTTGTGCAATAAAATTTTTTAAAGAAAGAGTTGTCAACTCTAAAGCAAATATGCCAATCAAAATTCTTGGAAAATATTGACATTTAATAATATAAATCTAGTTTAAAAAATTAAAAAAATTCTAATGACAAAAAATTATATTACATATTGAATGTCCTAGAAATTTTGATTAAAATTTATCTTGGAACAAAATATTTGTCGCATATTTAAAGTACAGTATTAGTATAGTATGACATCTCATCATGACATACAACAAATTCCATAGCTAATGTCAAATCAGAAAAAAGCTTCTATAAATATTTAAGATTTAATAGTCTTACTAATCAACCTGTTTGATATTCAATAATATGTTAAATTATATGTAATAAATCATAAAATAGAAAATAGGTTAATGATTAAAAACTTTTATTGTTCTGCGCAGTTAACAAAATAAGCATATTTCCTATTCTACATTAACAATAACTGACCAAAAGCATTTGGAATAAGAAATGTATACAACACTCAATAATAAAGATATCATTTTAGAGACTTCGAGAAGACAACTGAAAACGAAAAACGAGGTAGTTGTTTATATGTTTTCTATACGTTCCAGCAGACCTTTTGAGACACACGAAAATTAAATATATAAATGGAAATGTTTTTCTACCTTAAGTCTATATTCATGTGCTATTCTAATTTCTTTTTCTCCTCACTTCAGTATAAAAACGGCTAATACTAATTCATCAAAAATTACTGTGTACATTTCAGAAGATGAATTATAACTCATGTTTATTTTCAATTACCCTCTAAAAAGTAAGCAGGAAATTTCTTCCGCGAGGATCCGATGACATCATATGCAAGTATCTAATTAAAGCTTGCATAAAAATGTTAGCATCTTTGTTTAATCAACTATCTCCTAAAATTCAAGTAGATTTAAATACATACGAAAAACACACCACATCAGGAAGTTCTGATTTTGAAGGTAATAGGAAAAAAAAAGATGATCAGAAGGATACTATTTTTGAATATCTTCCACTTACGTATCGTTGTGAAATGAATTACACACAATTATGTGATTATTTTATTGGGTTACTCTTATTGAATATAGTTACATATAATTTATAGGTATCTTAATATTAATCCCATCTCATTGGTGAATACAATAACCTTTTAAATTTCTAGAGGATAATGTTTAGCAGTTGTCTTTAGGACATGAAACAGCTCATTTGCGCTGCACGTTTTCGCTGCAAATGAACTTCGCTAGGTAAGACTCTAGATTTGGTTCATTTGTCACTCAACGATCATTTTTTGCTCACCATTGCTAATTAGACCAATACTTAGAGTTTAAAATGGATTCCGATCCAGTACAAACATCCATGCTAAGCTGGAATTCGAACTCATGAATTGTTCATCCGAAATCTCAAAACAGTAACCATGCCGGGTGCAAGCTTGAGAGGTTGGACTCGAGAAATTAATAAGGTATTTCATAGTGCCTTTTAATGTGCTGTTTAATATATTTCTGTATGTATTCTATATTGTGAGTATAACAATATCAGAATCGACGAATTTACTTTTGAGATTTATTTTACAATATAGATGTATCTAGAATGTTAAGATCATGTATTTTATATCCCTTTCAATAGTTGGGACAAAATGGTCATATTTTTTAATGTTCTTTTTGATTTCGTTGCTACGAATAGTGGCGTTACAAACAGGAACCATTACAAAAAATATTGATACTTTTGTGACAAAAAATGCAAAAAAATTCACAGTTGAGACAAAATACTTTAACTTTATCAGCGAATGAATATAGCAACTTCTGAAGCCGTTAATTTCCTCCTTCTGTTTCCGCTATTTCAAATACATAAATATCACTGAGAATTGTTCCAAATCATTATTATTTTGTCGGCCATTCCTTTAGCAGAGCTTAACAGAGATTAGTCCTTCACACCAGTTTCTGAAACGTAAATTTGTTTTGTGTGAATATTTTTACTTTCTTCAAGTCAATTTCCTACAAACATTCTAATATTTTTTTCGCATGTATAGATATTGCATAGCTAAAAATTTGCGATTTTCATTGATGCAGTTTTATTGAATGAGAAAATTTGTAACCTTGATTTTCTTGTACTATTCTGTAATTATGCAAATGATGAGTTATTTCCGCTTCATTTTAAGATATTCTCCAGATATCCGCATGAATTAAAAATACGATGCAAATGATTAAACTTGGATAAATAAATGACTAATAAACATCTAATCAAGTGATGTGCAAACGCTGAAAATTTCAGTATGACATAAGTTACCATAAACAGCAATTTATTGGGTATTAATTGCTGACATTCGGTTAATAATAAAAAATACAAATTTATTTAATGTCAGACCTCAGTATTCTGTCATGTTTTACAAAAATGAAACTTCTCCAAGGCATTTCTGTAGAATAAGGAAATGACAGTACACATTTTATCTTAAAATTATCTTGGGCATAAAATTCAGAGTTTCATTAAAACACAAATGTTTCAAAATTCATTATATCAATAAATAATTTGAATAGCTAAAACTGTATATATAATAATATCTTTTTATATCTCTGTAAATTATAATTGATTGTTAAAAATAAGTAATGGCAAACACATTCCATGTTTTACATCATGTTTATTTTTTATTTGAAAATACTTAACATAATTTGAATATAATGCACACAAATATTATAATTTAACCAAGATTAATAAGAGAATTCAAATTCTTGAGATGCATTTAAACTACAATTAGATTTAAACGTTAAATCGACATTATTAACGTATGTAACTTTGCACATAGATTATTTTTTCAATAAAAATTCCAGTACTTATTAGAAATGCTTAACGATTTTTGTCGAAAACATTACATTTTATTAAAACAGATAAAATACTAAATTATATTCAGTATAAATATATTACGTGAATAAATTTACTTTATATAATTTAAAGCATTTTATCAAATTTTCAAGGAACTTTAATGAATTTTTATTGGAAATTTCAGATGCAAAAGAAATTAAAATTCTAATGCCACTTATTAATTGCTCCTATCATAATCTCATTTATAAAAAAATAAAATTCATTACTGTACAATGAAAGTAAATGATTCATTACTGTACAATGAAAGTAAGGATTCCATTTAATATTGAGGAATTATGCAAATATTTTTCTAAGATTAAAATATTAAACAATAAATATTATTCAAAAATAATTTATGTGGGAAGATAATGGAAAGACTTCAGGATGGAAACAAAATAATTAAAAAAAATGGAATCCTTCATTAATTAATCATCATTGTTCTACATAAAGAAATAAATCTTTATTCTGATACTAAACGATGCCAACTTTTTTTATGAAAATAATTTCGGCACCTCTAGAAAAAAAAATCATGCAAACGATGTTTTTGTACCTGGCCTGCCATTTTTTCCCAATGGCAAACAAAAACTTCAGTAATTAAAAACCGAGTAATTAAAACGCTGTTGAGAGTCTATATGTAGAATAAAAGAGGGAAAAAGAAAGACTAAATTGGCTAATTTGAATAACAATAGCCTCTGTTTTAAGAAAGATAATTGAAAATTCATCGTTGCCAACAGCTAAGGAGCAATTTTCAGGATATTTCTGATTACACACTTAAATAATCAAGAGGTTTGTTCTATAACTTTGGACAAATTGAATTTTAAGGTTTAAGCCCTTTTAAGTATTCTTTTTTATTTTGATTCGTAATTATATTTAAAAAATATCAAATTCAATGTTTAGCTCGAAGATTCAAATTAAACAGATTTATAAAACCAAACGATTTGTTTATTTTTATGGTATGTCTTAAGCAACATTACGTTACATAATTTCACATTAAATATAACACTTTAATTATATTATTATATTTACTACTTTTTACATTTAATAATGAGCATTTATGATATTCTTAAAATTTAATGGCATTTTTCTGATATTTATCATTTGTGGATGGTTTTTTTATCATTCAGTGTAGTTATTTATGTCATTCAGAGGTTGAAGAAATAAATTACATATTTATATAATAAAAAATTTGTATTTATCTAAGAAATAAAGAACATTATTATTATGCTACCATGTGATCCAGTATAGAAAACTTAAAATTCTAGACATGAAGCGCTGTCTAAGAAACATTACGATAGTATTGAAACGTCAATATTGGTTCCGTTCAAAAAGCAATTTTTTTAAAGAAATTATTGACACATGTCAAAGTCAGTAGACACGCTTTTTACATTTGGAAATTGCTTCTACAATAGGAAATTTTGTTGGAGAAAATAAGTGAATTTTACTTGTTGCACGTCAAAATTTATTTAACTCGCCAATTTTTGGTAGTCAATAATTTAAAAGTATACTTATCTTTAACATTGAGCGATTAATAGTCATTAATGATCGGAAGAAATAAAAGAGTTAAACAGGTTTTCATAAAATAATAAGTCACTATCTAATTGTTAGTTTTTGTATAGTAATTATATACCTTCACGCTGAAACAATTACTGTTACTCTCTGTATAAATACAAGTAGGAATGAATAAAAATATGTCCACATTAAAATAAGAAATCGTTCAAAATTACCAGAGATACAGTACATAATTTACATATAAAATTAATACATATGAAATTAAAATTCTTATATCTTTTCTCAACTTTTACTTAAAGTTACACATTTTATATTTGAAAAGAAATGAATTTACGGAATTTTGTTATGGTATTATTTTTATTTGTTGTATAAAGCAATTATAAAATGTTTCAAATAAGAGTTATTCGACAAGCAGTTTCTTTCAGCTGTCGTTAATTTTTTTAGATACGAAATGTTAAAAAATTAACAAATTCTTCATATTTTGAGTCATAAATGTTAAACAAAGAACGGAATATATATATATATATATATTTAAAATTTTCTACTTGTAGAAGATTGAAAAACAATGTGTTCTAATATTCCTCTATTGTAGTTTGCTTTAGACTTTTCAAATTACTTTGACATGATTCAAGCAAAAAATGCAAGACACAGCTAAATATCATTAGACCCATGTAAAAATATGCTGTTGGTGAAGATCAAAGACTATGACAGTCCAAAAGGCATTATACCAATGAATTAGCCATCTGTTTAAAGCAATTCAATTCTTATATGTATAGGGAATTCACCGAGAAAGAGAGGAGACAAAAGAACGATTGACTTACGGCGTTTATCCCAGTGAGCTGCTGAGAAAGTTGCATCACAATTCCAATTATGAGAGGAAACTGAAGGCTTTTGTTTCGGATCACCTGACAAACTGTCATCTGAAAGATATAATTATTTATTAAAGTGAAAAGAATAATACCAATAGCTCAGTTACGAATTCAAATAACTTCTAATAGCTAGATTTGAAAAATGAAGAACTTACTAAACGTTTTTATATTCTCCCCACAAATATTGGAAATTTATTTTTTAAAGATGTAACAAATATTGAACTATTTTAAAAAAAATTTAATTAACATAAATAGTTAAAATTATCGAAGCTCGGTGGCATAGGGTTAACTCTTCGCAAGTCCGAGATTCAATCGTCGGAACGGGTACGATCGATTAGCCTTTTCATCCCTTCAGTGGATAGATAAAATAGAGTTCCAAACATGGTTTGGAATTAAATTCTGAGAGTTTCGCATTAGGTTGACCACCTAACTGGGACATATGCTTCACACCCCAAGGCCTTTTTGTCATGAAAACAGATATGAGCACTTCTAAGATTTGGCTTCCATACAGGGTTGTTGAGTCAGAGAGGAGTATAATTTTTATTAAAAAGTCCTGTTAATTCTTCGCAGAATTTTAATAGTTATAACTATCATGCTTTTGTAATAAAAAGCTTTTAGTGACCGAAAAGTCAATTTTTGTCTTACTACTTAAAAAATATTTAAATTATATCAAATCTTTTAATGATTTAACGAATTTCTGCCAAACGAATAAATTATTAATTGCAAAATTTTATTTTGCACTGTTAATATTATCGTTTGATTAATTTTGCAAAATTTTACGCAAATAAGCATAATTATTACAATAAATGTTTTCAAAAAATTCCAATGTAATAAAATATTATCTAGAAAAGAATTTGGAATAAAAAGCACAAAATTCCTAAAAAAAGTACTTGAAATATTTTTGAGTATCGGGAGGAATTAATTATTTGGAAATTGGTTTGATGACTACATATCTCAAAGCTATTCTAAAATTTTAAACTATTAAATCATGGCTTAGCATTTGTAAATACTTTTACGTGAACACATAAGTTAGAAAGCTAATATTGTAAAAAGAAAACTCGAAACAGACAATTAAAACTTTTCAACTTCAGATTCATATAATCACATGCATAAATTTTTAACAAAATTTTGGTAATTTGTTTAATTAACAATAAATATTTTTACCCGAAAATATAAAATAAACTTTCATCATTTAAAAATACGAATAATGAAATGAATATTTAATCAATAAGAAGATATAAATAATCATATAATTGGACTTGCCATTTCACGGAAAATATTCTTTTAACTTTTAGCACAATATTTCCTTAATCGCAATAAAATTAAGATATTAATTTTCGGAGCACATATAATGATGTAAACAAAAACCAGTTTATAAATCTAATATTCCTACATTAACATCAAGATTATATTAGTTTTCTTAATCAAAATTCAAAAGTCTTAAGCAAAAAAAAAATTTTTTTTAAATACTTCACAAAACAATACTTAAAGTAATCAAATCTGGTTTTCATCAATATTATGGATAAGCTAACATTTTAAAGAATTTCGTTAAAGCTACTTAAGAGAAAAAATTTCTTTCAAAAATTTTTTGAAGAATATTTATCATATGAAGGTAATTTTTAAAATTCAAAAAGAGATAGGCAGCAGCTAGTGTATCTGAGTAAATATTATAAATATTATATTGTTGCTATTATGTAATCAATAACTTTTTTCTTGAAACTCATTTTTGTTACAGTAACTTAATTAAATTAAAATTATAAATAACAAAATTTAATTTTTTAATTTAACAAAATACACGAATTTAAAATCCATTACAATGAAAATAAAATATAATAATTTTTCAAAATTTCTGAGATTTTTATATGGTGAACCACAGAATTTCTATGATTCTCAAGATTAATATATTGTTTATAAGAAATCTCACTTGAGCTTCTTGTTCTTGAGCTCTTTCTTCGGCTCGCATTTCTTCCAGATCATCATCTACCTGGACTGTGCACCGAAGTCTTTCGAGGGCTAAAAATAAATATTAATACAACAGTCATAAAACTTACTTCAATACTGAAACAACTTAAATTTATATTAATTTTATGCAACCAAAGCGCCCATATTGAGTCATGAAATTAATCATTTAGAAGCCATTATTGATGATAAAAATTCAAGGATTCATAAGTTTTTTTTAGAAACATTAAGCATTCTTGTTATTGTTGCTTATTTTCGAAAGATCTGACATATTACACCAGATCTAGAAGTTGTTGAGTGCCAAAATCTAATAATAACGGGATAAGAGGCTAAGTCCCCAGTAAAAATTCCGATGCTACCCAGAAAGCAATCCGTTGAAGTTGCATGGTCACAACCATTTTCACAAGCGGAGTACATTTTTCTGCCACTATGAAATAAAAGACATAAGGTGGCCACTTGCTAGTCAAATCAGAGCAGTCCGGGAGCCATGGTCACACTTGATATCCTAAGCAGAGTGCAAGGGGATGTTCTGTGCAACACCAAAGCGTTGGTGGAATATACTATATTAAACTGAGTTTAGATCTTTCATTTGAGCACAATTCTTGATGAAAAAGCAGAGAGTGAACGATTGCTTCATTCTTAGTGGAATATACTATTTTAAACTGAGTTTAGATCTTTCATTTGAGCACAATTCTTGATGAAAAAGCAGAGAGCGAACGATTGCTTCATTCTTACTACATTCTTTGATCAGTAGTTTGTCTTGAGCATATTATATTCTTGTAATAAATGCGAATACAGTTTACTAGACATCATTAACACTAATGGTAACATGTGATGGAATCTATCGGAGATGAACGTCGTGTGTCTCAAACATCTTCAGTTTGAGCTGTTCAAAAAAAGGCCTATTATTAAACACTTTTAAAGGAAAAGATTATACTTTAAAAACATGCTGTCGATTTCCTGTGTATTGTAACACCGAAATAAAAGTTTTTAATTTATTATTTAATAAAATACTTTATGATTTCTTTAGAAAAATTAGAAAATATCAAAAAAGTAAAAACGAATAGAAATTATAGTGTTTAAATACATATCGTAATCTAATAAAAAATAATTTTGTTGTTTGTAGAAAGTGGCTCCTTCTTGGACATTTTAAGTCGAAAACATGTCATTATATCTGAGAGTAAAAATTCTCCTTATTTGAATATTGAAACCTTTCAAGTTAAAATCTGTTTTATTTTTTAGGTATAAAGCAAAGTGTTTAAAACATGTTAAGACTGTCTTAAATTTAAATTTTATATTATTTAAATATTAATGAATTTGAATGTATACTTTGATAAATGTAAAAATATAAAAGTATACATTCAAAGCGTTTAATAAATAAATGTATTTAAATATTGATACATTCCAAAATACACAAAAATATTTTAGAATTAATAATTTTTTTTCAGTGAGAGTTTAACATAATTTTAAGTAATAGCTACGAATCTTTTGGACGAATTTGACTAAATAGAGTCAAGAACTTAAATATTTGGAGAGATAAACATTCTTATAGTGCAATTCCTTCTTCACTATGTGTTCAAAAATATCTTTTATAGTTTACTTATTTGCACTTAAAAACAGGCGACTTTGTAATATTTGCACAAAATTTTATAACAATGCACATTTGAATACTTGAAACAATTATTGTAATAAACTTGTTATACCAAATATGAATAGTTTCATTTTAAATAATAAATGGCACTTTTAATTACAATAAAAATAAATTTTAGCTTTGAAGTTAGTTTGTATTTAGCAAATAATAAAGAAAAAAGAAATTATCTTATAAGGATTTAAGTTTATTCTATTGCTTCACTGGAAACAAATGCAGAAATAGTGAAAGCTATTGAACGCTATTTAAACATTGACTTTTTTCCCTAATTCAATTTGGCATTTAATTATGTCAACATTGTTTCAAGTTAGAGAACATACACATTTCTCTTTCCCTTACATTGGCAGAGATATCAATGGCCATTATCAGATCAAGGTAATTAACCTACCGACCGAAACTGTCTTTGGAACAAGGCCACATCCATTCATTTGATATCAGCTTAATTAAAAATACGAGTATTATCGTTAAAAAAAGCGAAACTCCATTTTCCTCAATGGGCTGTGTTCCTTCTAAGAGAGAGAGAGATGGTCCAGATAATCACCTATTTAAGGCAAGATGAAAGTCTTGAAAAGGACACAAATGAAAGATGTATTATTCATACCCCCTCTTGTCTCCATTGAGAGAAATTGTTAAATAAGAAAACAGCAATTAACTGGTGGCTTCATGTGGGAGTGAAGTTATTTCTCCCCTGATAAAAATTAAAGATAAAAATACAATTGATAAAAGGAAAAACACTTTTGTGGAAAAAGTAAAAATATTATTTTAGTGTAATTTACGTCTCAACTAAGTTATACTCAATTTGTGAGAAACCTTAAGTACCGTGATTTCTGGAAAAAGCGTCTACAGCGTTAATATCTTTAAGTTAATTTTTATTGGTGCGGCGTTTCGATCAATACGTTGTTTACATGCACTTATGAATGTATGTAAGTATGGTTTGCCAAATGTGCATGTGTTAAAATAGAAGAAAATATTATTAATATCAGGATATATAGTATTAAAAACATTTAAAATAATAATAAAACATAAAAAAGTTTACATACAAAATTATGTATTCAGACGAAATTATTGTGCAGGAAATTGCGCGTGTTGATTTATTAGCCTAGAATTACTTATAGGTTTTTAATTAGTTCTATAAATTATAATCATAACTAATAAGAAAACGAATGATTTTGATTCAATATTTTAATGCACAAACACAATAAAAACAAACAAAATAAAGAGTACGATTCAACTAATTATACATTACAACCAGTAACAAATTCTCATTAAAAAAAGAGAGCGAAATGAGATGTTCGGGTGACACAAAAAATGGAATTGCTTTCTGTGTTGTGCTTCCAACACGCACGGCAAAGCTGTTGTTGCTAATCTCAGGAATATCTAGCAGAGCTATACAATCCCCATGAATCTGAAAATATCGAAAATGTCTAAAAAAGATAAGGATTCCGCAAAACCTCGTCCTTGCTAAAATTTAAATACTCCAAAATATGAGCAGAGGAAGTTATGTCCAGCTGTGCACCAATGGCACTCAGGGTATATATTTTTTATTTGTCTTAAAAATGAGGGCTCTTATGTGGCCACTAAAAAAGAGCTAAAGAGAATTTTGGTAGGATCTCGGTATAAGTTCATTGATTTATTGCAAAATACCAAGTGTGGTTAGGAGGGGTTTTCGAAAGCTTTTTCAATTTTGATTTAGCCAGGGAAGTCTTTAATCTCATTGAAGGTGAGCTTCTCACTATGGCTGACATCCTTCTCAGCACCGTATCTGTCCAAAGAGTCAGCTTTTTCATTTCCTCAACACCAACATGTAAAGGAACTCACTGAAAATGTATGATATGACTAAGTGAATCTATCAAACGCACGGGAATGCTCAATTCAACTGTCTGTTAAATGCTTTGAACTAGATATCCATTTTGAAACAGATATCTATGAAAATACACTGTTTTGTTGCTATTTGTTGGTCTTAACAGCTATTATCCAATACTAGATATTTCTTACAGTTCAGATTTGCTGAATCATTTTAATTCATGTACTGAGAAATCAGATTTTGACAGTTATACATGATGTACAGTTGTAATTAATTTGTTCAATGCAATTATTTTTATATACTTTCAAAGAAAGTACAAGAAAATTTTCTTTAATATTTTGTTATTGTGATATTTCTTAAAATATACCAAAATTATACATACAGATTTCTTTTATTGAATAAACAAAAGTACTTTAAAAAAATATAAATATTTCCCCTTTTCCTTATCTAAAATTTTCTACAGTTGTCTTTATTTATTTAGGCATTTTTCTAAAGTGGTACAAGGAATTGTAAAATTTGTAGTCGCAAAATAAAATGTCTCTACAAAATATTATATAAAAAATATCAACACTATTCTATTTAAGTAAATCTATTCCAGAACTTTAAATAACTGTTTTCTTAACACAGATTGTATGTATGTAAAAAAGATATTTGGTGGATTAATGTTTAATAATTGCCACAGGTTTATTTGAATAAGCAAGTTTAATATTTGCTTTGCAAAGTAAATCAACTTTCGGTGTGTGAATTATTTAATGTATTAAACTAAAAAAAAATTAAAAAAGAAAAAATGTTTTTAACACTTTTAATATGTTAAATAATATTTTTTTGTTAATTCAATATATTCACTGAGTAATATGAGCTCGAAAAATTATTTTAATTTACAGTTTCTTAAAGACGTTAAGAAAAATCTATTTTCTTTTATATGTTTAAGTATCTTGGATCTAAAAATAAGGTTTAGTACAAGGCTGAATTAATATCGCACTCCAAATGGAATGCCTAATAATTTCTAAACACATTGCTATGGATTCACAATGGACATTTCATATCAAATTCCAGTTTTCTTGGTCTTTTGAATGGGGATATAAATTGAAAATTAATTTTAATTCAAGGCATGTCTTTGACATCTAAGAATATAAAGAAAAACTTACTTTTGCATTTTCGAACACAAGACTTATGAATGTAGGAAATTTTAGCATTAATCGAATATAACTACCAAACTCTCAAAAAGAATTAAATTTGGAATGATATTTAAATTAAAGCCAATTATCAGAGACACGAAAACTAAAATTTTCTTAGAGAGTATCACAATAAGGCACAAAATAAACCAAATTTGATTTAATCCAAATTGCAAACCTTCAGATCTCATGACCTGCAGCTTTGGTGATCAGTGATTGTGCATTTCCTTCAGGCTATTAAATAATATTTTCTGGGATTGTTAAAAACGTACATACCTTCCCTGGCAGAATATTCCTGCTGTTTTGTGATGAGCAAATATCGGGGACTTTCGGGGCAAATGGGCAGGAGTAGCAATTGCAGAGCGGCCGGAATTGCTGCCACACCTAAGAACAAAATTTTAATTATTAAGTAACACATATACAGAATTATAAATTCTAATTTATAAAGTTATCTTTTTGAGAAATACAATAATTTTTTATTCAATGTTTTATAAGATTGCATAAACATTAATATACTTAATATGTATATGCAATGTACGAGATGTAAAAATTGAGAATGAGCCTTTTTAATTTAATCCCTCAATTTATAAGTATGATTGATAGAAAAGCTTTGAATCGTTCTATTCTGTGAAATATGATTACCCAGAAACATTATTAGTTTTGTAAAAGAAAGAAAAATAAGTAATGGATACTTTCGAATACCCGTAGCCTGCAATGAGTTCTAATAGTTGATAAAGTATATATTAATCTTCTCATTGCAGTATTTTCTTACATGCATGGACTAAGAAATAAAAAATCCTTTTATTGTTAAAAAGAACTAATTTATAGATATTTAATTCCTTCTCTTGTTAGCTTTGTTACGACAATTATTCAATTTCAATCATTGAAGTAGAAATGGAAATTTCCATATGGCAAATATTTTCCTCGTTTAATAATAAACGTAACTAAATATTAAATTTTAAAATATTGTTATAATGAGAAATTTAATTTTAAAATACTTTAATAAAAATAAAAATTTTAATAAGCAAAATAAATGTAAAATTATAACACCTTGCACTGAATCAAGTTTTTAAAACACAAAGCTTTGTTTAGTTCTGAAAAAAGAATATTTAATATATCGCACTTCCACATGAATTCAAGAATAAATCCCGTTGTTACTTTAAGGTATTCGTCAGCATAATGAGTAATTTGTAACAATTTTTAATGGATATTTATGGCCTTAATAAATAACAGTGAAATACGAATCTATTATCTAGGCCAACTGAAAACTTTTCTCGATTCTTTTGTATTACAATAATTAATATTATTCGAAGCACTTAACAAAAATAAATGCTCATATTAAGCTTTAGACTAGGATGAATCATGTACTTTACCACTTGATTCAGTACAATTCACACACAATTACATGACATTCCTGTACAATTTACATCCTATAGAATGAAGTACTCACTGAAGAGGTAAGGCCATTTGTCTTCCGTGCCCAGAATGTGCTGGATGCCCAACACCATGGACATGAGGAGACCTACCGTGATACCTAGTTGATTCAGAGTGCCTGTAAACAAAACAAATTTAAACACAGATTGTACAGGTATTTTATATAAGAGAACATTTCAATGATTAAATACTAATTTTCAGATAAAATTTTACAAAAATATTAACAATTCATCATTATTATATATATATATATATATATATATATATATATATATATATATATATATATATATATATATATATATATATATATATATATATATATAATAAATAAAAATATTACCACAGAAAATAATAAAATTCTCTATTCAAAGTTTTCATAACAGTAAGATGAGCTCCGATTTTTAAAATCAAACAGTTCTAAATAGATGTTCAAAGAGAATTTAAAATTCATTCTCTATATCTAAATGTCCTTTATTGCACTCGAGGACTAATCTGAATCGAATTTACAGTTTAAAACAATCACCATAAATTAACCCCCCCCCGCTTTCTGTCATGCCGTTGAAGTTGTTTAGTTAAACGTGCATTGTCAACTATGTGTTTTGAATTTCATTAGTATTTCATTTTATGACTTCAATTTTTAGAGCATAAACAACAGGAGAACCAGAATTTTATAACCCATACAGAATTTAACACAGTGCAAGAAATGTCTTATTTTTTCTAGAAATGTTCTTGCGAATATAAGAAACTTTCCAAATATATTAAGGAATATATTCGATATAAATGCATTTTAACAAATTCATCGCTGTTTGAATAATTTAATTTTAAAAACAAATTAAAGTAAAAATTGTCTTTTTCTTTGAGCTATTGTATACATTTTTTAAGATGAGAAAAATTCGATAAACATTTATCGCTTAATATGATGTTAATATTTGCATGCTGCATAATTATAAAAACTGGGAAATATGTTATTTACAATTCTATAACACATAATACCACTAATAAAATACATGTATATTTAAGCTGAACCAAAGTTACATAAGAAGATGTTGGCTATGATTTAGTATATATTATAGAATGTTTCTTAAATAATGTGGCTTAATCTGAGGTAGCAATTGTATTTGAAGGGATCAAGATCGAACTAGTTACTTACTAATTCTAAGAGCTACAGCTTTACTGATCTGGTCACAACAGCTTCATTCTTCATAACATTCTTTTCCTTTACACAAATTACGCATCAATAGATTGAAAGTAAGTTGTGGTCAATTTGAAGTACTTGAAACGTGGCTTTTTATTTTAAGATGTCGACATTCGAGCTAAAATTAGTTCATCACACTTTCTCACGGGTCATTTCACTGTCATGAGCACATTGAAGTGAGCACGCCTTTTCAATGTTATCGATTCCGGGAAGATTATTTTCTATTCTGGTAAGTCAAATCTAACACTGATTTCTTGATGGAGGAATATTATAACACAAGCACATTCCAGTTTCCATTTTAGAAATGTAATATAATTTTAATTGGGCTACATGGTAACGCAGTAAAGATTACCTTTACGACACAATATATTAGATAATGCCATAAAGGTAATTATGTATACACAATAAGTTATATTATGCTATAAAAGTTTTTAATATATAAAATATCCACATATCTTTGATTATTGAAAAAATAAAATTTATCCTGTGAATTCTGTGATTCGAAAATAAAAGAGAAAGCGTTTGTTTTGAGCTATTCAAAAAGGAGATTTATTTTTTTCACTTTTATTTTCCTTGATTAATATTTTTGTCTTTTCAGACCTTAAAGTTTAACGATTTTCAAATTTGTATTATTCACCAAAAGTGTTTGATTCCTTAACAGTTTTCCAAATTTTATGGAAACAATTTTTGCATTTAGATTATATTCACTTATATTAATTTTTTTTAATTTTTAGTTAATAAATGTTTTAAAATTTTCCCACAGTCAACATTTTGAAATAAGAACTAAAAATAAATAACATGTTACAAAAACCCTTTATGAGGAAGGCCATGCAAAATGAATGGTATTTTCGAAAGACGAAATTAAATGGTAACAAAAGTCAGAAAGTAATGCATGATAATATAGTTAACATACCAATTATTCGTAATATCGAAAATGCTCTTACATCATATATCATTATTGTGGTCCAGTTAAACCTATTTAAAAATATCGCTGATGAGGGTGGAAAGTGCGAGTCAAGATGACAGTACCAATATAATAAGAAAGTTAAAGAAAAAATTCGAGTATCCTATACCACATATTCCTCTATTTGAATATAGCTTCTTGAATGTAGGAATGTAGGATCTATGTAGAAGACCGAATATTATTCAAAGTTAATCAACCATCAGAACTCAAAAATTTATGCAGAATATTGCATGTTAAAATTTTGTTATCAGAAAATTTGCAGTGACGAAACATTAAGACTTGTCTCAAAAAATTAAATTGAAAATTTGCAAGCAGATTGATAGGGGGACTAATTACATAAATATATAAAAGTTATTCACTATAGTAAACCTCATCAAGAATGTATTATATAATTAGAGCTGTTATTCATCTGTTTTTAAAATTTGTGTGCTCAGTGAAACTTTGGTATCCTATCAAAAAGTAATAAGCTGGTTCAGTTATCATACTATATCTTCATGGTTTATTGTGTTTAATGGCTATGGTCAGAAAATATTAGTTATATAGGAAACACTAGCATACCATCTTAAAGATAACAAGAAATTATGTAACCTTCCTGAGAAATTGCTATGAAGGAAGTTTTTATTACCACATAAAGAAAATGAAATAAGAAGGCTTTGTTTGTTTATTGCTCAACGGATTCTTCTGCATACAAGGGATAATTAAGCTAGGACATAGAGTTTAAACTGCATTCCAAAGCAATTCAAATATTCCAGCCCGAGATAAGATTCAAACCCACGAATAGTTGATCAGAAGGCCAAAGCACTAACCATTCGGCACTAGTTCGGCAGGAAATAAGCAGGATACACAACGAATAGTGGAAAAAATAATTTTTTTATAGTCAGGAGAGGTCCTGGAATAATTACGAAAAATAATCAAATCGAAATTTATATAGCTATTATACCAGTATCAAAGATAATAAAAATTATTATACTAAATCTTGTGAATTTTTAAAAATCTTTTTTAAAAGACTAAGAAAGTTACATTGTAAATACTGCTGAAGGAGAATATTGTTAGGAGTATAGCTATAGAATACTTATGAAAAATAATGAAAAAGAAACTTTATATTAATCTAATTTTTCGTCATTAAATTTGATGAATATTTTCATGGGTTCTTTAAAATAAAAGGCTATGAAAAAGTTTACGAATCACATATCTAATAACTTTGATGTGTATGTTTTAAACTAGAACGAATATTCTTACAGAAGAGAAAATCCGAAATCATCTCAAATTACGATCTCATGTTGTTAGGAAATGATGAAAGGTTAAATCAAAATTTGAATGATTATTACATCTGCATTATCAAATTGTATTTGCTAAACATGTTGAAATGCATGTGTAAAATCAAAAATAGATTTCTTGGGTGAAAAATAATTAGTTGAAGAATCCTTGTGCATAAAGCGTTGGAAACGAAAAGATTGGAAATTTATATCAACTGGAAATTTACAATACAGTTTCTCCATCTATACATTTTATCTTGGAATTTGTTGCGTTTCAGAAACCATTTTAAACTGTAGTTCCTTGATGAATAAGTATTCATGTGAAAAAGATGATTCTATAGTAATAAATAAATTTTTATTGGTCATGTGAATAAAATAAATAGTATGATATTAGGATAAATTATATTTAAAGTAGATAATTTAGATAATTATGTAAACTATCAATGAGAAGGTTGTACTAAACAGTCAAATAGATGATTATGCTAATTATCTGTTTTGGATAGTTTCGCAAAAATAATAAATCTGGAGACAAGTTTTCTTAGTGTTTATGTATGTTCCAACAAATTTTGTAGTCAAGATAATTAAAAATATATAATATCAAAATCAAAAGTTCTTCAGAACCATTTTTAAATTTTTATGTAAGATTTGTATAAAAGATTATATTCACTCCTCGAGACTTTCTTATAATTTTTATGTACTTTTTATTTGTCATACATTGTGGTCTGTGTATTAAGAAATGATTTAATAATAAGGCAATTTCAGGATATAATTCAAAGACATCTCTATCTCGAAAGGAAAGAATAGGATCATGCCGGATCAACTCTGCATTTATTAGCATCAAACTAATCTCTTATAACATACCAACAAAATGACACTTTCCATAGCTTTAATCCTCATAAAATCAATGGACACAATATTTAATTAACGATAACAGGAAGAGTTGTTTTTTGTTAAAACGGTGTGCCGTATTTGTCAAACAGGTTAAATCTTTCCCTTTATTCTCTGTATTCGATTGATAGCCTTCGAATACAACGTTCCACATAAAGTTGAATTCACAACTATACTCCCCAGGGTTCCACTAAGAAGATTAAACGTTTTAAAGTCTTCGCGTGTACGATTGCAGGCACACGACTTTGGAAGGGAAAAAAACTTAAAAAACCGAAAAGATTAATGAGAAATAACTGAGTTTTCGAACACAAAGAAATAAAAACTTCAAACGGAGAACAAAAGGAAAAGGTCTATATGTTCTCCAACTTCAAAAATCCAGGTGTGGAATTTTACACATTAAATCCCGGAAGAGAACTGGATGAAGTTAAAAAAAAAGAAGAATGAAATAAATGGATGGATCGCCTGTGAAACTAGGAAAGCAAATACCAAAACAGGAAAAGAAATCCCCCCTTTTTCTCACAATCCCAAGAGATCAATTTCCTCCTATTTATTCTGCAGAAAAGCCAGTTATTTGGCGCCTGTTTAAAACATTCTTTTCACAGTGTACATAAGCGATTCTCAGATTTCGGAAAACGAAAACTTTGTGGCCATCTGCACAGTTGAAAAAAAATGACAGGAAAAGATTTTCTTTCCCCTGAATGGAAGCTGCACTCTCAGAAGTATCGTTAAATCAACAAGTGAGGTGCCCTTAACTTTAATGTTTCTACGTTAGATTTCCCAAAATATCAATAGAATTATTCCTTACACTAGTGATTGTATTCCTTTTCTATCGAAGATGAATGAGCATCGGTTAGTTTCAATAGTATAAACCAAGGGTGAGTAATCTCTTATCTTTGTTATGCCAAACATAGCTTGCTAATGATTCAGGAGCTAGCGCACAATGAGAAATACGTGAAACAATTTGATTCTTTCGACAGTGCATGTAGAATTAAAGAATAAAACTCAAAAATACATTTCTATATTTTCTGTTATGTTAATTGTGCATTATTTAAATATATCTCATTTATATTTAATCATTATACATCAATTAAGATTTTTAATTTTTTCATATGCATCAGTAAAATGTATTTAACTTAGCAGAGTAGTGTAGATTATTACTGAAAAATATTCCACGTGCTCCAAATCTGGCATACATGTCATGTACTGCTGATGCCCTACTACAAAATATATTATTTTCTCGTATCATTTTATTATTAGAAAAATAAAACAACTTTTTTATCTTAAAAACTGTACGTAAATTAACCATGCAATATAGGAACAGTTTTTTTAAAAATTATAATATTTTCGACAACTGCCAACTCTTCATATTCAAAACTAATTTAATAATGATAATGGAATGTTATGTTTAAAATAGATCAGAACAATTTTTCTAATGTCAAGAAGCGTTAGGAAAGTGGATACATATCAATCAGTCCATTGAAATTTTCCTCAATGTAAAACGATCATCGTCAAGTGCGCGATAAATAGCTGATTATGGAGAAATGCCTCAGCTATGAACTAACCTTTTTGTGGGATCAATTTGAAGACCGCAAAAACCAATGTTCTTAGATGGGAGAGACGGAAGATGTATGAAACTTGGCTCAACACTCCTGGTCAAACCCATGCTAAAAGTATGATCTGTGAATCATCAGCGAGGATTGCCTCTGAAATCTTTAGATGCTCTAGGCAGAAGATACGTTTAATCGTAGGCTTCATAACTGGGCACTACTATTTCAGAAAGCACCTCCATAAAATGGGACTGTTTCAGCAAGACCCTATCTGCAGAAAATGTCATACGCAAGAGGAAACGGTCAAGCATATCATTTACGAATGTGAGGCTCTTGCCCTCCCTAGATTAACTTCTTTAGGCATCATCCATACTAGAGAGTTACACCTAGACTCCATGAAAGGGTTATCGGACTTTATTAATAAAGTGGGTGACCCGAGTGACAGGAAATAGGAAACATTGGATTTGGAGTTAATAGTACAAAATGCTGATTAAAGCAGAGGTGCCAATGACATACAAACCCAACCTGAAGAAGAAGAACCTTACATTGCCACGCAGTTTCGAAAACAATAAGAAATGTTTGAATCGTGCTTTGTCTTTTGTTGTTTTTATAAGTTACTGTCTCTGAACTCTTCTACTATTTTAAAGCCAATCATATCGATCATTTTGTTGATTCTCACCTAGGCATGCATAAAATATCTCGAAATACTACGTCAGACGATAAAATCTTAAAATGTTAAAGATCAAGGAATGACACAAAAGCACCTTGACTCATTAATGTGTATTTATAAAGAGCAATATTATATTTCCTTTAAATGCTATTCATTTGTATTTTTAGTCAGTTTTCAAGTATTTCAGAAACTACTAAAAATTTCTTTAGCAATTTCATTTACTGTCTATCAAGTACTTGAGGATTTTTTTATTTTGCTGAAAAGATCAGCAGGTTAATGTGTACATATCGAAAAATATTCAGTATTCGACCAGTTCCAACTAAGATGTAAACAATTGTTAATATTAATTTCACTTTTGTTGTCTTGACATAGAAACAAATTTTGATATAATTTAGGGTACTGAATTCATAATACTCTTCACACCATGCTTTTTCATAGAGGAAAATTCTCGTATTTTTTTTATCTTTTGTTGCATAGTAATATAAATGAAGAAAAAAGGTTAAAATTCTTTAATATTAAAAATTTTTAATGCAATCTTACGAAATAAAAAAAGGGAGAAATTTGTATTAGAGGATTCGTTGCCCTAGATTCGATCAAAGATGAAATGACACAAGTACCACTTTATGAGAGTCAAATTAATTGTTTCAATTATTAATATATCGATACTTAAAATGGAGCTTTAGGTATGTATCTTAAGGAGTCACATGTGATATCAATTCCCTTTATACATGCCTTTAATGTTAGAACTTATATATTCACACTAATTGTAAAATTTGGGACAAAAAATATATTGTTTTTTGAATGCCTGGCTAGGCATCTAATCAAATTCAAAGCTCGATGTTTTAAAATGCATTTTATTTTTCAATTAAAAATATTTTCACTTGATTGCGAAGATAAGCATTCCCACAAGTGATACAATCCTTTCGAGAATAACATAGTGAAGTTTCATTGCCCGTGAAAAATAGTTTAAAGAGTGACTACATAATCATGTTCTACGTGAACTAACGATTTAAACTGTAGAAAGCAAATCACTTCAAAGATGAATTTACCTAAATATAGTTACACTAACAATAAAAATCTAAATATAGGATACATGTAAAATGATCTCGGACCGAGATCATTTTACACGTGTCCTGTACAATTTAGAATGACAGATCAGAATTATCAACTATTCCATGGTGGTATATTGAAAGATGCATCCTAAAGTACCTTTAAAGGAAAAGCTGTATCTCATACCCTTGTCAGTACTTCACTGTAACCTTAGAGATTCAGACACCATTTAACGAAATTAAATATAAGAATATAATTTAGTTTTATATTTAATGTCGTTAGAATTTTAGATTTATGTGATTCAATTAAAAGTTCACCTATTAAATTATTTGTAGTTATACTTTTCATAGGTTATTTATCCAGAGTATATTGTAGTTCAACTCATAAAAATATAAAATAAACAGAATTCTTATGAATTTGTGGAAATATTACTGGGGTTCAATTTTTTAACAACCTCTGCAGAGCTATCCAATTCCATCAAAAAAAAAAAAAAAAAAAAAAAAAAAGATTCTTCAAGTAATAGATAAAGTGACTACGAAAAAAAATTAACATTTTGCAGTTGAATTGTTACAAGATTATCCCATAAAATAATACGATTATTCGACAGTAAAGTTTTTCTTATTAAATTTCTTATTTAAATGTTAAAATAATGTAATAATTTTGTACTTTTAAAATAATCCAAAATAAAAATAACAAATAGCTTGTATACCGTTTTGCTTTAAAATATTTTATTAACGTATTATTAGACGTAGAATTATCTTTCATTACCTTTTTTATCTAAGAAAATTTGTCATTTTTTAAAAAATTTTCTATACAAATAAATACATTTATTAAGTAATAAACGTAGTAGTGTGATAATATTATTCATGTGAATTAATATAAAATATTATATTTTAATAAACATTTAAACTACTTAAGTAAAATAAAGGTATGATAAAAAATTTTTATAGATATTTTAATTGTATTCTAATGATAAACAATGCAATTTGAACAGGAATAAATTATCACACAAAGTCGAAATAGTTTAAAGGATTCTCATAAGCACTTTTAGAATTTAAGTACAGAAGATACTTTAATTTTCAGAATAATTTCAGTATAATCTTATTTTTTAACTTTAATTTACTGAGATTTACTGATAGCTATTTTAATAAAAAATATGTAATTTAAAATAACTATTCTTTCACAAGACCTCTTATATCTGACATTGATGAATTTGTTCTGATAATTATATCAATTATATCAGGTTATTTTTGCTCTAGAAAGTAAGGGATTAAAAATTGCGCGAAAATTCCATTACTATATTTTTTAATAAATAAACATTATTTAAAACAACCATGTTTTATACGGGTTAATTATTCAAAGTATAATAGATATATGTGCATATAATGAACTTAACTAATATCAAATATCAGTGAAATCAAATGTATTTTATTTCTGAGTAAGTTCAAAATTTGTAATGAAACAATGTCTGCCTAATTGATATACAACATGCTTATGATAAAAGATTCTTATGTGAAAGTTGAGATGAACCTCTGTTAAATGACACAAAAATTGGAGATGCATGTTTTCCCAAATTATGCTTTTTCCTCTCGTCTTTTTCCACATCTCTTTTCTGCCTCTCTAATTAAAAATTAAATTTTACATATATTAAAAATAAGTTTACAGATTATTATGATTATTTTCAAAATGGTGTTAATTTGAATCACGGGCTGATTAAAGACAAACAAGTATTGGTATTTTGTTTTTGTAAAAATATATTATATTTAGAAATGCAAAAAGGATATTTATATATTTTTTTACAAATTGCATTTTTTAAATGTCCATAAATGAACATAATGGATTAACTTTAAATATAAAGGAGTACTATAAATGTAAGAAAAAATTGTAAATGTTTATAGATGTTGGATTGAATGGTAATGAGATTGTCGATAATTTGGCCAAGGCTGCCTCTGCTGATAACCTGCATGGCAACGCTAAATTAACCTATTCTGAAACTTCCTCGATCAAAAGGAAGGAATTAAGTACACTTTGGAAAGTTACTCCTGCTCACCCGTGGTACTTTGGTAAAAGACTCATTGGAGCCACAAGCTCAATATGTCAAGAAAACAGAAGACGGCTCTCTCCCGCTTTCTGAGCGGTCATATCAAATCACTTACCTTTCACCAGGGTGAGAGTCTCTTTCCAGAGTGTCATTGGCGTGGGGCTGTTCAGGCCTCCCCCGATCATTTTCTTATTTGTCTAAATCTTACATTTTTTGACATTTTAAGGGATCCGATTTTATTTTTGGACCTTCTGGACATTTTTTGTTTTACGGAGATGGTGTAGCTTAGCTACATTATCTGGAATTATAATCAACAACAACATTTATCAACCAATATAAGATATTTGTTATTGAACATTAATAAAAAGTTTAAGTAACAAAGAAATGTTTAATGCATATCTTACGTTGAAAAGTTGATTCTCGATAACAGGTGTCAGTTTTTTTTATTTGTGAATCTAGTACTCATAGCCTTCCAGTTTCCAAAACAGTGTTTCGTTTTATTGTAGGTCAAATAGAAATTAAGTTACAGAATTTTGAAATGCGTCATGTTATTTGAAAAACGAAACAGAAAGTTGACTTTTCAAACCGAAAGTGGTAAAGTGGTATTTTATTTTTTTTACTATTTTTGAAATTTGTATGTATTTTTGTAATGTGCTGATTGATAGCCATAAATATACCGTTATTTTGCTTACACATCATTCAGGAAGAAGTGGCAACTTCTTCGCCATCATAAGCAATTTTTTTAAAGCATTTTTTCTCAAAACTTTGTTTTTCACAAAATTTCCAAACCATTATTATTATTTTAGGTATCGTGTTAAAGATATTTGGATGAAACTTGGTTTATATGTTTTAAATATTATCTATGAAACGAAGCAAAATTTTGAATACAGATTAAGAATTTTTCATTTACAGCTATTTTTAATAGGAATGTTTAGTAAAATTTCACGAAATATCCATATTCCTGTATTTTCTCCACCCTATTTTCTTTATCGCTGCATATTTCTCTTGCATTTTGCTTCAAAAGTCTCTGTTATATAAACTTTAAGAATAAATTAAAATTGACGCATTACACTTTTATGCACAATGTTATACATTTTATTAAAATTTCAATAAAATTCACCAGAAAATAACCAATTTCGCAAAAATTGTTCTACATGCAATTAAAATATAATTATCTTTACATCATGATTTAACTAAAAATATGATAAAAGAAAATTGAAATTAACCTTTAAGAAACAGTTGCCTCAAACGTGAGTGAATCCCATAATATATTTTAAAGTTAAATATATTTACTACAATTTTCTATTAAATATCAATAAAATTAAGCAAAAAACTTCAATAAATAGATACCATGAAGTAAACATTTCAGTAATAAAGTTACAAAATACGCATTCTATTAAGCACAGCATTCCATTTGAAAAGCAATACCAGACCAGTGAAAGCAATTGAATAACTGAATACCTTGGCCTTAATGGGGAAGGGCATAATTATGTGCACGAAATTTATACAGAAGAATAAAACGATTGCATGGTTGGTACAATTTCTGTTCCTTCAGTGTTTGATAATGTCGCTTGCGAATTTGAATCCTTTAAAGTGGGCACCTTAATTATTCTATTTAGATGCAAATTTCGCTGGAGGCTTCGAAATTAGAATTTCATTTCTTCCTTTTACCAACATTAATTTAGTTAGACCTCCCTGAAGATAACTCCTTGGCGTTATATGCATGTAAGCAAGGGTTATATAAGTTTGAAATTAAGTTATTACTACAGGTTTCAAGAATATTCTTCAAGCAACATTGTTTTCTAATCTATATCCAATTATATATTAAATATAACTTACATCTTTCCTAATATGATTTGACATGTTTATTTGAATATTTTAGATAGTTTCAACTATGATTTGTTAAGTTTTACAGATAAACAGTTAAACAATTATAATTTTTTATATTCCAGTTTCGAAGCTTAATTCTCAACAAAAGCCCCTCTGAAAACTGTATGTTTCAAAGATATGAAAGTTTTAATTGGAAAGATCTGACTTTTTCGGAAGGATTAGAAAATCTGGTATAAAGAACTGTTTTGAAAGAAGTTTGAAATACCAAAATTAATATAAGATTTGTTTTGTGTAATATAGTCTGAGAAACAATATAATAGAGTGTTGATTTGTATAGTTACACACAATTCATTCTTGGCAATAATCTTCCGTTGTATTAGCTGTTTGGGATGGAAGTAAAGTGTTGTTAAAATGTTGGTATATTAGTTAATATTTCTTCTTAATAAAAATATCAAATGAATCTGTATATATAGCTTAGAAATTGTAGATAATAAGTAAAGTTTTCTGGTATCATACTTATTAATGATAATTTCTAATTGTTGATAAGACATACTTGACTGATATTGAGATCTTAAGAAAATGACAGAAAGCAATAACACGGCACATGCTATCTTTTTTTTAAAAAAAATAGGTATAAAGAAATTTTATTTTAAACCCAAAGAATTTTTTAAATATAAGCCGATTTATTTGGTGAAAGAATGTAACAATTATTTTTAAAAACTCTTAAATTTCAAATTTGGACTAAAAATAAATCGCACATTGAAATTATATTTTTAAATAAAGAAGCAATGTCTTAATGAGGAAACACTTACAGAGCTATATGTATCGAGAGCAAATTTGCAGAAAATTATTTAAGATATCGACTAACGATATTTAATTAAGTAATGTGACTGATTAGATAAAATAATGTGACTGATTACATTAAAATGTCGAAAAGAATTTTCTAATATCTGACAATTTGTTACGCTATGTATAACAGCAATTTATCTGAAGAGAATAGTTAGATTTACTAACTTTATAAATTTTTGTGTTTGAAAATCATCCATTTAAAAAAATAAAAGTGCCTGTGTTGTTTAAAAAAATCTTTCTTTCACAATATTTCCAATATTTTATTTAGTTAGCCACGTTGTATCTCTCTTTTCACACAAGTAATCAGTTACTGCGCGCGCGGTAGTCCTTGCTGTTACGTTAAAATATAATTCTAAACGAAAAATTTAAAATAAAACTGCTTTTCCTTATCAAATCATTTCAGAATTCAGTGAACCATACAGAAAAAGAAAGAATAATGAAATGACAGTGATTAAACATTTTCTATAACCTTCAAAAAGCAAGTTTCCATTTAAAAAGTAACCATGGTCAGGAAAAATATAAAAAGTCTTTTAAAAAAATTCTGAAAAATCTTCCTCACTTTGGGACTCAACTTTTTGCTAGACTTAAATTCCATGCATACAAAATGGCGTAAAAGGGTGGATGGGATACTTCTGAGTAAGAATTAAAATCCCCCTTTTTTATTCCAGAGAGGGATTTTTCCTTATTCCTTTTTAGTAATTTAATTCCAAGAGTAAAAAATTCCCTTTTTTGCTCGGTGCTCTCGAAGTTATTTGTTCTTTTGCCCTTTACAACCCAACGAGCCAAACACATACATGAAAAGCTTGAAAAGTTTTCTTTTTCTTACTTAAGTTTTTTGAATTCAGGTATCTTTTCTTATGTGTTTTATTTTAAAAAAAATCTCATCGCTGCCAACTTTTTTCCTCTTGTCCTGGTACTTCTCATTTAAAACATCCGCTGCGGTTTTACTTTGAGGATTTTAATGCAAGATAGGAAGGGAAAAAAGCAAGAGAAATTGACTATTGCCCGATTTAACGGCCATAATTAATCCAGTTTGGCGTTTCTTAGAGGTAAAAAGAAGCCAAAGCAAGAAAAAAAGCTTCCTTTGGTCTAAATTGAAGATTCAGATCTCGGCGAGAAATGCAATTTTCTAACCCGTTGAGAAATTGGAGCGAATCCACGCATTGTAAAAATGTTCAGATACAAAACCTTAAAATTATATATGCAGGAACACGTATCTTGAAAGCTGGTAGCTGAAGAGTTTAATAAAGAAGTCAGCAGACAAGCAACTAAAATGTTTTGCGTTCTTCTCCATTGTGCACTTAACTTGTTTCTCAAATTTCGGAAGAGTTCACTTGTAATAAAAATGTTTACTTATCAGTAATAATTTGAAAATAATATGATATACACAGCAGTGTTTCATTAAAATTATGTGAAAAGAAATTGATGATTGCTTCAACTGAAATTTAAAAATTTACAAACTAGCAATTAGTTGTTGTAACAAAAAATAATTTCCCAATGAGCAGTTGACAATGATTTTGTATGAAATACTAAGTTAATATTTATAACAATATTCAAACTGTATTAAAATATAAATTATTTTAAATCAATAAATGCATTGAAAAATAATTGAGTTGATTAGAAAGATTTTTAGAAAAAGAGTTAAGTTTGAAGTTTCAGTTTTCCCAGTTTGAAATTTGTCCTGTAACACACAGAAACATATAGAAAAATACTTATGTATATAAAATTGATAAACTGAAGTTGTTAATCATTCTAACGAGAACTAGTTAGCGAAAAAAGGGAGTGATGAGAAACAATTTTAACAGGATCTTAATAAAATGAAAATTTAAACTCATTCTAAATAATGGTTGAAAAATTTCGAAATGATGAAATATGATTTAGTTTTAAATTCAATGACCATGTTTTTGAAAATATATTTACTTTAGTAAAAACGTTTTATTAAGAGAGTTCTGGTTGATTGGTTCAGAGCTTCGAGATCACTTTTTTCAGAAGTGTGCTAATTGAGTAAGGACTTCAGGGCCTAACCACTACAAACATACGTGACCGAAATTGCAATTGAAGCCGCAAAATGGTGAATCCCAAGGCAGAGCGTATTCTGTTTTGAATATAGTTGGGACATTCATATAGAGCATGAATTACTGAAGGTAAGTGACTACTTCAACGAAATACAAAGTGTGGGGCCAATCTTGCAATGATTATGAGCTTTGCAAATCAACATAATGAATTCGTTGATAAGTGATTCGGAACATTAATCTTATACTAATATAAAAGAATCGAGAAGTCCATTTATTTCTGTTTATATTTCACTTGTGAATTCAACATTCATTCTTTTTTTTTCTAGCAACAAAATAATTTCACCAATAGTGTCACCTAATGGTGGTGTAGGCATTTATTATTTTCGAAATGCCAGTGACAAGGACTACTACAGATACAAAAGGTACGAAGTACTTACCAAGACCGCCTCTTAACGTGACCGGGGAGATTTCTGAAAGATACATAGGCACCAGAGCTGTACTTAAACCTAAAAAAAAGAAAATAAATATTTTTATTACACTTAACACGCAATAATTTACATCAAAGCACAATTGTTTCCTAATGTAACCTGGAGCACTTTTAGAAGCACATAAATACCATACAGAAATTTATGGATTATCATATATTTCTTTCAGTATTGTATTTCTGATTGTATATAAATTTGTTAATGAATGCACCTTAGAAAAACAAACACTAAGTATTCGCTCTGAAATAATTCTACAGTATTTTAGTCTAGCTCAATTATTTAGTCTAGCTCAAAATATTTAAACATAAATTTATGAACCAAACAAAGACTATAGAAGCAGAATGAAATTTTAAATTTTGAAAAATACTATAACTAACCATCACATTTTTCTCCTGAAAATTTCACCTTACACACAATATTTAAAATAAAACTGCTTAAAACTTATGAACACTTCACTATTTAATTTGAAGGAGTTTCGAAATAACATTAGCTCCCAAACATAGAAAACAACGATTCAAATTCTTTTTAATGATAATCGCATTAATTCTTTCGCACAAAAAAAGTACTCTGCACTTTATAATTTACATTATATAAACTATAGACATTCCCCAGTTAAGATCAATGATTTAATCCTATATAATTATGTTCAAATTTGTTTTCTTAATACAGTGTGAATAAGGGTTATTTAACAATTATTACAATAATTATTGGTAATAAACCGAAGCAAATGAAAAATGTTATCTGAACAACCATTTATGTTTCTGCTATTAAAAACCTATAATACTCGTATTAATAAAATAGAAATAATTTTGTTATGTATATCAATCTCTTCAAAGGACCACCTTGAAAATCTTTTCAAAGTTTTGAATCAGATACGTTTGGTTTAATAAAGAGCTGCAAACACAGGAAGTAAACATCTCATTACAATCAATTACAGAAGCAATGAATTTCACTGGTGAAATTCGCAACAAATATTCATTTTAACAGGTAATAGCATAACTTGATAATCATAGTTTAGAACTAATTAAAATGTATTTAAATATCTTGAAATTTCCTGATATTTGTCTTACAGAGATACTTTGAAGATGATTTTAGAAAGTTTGACATTTGGACATACTAAAGACGTCAGTGTATGTGTTAATAAGATAAAGAATTAGCATTTACATTTTTTCTCACTTCTCCAGAGTGATGACCTCATTATATACTTACCTTATCTGTAATCTAACTATTATATTTTTCGTGAGATTAGAAAAGTTTATGTAAGCAATGAATATGAAATTATCTCTAGTGAAGTAAATGATGAAGTATACACATATCTACATGCATACGTATCTATGCATTGCAAACAAATATTGATTCATGTAAGTGAATTTGGAGAGCTTATAATCATTTTACGCATAGCATTTTATAAATCAACATTTTTAATATCTTCAAGAAATAAATGCTTCAATTTTATAGAAACAGAATTATATATGAACATTGTTCACAGGATAATAATTTTCTTTTTTGTAAGTAAAAATTTTGTCATTGCACATAATAAAATCTTCTCCGTGAAATTATTTGTATTGATAAGGGGGCAATAATATATTGTAAAGTAAGCAATTTACGTTTGTTTCATAAGGATAATGTTTTTACTCCTGGACGAAATTATAATGAGTAAATGATAAGCTCTTGGTTATATCAGAGAATCTTTGTAAAGATGTTTTAATTATTTACAATAAAAAGTTGTAAATATATTTAACGTATATGAAGAATGGAAAATTAAATGATTGAATCAATTCAAAAGTGAGACGAAAAACATTAAGAGAGCAGTTTTTCCATGTACAACTATAGCGTCCCCTCTGTCTACAGCACTACCCATGACGTCAACAAGGAAGAGATACCTCTCCAGCAACCGTAGGAATGAGAAGTATATTGATATGACTCTCATGTTTACCCTGTTCCCTTTAACATGATATGTTTAAATGTAATTTTGTTTTATTTGTAATATATGTATCTGCGTTGTGCTCAAATTGTATCCTAAATTGTAATAAATTATTTTGAGCTATTTAAGGAACTTATTTCTTTGTTCCTATTATACCAGATAAGAGAGAGTGCTACACAACTATAAATATTATCCTTTTCAAAACTGTCCACACACAGTAAACCTTTTTTAATAACACATTAAGTTTACATTCATAAAATTCTAGGGTTTCAAAAATTAGTATACAGTCCGCATTTAATATATGCCGAAAGATGTAAAATCTACCTTTATATATGTGAAATCTTTATATATGATAAATTTGTAGATACTTATAATTATAAATAAATTATAAGTATCTACAAATTTCTATCTATAAATAAAGTGAAATATATAAATGTTAAAAACAAAAAAAAACATGTAAGTATTGAACTGTAAAATTATGGAAAAAGAATAAAAACCTGATAAAGAAAAAAATTAATAAAAACCATTTAAATTTATTGTTTGTTAAGAATAAAATATTGTTAAATAAATTAAAAATATTTTGAAATATGTTATTGAAGAATGAAATTAAAAAATATTTCATATGTTTTTACAAAACTAAAACATATTTTAATAATACTAATACATTTTCACATATTAATACATATTATAATTCATACAATAATACTAATGCATATACTAATACATCAACAGGAAAAAATAGGATCAAATAATATAAAAATAATAGCCATGTATTTGGCTTAGTTTTCCATTGTTGATAAAAACTCGTCTAATAAGTCAAGTGATATTAAACGAAAATTTGTCAACAGAAAACCATAAGCCAAACACGTTATTTTGTAAGCCATTGGAAATTCTTAAACAAGATATCATTTCTTATAATTATTATTGTAATAGTTATTTCTCTGCCTTTACAATACAAAATAAAAATTTGAGACTTATTATAGAACAAAGTGTCAATAAGGTCTTCAAAGTTATGAGATTCTAGAATCTAAAAAAAGTGTACCAAAGAGTTTGATATAAAATTTCATTTAAAATCAGACAAAAAATGGCGTTGTAGCGTTAACTTTACAACAAATAAGTATCAATTCGAAGAGAAACTTAGTTTTGAGGTTCATATATTGCGTTTCATGTATTTTTGTTGCTAAAATAATGAATTTGAAGTACTTTTGTGATAGTTATTTTTGAAAACAGATTGCGCCCCACTATTTTTTAACCCCATATTCTGTAAAATATTATTGCCGTTCAGCGTTTATGGTAGTTATGACGCTCGGTTCTCTCCGAGTGGGCTCGGGTTCGAGTTCCGAATAAGGCTCGGGTGTAAAGATGGGAAAATTTGGACTTTCAGCCCGATTCGCTCAAAATTCGGATCCTCGTTTCGAAAAAGGAAGCAGCGTTCCCTTCTGTTTCTGTTTGGAGTCACTGTCTTCTTCAAAAAATATTCTCTATATCTGCTTGTTTATCCATTCTCATGCACACCAGATAGGAACATAATGACAAATAAATTAAGCTTAATACTAATAAAATTTTTAAAAATTAAACTTTTATTAAATATGCACTGGGAAACAATATAAATCAATACATTGTCAGTTTGGAAGATCGACGAGTTTTACACAAATAAATATTTTAATGTATTTAAACATATTTTCTTTTCCGAGAGATAATTTGAGTTTATTAAATTTTAATGCCATCAGTAATTTTAAATAACGGTAGCATAACTCGATAGATTTCGGAAAGTTTAATTAAGAAGAAATGTAAAAGAAAAGAAAAAGAAAAAAGAAAAGAAAGTTATCTTCTGTACGAAACGAGTTAGTTTAGTTAATTTATATGAGAAAATATCCAGGGATAAAACAGTTCAATTTCGTCAGCAAACACAAAAAGACACTCATGGGAAGGTGACCTTGAGGTTTTATAGGAAATAAAGAACAGCGCAAGAGGGCTGGCTGAAGATTATGCCGGCTGAATAAATAAACGGGAATAAAACTCATCTAGGGGACATTCTCCGGTTTATGTGCCTCTTGGAAACTATCAGATCCCCAAGGAAATGTAGGGGTGACTCTTCCCCTTTTTTTACTGGATAACTTTTGAAACGAAGTTAAGAGAATTTTTCACGTTTCTTCAAAAAGTATGGTTGGAAAATAAAAATTTCCAACCAGACACACATACACATAAGCAGGTACAAGAGATCATGGGGGCGAAAAAAATATCAGTTTAGAGTTTTAAGGAATTCATGAAAGCCCCACACAGTTTTACTTTTAACCAAGTGATCCTCTGACCCATAAATTACCAGAAGAGAAGGCTCATATTTCAAGCTTAAAAATTCTCTTTTTCAAAGGGATTGAAAGAAGGGCAAATGAAAAATTTAAAATTTACTGAGCGTTATACTAATTTTTTTTTAGCTAGCTTTCAGTACTTTTGAATAAATTGTTGGAGTTTCATTATATATACGTGAAATTTCAAAATTTTTGCGCTAGAAATGTTTAGGGTCATTTTCCTTCAAACGTTAGTAATGGAGATATAATTCCTGTTACTTATGCAAATATGAAATCTTCGTGGTTAATGAAACATGCCAAATTAAATGTGTGTGGTTGGCCTGAAACATTTTTTTAAAAGCGTATGTAAATAATTGCTTTTTCCAAATTTATATACCATTCTTATAAAATTAATTTGGCCATTATTTATTCCTGCTTATAACGATATCTTATGTTTTAGTGATATTTTGTGTCATTATAATTTACGAAAGTGCTCAATATCTTATAAATTTTACCTTGAAAGTATATGAAACCAGTAAACAATTTCACTCAAGCTATTATTTTTCACGGTATCATATCACATAAAGCATGGGTTCAGAAAATTTTTCTCTCTTGGACCACATTCAAAATTTTCCTATTTTCGGTAGACCCCCTGCTGCTACATTTCTACTGTATTCCCGTAACTCCTAAAAATAGCTTCCTAATTGCAGGTGTTAAGAAAAAAAAGTAGCAAATTTCTTTGTCCTATTCCTTAAAATACTTTCGGTTATACAAAATTATAAGCATTATTACAAACAATCAACAATTGATAAAAAAATCAACAATGAACTCTGAAACATAGATCAACAATAAAAAATAGCCATACTTTTAATGAGATGGATTGACTTGGGAATTGACAGCAAATTATCAATATTTGGCTTCAGTTTTGTAAGAATAATCTGACATCTCCCCGTTCTGTGATGTTCAATCTGCTCCTTTTTTTGTTTACAGGTTGGTAACGGTACTAAAACTTCTTTCGACAAGATATGACGAGGAAAATGCTATCAAAAATGTTCTCGCAATTTCCCACAGCCCAGGATATCTTCCGGGGATTTCTGCCTGCAGCCAAAATGTTTGATAGCCTTTTTTAAATTTCACCTTCAGTTCCTCGTTGGTGCTGAGCTCAAGTAGCTCCTCTTGTAATACCACATTCGCCTCTTCCATTTCATCAAATGGGGTTAGGAACCATGGTGGTATTTCCATCGTCAGAATGATCTTCAAATCTATTTTTGAAGTCATCATGCAGGGTATTTAAATATTGAGCGTAAGTCTGAATATCCTCGTCAAGGCATTCTATCTGTGACAAGTGCGGAAACTCGGAGAATTCGCGCCGACTAATATTTTGCTTCATTAATTTCAATTTACCGAGTACATTTGTACTATTATGTATTATTCTATTCAATTCTGTGTTTTAACTGAGTATTGAATATTTTTGAATATCTACCTAGTGAATGATGCTACCTGCATGCGTTGATTGTTAAATCCAAGACAAAATTTTTGTTCTTTATTATGAAAACCAGAAAATGTTTCGTTGACCCCCACTTACAACTTATGAATCCCTGTTTTCTTTTCACGTCTACGTGGGCCCCCGTGTGATCTCCTATGGACCCCTGGAGGTCCACCTGGACCACTTTGGGAACCTATGACATAAAGGATTCATAAATTTTTTTATTATGTATATTATTATATAGGTACCACTGAAAAAACATTGATAATGCTTATAAGAATTTGCTTGCCAAAAAACAAGATACACCGATGGAAAAATATTATGAAAAATAAAACCTTTAACAAATGTTTATATTTGATATATACATATATATTACTAAAACATATGATTCACTAAAACATTTTCACAGACAATGCACAAAAATACAAATTTTAAAATTAAAGTCAAAGCAATTTTCCTGTTTTTCTTGATCATATCATCAATTCAATTTATTATGATTCGAAATGTCAAAATATTACTCATTGTCTCTTTTTCTTAATTTGCAGAATTTAATACTCTTTTAATCATTTAAGCATAGGCACCAGTTTTGGGATGAAAAATAGGTGGTATTACTTTTCAAAATGAAATACAGTAATTGTCATTTTATTTATTGTGATGTACTCTACGACTATCAGAGTAACTGATGCGTCAAATGATATAATATTCTTGGGACTTTCTTTTCAGCTTGAGCAAGTGAGCTGATTGGCTAATCTAGCTTTGCTTTCAGAAAAAAATCTTATGGCATTTAGATCTAGGCAAAAGTTTACCAGTGAAACTTATTCGCTTTAAAGTGTGTCATTTCTAAACAACTAATTTTGCCTTGCTATATCGAACCAACTTTATTAAAAATGTAGTGACATTAAGCATCATATAAGTAAAATGAGCCATCTCCATCAAAATGATTTAAATAGAGATTACTCAATATTATTTAAAGTATTATCGTAGATTTACTCTAAAAGTCCACTATAAGGACCTTTAAGAAGAGATCCTACTCACCACAGTTGAAGCCGATGACGAGCCTTCCCAAGATGAGCATTTCGAAACTGCCACACGCTTTGCTGAAAGTCATCAATGCAGCTCCCACTATCCCCATGATGTTATTCAGCAGCAAACCGCCTTTCCTGCAAATGCAAAAGTTAAATATTGTCAGACATTAAAGGCCCATGGTTACATATTCTGTCTTCAGCAAAAGAAAGTGCAAGCTAGAAAAGCACTCAGTTCATAATCTATCATGTAGTTTGTAACGGTCATTCCATTAACTAAATTGAGATTTTTGTTCTTGACCAATCAAAACAGTTGGTCAAAGTTTTAATGGTATTAAAAATTTTAGCCAAGTTTAAATAGCGGTTAAGAACTGATGTAAATTATGAATACAGATAACTTTCTCTGTATATTGTCATAATCATTAATATCATATTGAATATTTGTATAATGCGAACCTAATAACTAAAATACGAAGTTCCATAAAATATTCAAAGCAATTTGGTTTTAGTTTCCAATTTTTTGTCAGTCTTACTGTTGAGAAATATTTGGATATGACAAACGAAATAAAATTTGTTGAAATATATAGCACATTTTATCAAGTGGAAACTTGTAGACCAGTAATTAACTACGCATAAAAAGATTAATGTAAAATTGATTTGATGGAAAATTATTTAAATTTTGGATATTACAAGATTTTGTATTGTTTTATGAGACATATTTCTTGACTTAAAAATTTATTTAAGAATTATTTAAATGTCACATACAAATATGAAAATTTGTGCTTAAAATTGCATTGATGTCACTTTGGGTAGAAATCCCAAACGATAAATTTGCAATAAAATTTTCAATATTTGGATCTATTCGAAACAAAACTACATTACATTTTATAGAAATAGAAGATATTTCTTTACACGAGCATATTAAAGAATTTTGTTCATGAAAAATGTCAATCTTACAGTCAAATAATGGATGTCAATGATAAATGTAAAATATTAAGTGTTGTATTAAATAGATAATTTACAAAAATAACAATATCTTATAGAATTTTTTTAACGATCGTAATCTTTGAACTTATTACAATGCAGCGAGGTACTTTTATATGTAGACGTGTTGATAAGACTATTAAAAACATGATAGTTTCTTAAATTATTTAGGCAAATTTGAATGACATTTATCTCTCTAAAAATCAGCACCGATTATAAACATAAGAATGTAAACTAAACAAAATAATGAAAACTAAAATAACATAATTGAAAATTTAAGTTATACTTCTAATAAGGTGAAACAGCTCAATATAACTTTGGTTTTCGAATTTAAAAGTAAACAGTAGCTTTTCTCATATGACCTAATGACGTCACATACGAGTATCCAATTGCAAATTAGACAGAAGCATTGAGTTTTCGTTTCACAAACTATCGTTATTGCGATATGAAAATAGAAGATGGACGATTTATCTATTGACAACGAAACCGATTTTTCGATATTGTTTGATAAATGGGAGAAAGCGAACTTTACTTCTTCAGTCTGATGTAAGCCAAAAATGAGAGATTGTGCAGCCAGTTTTTGATTGATGGGGAATTTGAGATTTCGATAACCGAAAAATCTCATCCACTGAAAATACCAGACAAGTTTCACGAATTTTCGCTGTTTTCTGTAAAATCATAAAGCGTGAAATTCTCTAAGAAGAGGTATATTAATGATCTCAATATTAAAAATCAATTAACAGATATGTCAAACTCTTTTGTTTGGGATTCCAGATTCCGTAATTTCTATTTTATTCAGTATAGTACTCGTTTTTTTTATGATGAATACCTATTTTGAAAAATATGAAATCAATAAGCTTTTAAAATCTAATTTCTCAAAACTTTAGTATTTTTCAAAAGTTTTATTCCCAATTTTTAAGAAATAAGTATTTTATTTATTTCTACTGGATTAATTGCATTATAGAAAAAAACTGATTAAATTTGATTTGATTGTGAAATTAATTTTTATCTGTTTCATTCAAATAGCTATGAAGTGGAACAGATTTTTATAAGTTATAAATTTGAAAAAAAGTAACAAAATAATGTTTTTTATAATGTCATTTGTTACATTTACTCGCAGTGAATTTTCATTAAACGCATTGTAAATTTATCAATATATTTTATTCAATAATATTAATTTCATTAATTAATATCAGTTAATATTTAGTGATGAGTTACAAACAGTTAATTAAATGTAATTTTGTATCATAACAGAATGGAGGACCTTGTAACTTTGAATATGAATTGAGTCCAAGATTAATTGGATCAAATTCTCATTCAAAGCGCTTTGTAAAAAAATATGCCCATTGTTGGCATTATTTATGACTATCTTTGAGCTAACAGAAATAATTTTTTTCAATCACATTCTTGACTTCTCTAGGGACTAGTCCACAATGGTACTAGCATTTATAAAAATGTACTAGAAAGCATTTAAAACAACAAGATGAAAACTGTAAATCAAATAAAATTTTTCAGTGGAGCATAAAAAATTATACTTCTGTAAAGTAAATTTAATTATTCCTTAAAAATGTGAGAGAACTTTCGAACAAGAAAAATTTAAATCACCCAACTTGTATCAGCTTGAAATATGGTGGTAAAAAGACAATTATTGACTCACTCAACTTTTTTTGCTCGCTGCGTGCTTCTCATTTTTCTGCTTACATCATTAATCCTCAGGTTAACACTAATTATAACAAAGTACTCTCCATTCTTGCTGCAGACTTTGGTGGCAGACACACCCTTTCTTTAGAAGAACGGTGAAATTCTTCCACAATATACCTTCTTCATATTCTTAATTACCTTTTTTTTTATTCCCTCTTTGTGCGAGTGAGCTCTTCGCTTAACTTTGAAGGCAGAAAGAAAGCTTTAATGATGCTTCCCTGAACAGTGGCGAAAATAAAATAGTCGTTAGTGGTGTGAAATACTAAGGAGAACAGAAACTGGGATAAAATTTGTAGATGGTAGAATCGGTATGTATAAGGAAAAAAAAAAGCATGTAAATGATGATGAGGTGTCTAATTGAAAAGAAAAATTCCAGATTTTGTTTCATAGCTACTAAGTTTCCGATTTCAGACTGTAAAATTAGTGATCACTGTATGCAGGTTTTTATTTATTTGCTGAATGCAATGAAAATAAAACTAGAAGCACGTGTTAACCACTATTACCTATATTAAGAAAATAAAGACGAATTTTTTGCTAAGGATTAACAAATATCTTCCAAATGAAAGATCTTACACAAAGTTTTCGGTTCCTTTTTTACTTATCTTCAGCAGATTAAAATTCAGATAGACTGTACTACTCAAGTCCATTCGTCATCAGATGGCGCGGTTACAATTTATTCCCCTCTTCGAATACTTAATAGCCTATTACGCTGGTAAAAATGCTTTTAAAAATAGCTATAAATCTTGCATTAGCTTCACATTTTAAATAATATAAAACAATAGTTAAAATATTTCACATTGTGTACATTATAGCAAATTTTTGAATCACATAAATTAAATTTTTAGATGCATAAAATAACGTAGAAACACCAAATTCACATTGAAAAACCCTTAATGTATTTGTAAAAAAGGGAAATATCTTAGAAGGGAAATTAAAAAATGTAATTTTTTTTTCGAGACAGCTGATATATTCTCCTTATTCATGCTCATTTTAAAAAATATGAATTATATAGAAAAGAGTTTAATAAAATTTGCATTACCTTATTGAACAAAACAAATTTCTGAAGTACTATACAAAAATTTCGTAATATTACATGAAATGATTTTATAAACTGGAACAGAAATTCCACAAAATTTTCATTCTCCTTCCCTCCCATTTCAAGTAGGATCAATAATATTAACGCCCATAATTAGATTCTTCAACTAAAATTTTACAGAATGTTTTACTAGGAATATACTTGATGCAAATTTAGATAGGGTGCAGCCATATTTCTTGCCAATCTAACATTAATTTTTATTATTTTTGGGTCTAAGGTGTAGTAACTATTAGTATTTTGGAGATTTCCAATTATAGTTTTCCTTACATTAAACCAGAAATGTCTTTCAAATCCCTTGTATTATCTAAAAATGAAACATTTATGAACTTTTGGACAGAAAATGATGAGATTCATTCGCTAATATTTCAAAATCTGCATACACAGATTGTTATTATTTATTTTCAACATTTCATTTATAAGTCTTCAAAACAAAAGTTTAAATTAAATTTTAACAATTTAAAATAAGTCCATTATCACTTAATGTGCCTGGAACCAGGGGGTACGCGTACTTTTCTGGGGCTTGAGCAGCCACCAGGCGTGTCGGCAGGTGGTGGATAGCCAAATGTCCTGTAGGAATGACAGGATAGCCTTGAATATAGAATCAGAGGCCGTGAACAAGCTCCCGTAAACCCTGCTGTTATGCGACCCGTGCCTAGGGTTATTTGGCACCGCGGTAATAGTGTCTTAACGAAGCCTCTAGTTGCCTGGTGAACTTCTAGAGTAATTTGCCTTGCCCAGCAACTCAGGCAATGCTGGGTGGACTGTCATATTACCCAAGCTTATTAGCTGTTATTTTATGGCTGAAAAGACAATAAAAATAACAAACCTTTCTGCATTTGCAGGTGAAACTTCTGAAGCAGACCTTGCTGAAAAAGACAAGGGAACCCAGAGGCAATCTAGTGAAGGGACAGCAAAGAATCCTTCAATAGGAGGTAGAAATGACCTCCAAACCATCTACTTCTGGTGAGAGTCAGGAAGCTATCGCAAGCATGACTGACTCTCTGACCAAAATCAAACTTAAAAAGAGACTTTCTGTTGCCCAGAAAAGGAAACTGGTAAAGGAACGCAAAATCGCTGAGAGGACTTGGGTTGAAAAACCCAAGGTAACCAAAGGCGAGAAGCATCCCACCAACTGGACGGACCAGGGTAAGGCCGGAAAGGCTGCCAAGAGAGAAGGACCTAGAGGATTTACCTACAGGAAGGCTCTCACGGCGGTCAAGATGGCTGTGCTCATAGAGGGCCATCCGGAAAAACGGCTAACAGAGAAATAGGCCTCCGATCTGAAATTCTTGTTAACCAAGAAAATAAGAAGGAATGAGGAGGGTTTTGCCCCGACCTTCCTATCCTGTAAATTTGAGAATAGGGCACTCATTGTCAACTGTACAGATCTAGGGAGCTCAAAGTGGCTGGAACAGACTGTCAGTGACATAAGCCCCTAGCAGGAGCAAAAACTCTTGGTAGATGTGGCAAGGAAACTTTTCAGAACCACCAAGATATTTGCAAAACTGCCGAAAATTTGCAGTAAACTGGAGCCTAAAGAGGTCCTGAGGAAAATCAAGGCACACAACGGTGGGGTCATTTTAACGGAGTGGAACGTTCTTAACATGAAGAACGACCCAGCTGGGCAGACCATCGTTCTTAGTGTACCCGAACTAGATGCTGCCACACTTGGTATAAGGGGATATAAGTTTCATATTGGACTTCACCAAGTTGACAAACCTGCTCCTGCTGATGGGGGTGAATGTAATTCAAGCCAACCTCCACCACAGTAGAAGTGGTACCACTAACCTCAGTAAGAAGTTTCTTGCTGGGGATACACACCTGGCCCTGATTCAAGAACCCTATTTGGTTAGGGGAAGAATCAGTGGCCTCAAAGGAACTAAAGGTACGCTTATCTATAGTACCAATAGTGATGATAGAACTTGCATACTCTTACATAAAAACATTGAGGTTTTACCCCTCTCTGAATTTATCCTTAGGGACCTGTCACACAGCTGTGAAAGTCAGACTCATCATAGAGGGTAGGGACAGAGAAATTGTTTTTGGCTCTGGGTACCTGCCCTATGAAGAGAAAGTCCACCTGACCCTTCTCTGCACAAGCTCATGAACTTTTGCAGAGATAATTTACAGGTAGTCCTAGGACTAGACTGTAATACTCACCATGTTGTTTTGGGAAGTACGGACACAAATAAAAGAGGTGATTACCTTTTAGAATTCATTCTAAACTACGGGTTAGATATTCTAAATAAGGGCAACGAACTAACTTTCATTACTTCCAATCGATCTGAAGTAATTGACATTACTATAGCGACAACGCTGATTAGTAAAAATATTAAAAATTGGAAAGTAGATGGCAGACCTTCTGGCTCAGATCATCAAAACAACCATTTTGAAATTCAATCTAATGTGTGTCTGGATCGCATATTCAGAGACCCAGTTTGGACGGACTGGAAGAAATTCCCGGTGGAACTGACTGGGTTGGTTGAGCTCGGGAACAGACCTATTAGAGACAACTACGATCTAGAAGTTACAGCAGACCTTCTGTAGAGTAGTATTCTAGATTCTTATCATAACAATTGCACTATTCGCACTAGGAGAGCTAAACTCCAATATCCTTGGTGTAATGACTATCTAGCAGCCGAAGGAGCAAATGTTAGAAAACTTTTTAATAAAGCCAAGAAAAATGGTGAACTATAAAACGGCCCTCACTAATTATAACACACTTGTTAGAAAAAGCAAAATTAACTCCTGGAGGAAGTTCTGTGAAGAGATAGATTCTATTTCTGAAGGAGCTAGACTCCAGAAACTCCTTAAAAGGGATGAACCTATTTTGGTTGGCACCCTAAAGGACGAGGAGGGTAATTTTGCTGCTTCCGAGAAAGAGGTTATGGAAATTATGACCAAAACGCACTTTCCAGGAGCTAAGGATATTTATATCAACGAAGGGGAGCACTGCATTGGCTCTTTGCAAAGAGTCAATAGCGATCAATAGACCATCGCTAAAAATATCGTTAACTACAACATTGTTAAATGGGCAATCTTTGCCTTTAAACCTCTAAAATGTCCAGGCCCTGATGGAATTATGCTCATCATGATCCAGAAGGCAGAGGAGGTTGTCATACCAGTGCTAACTAGAATTTACAGAACTAGCTTAGCACTGGGTTACATACCAAAGATGTGGTAAAAGACCAGGATTGTTTTCATTCCTAAACCTGGCAAGGACATCTATGACCAGGCCAAGTCATACAGACCAATCAGTCTTTCTTCATTCTTTCTTAAAATTATGGAGAAAATCATTGATCGGCATATTAGAGATTACTTGGGTAGTAATAGTCCCTTGCATGCTCTTCATTTTGCCTATCAACCCGGCAAATCTACTGAAACCGCTCTACATCAGCTAGTTTCTAAGAATGAAACCACTCTGGATCAAAAAGATATTGCCTTGGCAACTTTCCTCGACATCCAGTTTGATAACACTTCCCATCCATCCATCCTCAATGCACTTAGAGAGGCAGGGATTAATCAGACCCTGTGTCCTTGGATTAAGGTCTTAATCTCGGATAGATGTATACAAATGAGCACCTTCGGTGAATCATTTGAAAAAAAGACTACTAGAGGTTGTCCTCAAGGAGGTGTTCTGTCACCATTACTTTGGAACCTAGTTGTAAATAGCCTTATAAAACATCTAAATGATAGGGGCTATTATACGAAAGGATATGCTGATGACATGGCCATCCTAATCCTTGGTAAAGATTTCGACATCACTTGTCATTTCATGCAGGATGCTCTAAGTTATGTAGGTCAATGGTGCATGGATAGGGACCTGATGGTTAATCCTCAGAAAACCTACCTTGTACCTTTTACACGCAAAAAGAAAAGGAAGGGTTTTTTCATACCAAGACTTTTTGAGGTTGAAATCAATGTGGCTTCAGAGGCGAAGTATCTGGGCATTCATCTAGACCAAAAAATTACCTGGAATAAGCACATTGATGATAAAATTAACCGAACAAAGAAAAGCATTATGATTTGCAAGCGAATGCTTGGTAAAAACTGGGGTTTACCTCCAAAACTTATGTTATGGATGTACATAGCTATTGTCAGGCCCATTCTCACATATGCCTGTGTGATCTGGTGGCTTAAAGTGGAACAGAAGACTGTGATTGACAGACTAGGAGCTCTACAAAGACTGGTCTTTCTGTGCATCACGGTAGCAATGTCCACCACGCCAACCAGAGCATTGGAGGTTGTGTTGGATCTGACTCCCTCGGACATCTTCATCTACAGCACTGCCAGAATGACTGCATACAGAATAAAGCTCCAAAACCACTGGTACGACCAGCCTGTTTCCAAAGGGCACAGTGACATTACCAGGAAAATTGAAGATCTTACTTTCCTGATGCCCTCAGACATCATGGAAAAATCATACATGTTTGATAGGACATTTGAAATAGTTTTTCCAACTAGAGACGAGTGGGATAACAACATGTTTGAAACTAAAATCTAATCTGGTACACAGATGGATCACTGAAGAACATCCTCTCAGGACTGGGAGTATGTGGCGTGTCACCAAGAATCAGCCTGTCTGTAAGCCTTGGGTGATACGCTACGATCTTCCAGACAGAAGTTTTGGTCATTATCCACTGTCTGCGACTAAATATGAGGAAGGGCTATTACGGTAAGCGGATTATCATTTTTAGTGACAGTCAAGCCGCTTTAAAAGCGCTTAATTCTTTCGAAATTAAATCAAATGATTTTGTAATGTAGAAACGTTCTTACAAAACTGGCAACTAGAAACAAGGTGATCCTTGTATGGGTGCCAGGGCACAAAGGTATCGAAGGTAATGAAAGGTCTGATGAGCTTGCTAAACAAGGATCGTCTTTTGTTCCCATTGGTGCAGAACCTTTTTGTGGGATTAATTTGAAGACCGTAAAAACCAATGTTCTTAGATGGGAGAGACGGAAGATGTATGAAGTTTGGCTCAACACTCCTGGTCAAACCCAAGCTAAAAGTATGATCAGTGGATCATCAGCGAGGATTGCCTCTAAAATTCTTAGATGCTCTAGGCAGAAGATACGTTTAATCGTAGGCTTCATAACTGGGCACAACTATTTCAGAAAGCACCTCCATAAAATGGGACTGTTTCAGCAAGACCCTATCTGTAGGAAATGTCATACGCAAGAGGAAATGGCCAAGCACATCATTTATGAATGCGAGGCTCTTGTCCTCCTTAGATTAACTTCTTTAGGCATTATCCATACTAGAGAGTTACACCTAGACTCCATTAAAGGGTTATCGGACTTTATTGATAAAGTGGGTGACCCGAGTAACTGGAACTAGAAAACATTGGGTTTGGAGTTAATGGTACAAAATGCTGATTAAAGCAGAGGTGCCAATGACATACAAACCCAACCTTAAGAAGAAGATCGCTTAATGTGTAAATTCGGCTTCCATTTATAACACAAGATTTGTATGTGTTAAATTAAGGTGTATTTTTGAAAGTGTATACTCTCCATAAAAATTGCAACTAATATTTCAACCTAATTGATTATGTGAAATCCAATAAAGATAACAGTTATTCCAATAGCCAAGGCAGGGCTTTGAAAATAATTTGAAAAATTGCTAAAATACTTTAAATTCGTCTCATCTATAGAATTTTCATATTTAGAATGAAATTAGTATAATTTACCACATTCGAAGCCTTGCCCTCATAGCCACGGATTTTTGAGAAAGTGCAAAGCACTAAATACAATTCATTAAAAATAAAAGTCAAGAAAGTGTTTTTGGAGAAAATTTGTAGATTTTGAAAGCAAATTTTTTTTAACTAAGGCATATTATATCCTTTAGAATATAACTGAATAATAAATAACAATGTTAATTTAAGCTTATTAATTGCACAAATTTTACAGAGAGAATGAAAACTATTTCTCATTCAAGCTTATTCTTCACTTCCTTCAAACTGCTGTACGAAAATGTCAGTACTAGTGACGAAAAACTATCGCAGTTAATTTTTATAAACCATGTGAATTACTTTCTGTTCTGAAAGGAAGAACGTCCCTTTTGGAATAATTCACCACCTTTCCTTCCACTTTCTATCAGCACAAAAGCTAACTCTAATGAATCTCATTTACATATGAAAAGTCTCCATATGCGCGACGAAGTTGGATGGCATTTAAAAATGATGCCTCGAATTCCGAGGAGCATCCCCCCTTCTCATCACTTCGGTTGGTGGAGGAGGTGGGTTCCTAATGAACATAATTTTTATTAAAAATGAGGTAACGTCGTTCATAAACAGACCTAATTATAGCGACTCGTTTTGCTTCAGAATCGTATTCATTTATTGTCCCATGTTTCATCCGCAACATGTTGAGGAAACCATCGAATATTTGTTAAAGTATTCGCAAGTTTTGCTCCTTTGTGCATGAAGGGAAAAAAGCGATACAGATGAGTTATTAATCAACTCACAAGCATAAGATGGAAATTATTGCAACGTTTTTTGCTATTGAAACGAGACAAACAAAATAGAGATATATCTTGAGAAATGTTGAAAAAAAAAGGAAAATCATTGGAAGGTATGTTGGATACCAAATCTTAATTTGTTCAGCGCATCCATATAAAACTCATCCGTAATTTTGACTTAAATTTGTTTTAATAACAGAACCCTTCAAATTTTTTTCAAATTCAAAATTTATTTTCAAAAATCCTTATAATATTTTGTGCTTATTTAACATTTTGTTTAACGGAAATCTCCAAATTCTTTTCAAATTTAAAATTCATTCACAGCTTTTATTTTTTTTAAAAAATAACCTTATAACATTTTCTTAAATTAATTTCCAAGTAAATATAAATGCACAAAACCGAAAAGAATTATTTCGACATTCAACTTCTTATATTTTTAATCTAATATTTCACTAGATTTCAAGTTATGTTGAAGTATTTTATCTTAATAAGGATAATTAGATTTTAGAATATGATTATGCATATCTTTTATAAATGAAACCAGAAAATATTTTTTCAGTAAAACCTCTTAGTAAAAATAGTTTGACTTAGTTAATCAGCCAATGAAGTTAAACTATCTCTTATAAAACACCTCAATTTATTATGTATGATTCCAAAGTCTTCCATTAAACAATCTCTCGATGGTTTTTATATTTACCGACTTAAGAAATGGATGTTTTTCTATTAAAGGAATAAAATCTTTCAATTTATAATCTTAAGCAACATTCACTTTTACTTTGTAACATCGGAGGACACCATAGAGAGCATTACTTAAAAAATAGATTGTTTTATATTTTGTAATTGACGTTGGATCCAAGGTTGTTGATAATTGGGGGAAATAAAAGCCTTTAAAAATTAACAGGCTTAATGTTTGCTGGTATCTTTTTAAATTATTTCTCATTTTCTGCAACTATTTTCTCTTGGCTTCTTTCATCTAAACTTAAGAATATCCTATAAGAAAAATTAATATATTTATTAATTTTTTCTCGAATATAACAATAAACTAAAGCCTAATCCCCCACAGAGCATAGGAATATAAGCATTTATTGAAAACTTCTATCTCATTTTTTCTTCTTGTTTCTAAAATAAATTATAATTTTCCAGTTCTCTACTAAAACATAAGATATTAGTGAGAGATATTAGCTATGTAAAATACGATCAAAAGTGAAACAAAAGAAATTTTAATGTGATAATAAGTGAGACCACCCATTAAATCATGAAAATCATAATCTTGAAATTAAAAAAAAAAGGAATATTGTGGTGAATCACTGTTTTTTTCAATTGCTACTAATAATTCACTCGACCTATATATATCTTGTTCAAATTTTCAATTGTTAATAAAATACTCTTTAACAATCCACTCAAATTCAAATACATTTTTTTAACTTGTAGTGGATGACACATGATGTTAATACAATTTTTTGAAATATTAAAAATTTACATTATTTTAGTTTTATACGGCAGAAAAAAAGTAATATTTTCCTTTGTTGACCTAAGTAAGAATTGACTGCAAATGCATTGATGGTAAAAATTTTCTTAGTCGATATAAGTAGGAATTGACTGATTTTTCTCAAATTAGGATTTTTCTTGAAATCTCATCTGAAAAGAACAACAAAAAGTTCAGTGGCACAAGGTGTTAATATAAAGTCAATTTTAAACTATCTCTTAAAGATATGAACTTCAACTGTGGAAGAAAAAGCACTGGTGATTTTCGAGAGGAAGCTTATACAAACTATTTTTGGTGCTATTTTAGAAGACAATACCTGGAGGAAAAGATTATTCTAAAATTTATAAAACCTATAAAGAAGGTGACATTAAACGTATAAAACTGATTAGAATGTGATACAATTCACGATCAGAGAGTAAATGTTGAAAGTACAGCTCGTACGGTTTTTGATGAAACTCTTTTCTTGGAAGATCTAGAGGAAGAAATAAGAGAGAGAAAAGGTTGAGGGACAACTTGTGACTTGAATCAGGATTTTGCTATATCAAAAAAGGAACTGGAGGTCCAGTACTCGGAAAAAGAGGAGGGAATAGGAAATGCTTCTGATGAAATCCAGGGTATACATGTTTATCGAGCTAACATTGATGATAAATTGCCTATCAATTTTTATATAAATTGCTTAAAACATTTGGAAATATACATCTATATCACTGATTCATTATTCATGGAACAAATTAATTTAAATAATTTTTAGGGATTTTCATGTCTATTAAGCCATTAAAATTGATGTAAATATAAAAATTAAATATGTTAAAATATATATAACTCTATATTTTATTTTTATTATTTGTTTGCACATAAAAACGATTCATTTAGCGTTATTTTTATTGCAAAATAAAACAAATTATAATATTTATGCGGAATAAATTTAATAAAGTTTATAAAGGGAGAGATCAAACTTTAATTGATTTAATGTTTTGTAAAGAAAGAAATGCTTTTTTTTATATATATAATAATTATACGGAATAAATTTTAACAAGGGTTTGCTCTCTTGATCAATCTCCCAAATGCTTTTTAAGAAACTTCTCAAAAAAGATACGTTTTAAATTCGAGTTTGAACTATTCTAATCCATAGTAAACAACTTCAACTGGTTTAATTACGGTTACTCAACAATAACATGTAACAACATTAAATATAAATGTATAATTATTATAGGAAACATATTTCACTTAATATTTATCGCAAATATGATATGCTTACCTTCCAAATTTGTTGGCGATGGTACCGCCCATGATGCCACCCACCATGCCACCGATGGCGAAGATGGAAACTGCCACCGACCAAATGAGATCCCTGGTGTCTGGGTTGATGGTATTTCCTGTCCGACCAAGGTAAACATCTGAGATGAAATTCTGGATTACCTGTAAAGAACACATCGGTGAGAATGGCATGACTGTAATTTGCAGGTTTCGTGTCATATACTGTATAGCATAAATTTGATGTTATATGACGACAGGTATGATTTAGTTAGTCCCTCAATGGACACACGAAGATAATTTAAATCGAGACCTACAATTTAAAGTAATTATTCGATTTAGAATGACAATTACTCGTTTGATAAAAATATATTTTAAAAACAGGACATTGGAACTGGAAGAGAAGTAAAAAGCTGTGATTGAATTTAGATTCATTCCCAAATCATACATGTTTTATCTTGTCATACCATCTGGTCTTACATCTTGGATCAGAATATTTCTTTCAATGAGCCATATTGATGGCATAACGCATGTGATTGCAGTATGGAAACTAAACATTATCTTAGAATATATATTGGAATATTGTTCCTAAATGCTTATTCAATGTGCACACAGATTGTATTTCTCAAACGATTCTTCACCATTTCTGTACTTGAGATGCCAAATTGCGACATGATATCTTAATTATTTCTACTCACATTAGCACTCTATTATTATAATTAAATTTGTTTGATTCGTCAATTTACGATCATTTTTGCACATCAAAGCCAACTCAATCAGGATTTACGATTTAACAAAGGTAACACTGTAATGATAATGAAGGATGCAGCAAGGGGTAAGATTTTCAACAGTTCTTTACTGCATATTCGTACATATTCCATGCGTTCTGCAGCAGACCATATTTAAATTTGAAGATACTACAAGCATTTCCGCTTTAAATAAGAAACTTATTCCCTAAATAATCAGCAGATTTAAATATTAAATTAAAAGCTCGACAAATTAACAGCTGATTCTTATATTAATTATAAGAATTTTGCTTTGATATTCGTTTTCAATTCTTATGATAATCTTATATGATGCAACACGTGTAAGAAACCAAACATGCAAGAACTCATTCCTTACTAAAATCACTGTTTCTTATTTTTATAATTATAAATGAGTTTATTATCATTAGATTTGTATACGTTCACCAATTGTTAATGTAGTTGCGTTAAAGTTTATTTAATTTATTTAGTATAATGCAAATATCTTGTCCCTCATTAATAACAATGTAAATATTGTAATTAATTATTCAACTGTGTCGCAAATATTTCATTTTATTTTTTTAATTTAATGATAATTTATCTAAATGTATCTTAAATACTACAATATTAAAGGTTTTATTAATATCAGTTGCATTTCTCATTTTTAATTTACAGTGAGCCGATTTTATATTTATCAACCCCAAAATCATTTTAATTTCACGAAACGACAGTTATTAGTTTGGTTATTTTAATTAAGTTACTAAATGGGTGGAACTTATTTTCGATTTTAATGAGCTTTTATATTGGAACTAAAGTAAAAACATTCCCAAACATTTAAACTTTTAAGAAATCTGCCAAGATCTTTCTTCCAACGATAAAAAACGCAGACTTTATGGCATTTATAAATCTTTGTTGATACACACAGTCATTGAATTTATGTTAGTTTTCATTTCCTCATGTTCACTAACGGTAAGGACGCATCACTCTCCAATTTTTAAAGAAAAGTCAATTGTGCTGTTTGCTCAATCATTCTTCAATCATTTTTCTTCGAAGGCGAAGTTGACGGATATTCGAAGAGCGGCACTTGGCGATATAAAAAGCACACTTAACGGTTCAGCTCCCATCAAAAGTCAAACAACGACAAGTGAGGTTGGAGCACTTCCCGAATAAAGCACATCAGCTACCTTCTTGGAACAACAACGGCGCGACATAGAAAAATTCTTAATAAAGAAACTACTAGAGTGAAAAGTTCGCAGAGCAAAAATGACAAGCAAATGTGATTAATTTCCAAAAGGAGGTATTTTATTATGAGTGTCCTTTACCCTTCAAAACCTCCAATCAGCTAATTCAGCATGACTACAAGAGATCAGGCTTCCTCAGGTAAAGGTTTGAGTTTGTATTCTTTGCGTTTTCTTTTTCAGCACTCCTTGTCGAAGAGTTACCAGGAAGTAAGGAGGCAAGGTACAGTTGAGAGTTTATATAAATACACTATCAGAGATAGTTTCTGATTTTACAAAGGGATGGAAAAGTCACGAAACGGGTTCTTTTTCTGAGGCATTCTTTTTCAAACGTCGGACAAACGGTACTTCTGGACAACAAAGAATAACTTCAATATTTTTAGTTGAGGGAACATGTTCCAGAAAAACTCGAGAGCCGCACTCGAAAAAGATGGAAGGATGGTTGAAGGAATCGATTGGAAGAATAAGTGCATTCGATTCGGAAGTTCGAATGAAAGCTAGTTCCCCGAGTGGTTCCCTCCCGGAGTTGAGTTGTTCATTCATATATTGCGGAAGGAGACTGAAAGGTCTAGGCGCCAGACGAGATGATTCGCCCACGTCTTGTTACCTGGGGATAAATAAAAAAAATTGACGTTTTTTATGCTTAACAAATAAGTAAATTTGAGAAAGTGATCATTAAAATGATGCGGCATTTCTCTTTTATTCGTATTATTATTGAAATATGCAAATAAATACGAATGCATGTAGAATATCCAAGAATTCTTGAAATAAAAAGAATGTGTATGAGAAAACTGAAAAATTTAATCACCAAAATTCTAATATTTTTTGATAAAATTTGTGAATTATAAACATGGTTGGATTTTTGCCTCATTTTTGTCATAGTATTACGCTTAATGTAATTGGGGTCTTGACACAGTTTACTCAAATAATTATGAAACTCAAAGAGACGCAATATACTTTTTTTCATGAAGAGAGAAACTCATAATAAAACGATCAGAAAACGATACACAATGAATGGGAAAACTATATGACGCAATTTATACAAATCCAATATTATTCATTATAATAAAAAAAAATTGTTTCGAATAATATTCATACCAGAAATAGAATGAAAGAGTTATTTATAAGCCCCACCACTAGACTAGAAAAGTTGTTTACCGAAGCAAAAATTTTAAAGACCACTTAGAGGAAGGGATTTTGCTCACATGATTAAAGATTTGTGGGAGTCACACACTTTCAATAGAGTTAGTTAGATATTGGTAAAATATTTAGAAATTTCACAAGAAATCCACTGAGCTCATTTTCAGAGAATGTTGATTCACGAAGTTATCACTATTTGATTCGCGATAGCATCTCTTTAAAAAAAGAATAATGACATTCTCTTCAATGTTATTATCTGAACAGAATGAAAATGAGCTTGTTTTTAAGACACACTAAAAGTACAAAATGAGTTATTTGTCAAATGCATTTGCAAACTTGAAATATTTTAAATAGCTTTCTAGTAAAAATAAATATTTAGATAATTATTTTTCTTGAAAGAGTTTTATTCCATGAAGCATAATAACAGGGCATTGGTACTACAATGTAACGTGTAAATGCACTGTCAATGCAATTTTTCACGGAACCTAAAAGGAGACGTCTTAGCTTGTTAATCAATAATTCTGACATTGAATAAAAAGATGAGACTTAATTTTATTATCATATTTTAATAAAAAAATTTCAGTCTCAAATTGTTTAAAATTAGTTATCGTTTGTTATACTCTACGTAACTATTCTAAGTTAAAAATGATGCATTTAAACATAAAACAGAATATCTATTTTTAAATATTTAGCAATGTCCTTTTTATCACTGTTATGCAGTTAACAGTATTTATAAGCATTTTCAATTTTTATAGTCATTCAAATCTTATTTTATCAATATTTTTATTTTCACATTAAATTAATTATGAGTGAAATCGTATGATATTAGAAATTAAAAAATAAAAATATTTTCATACCGAAAAATATTTTTATTTCTTAATTTCTCAGCTTAAAAGTAATAAAAAAGTAAGATAAATAGTAATTTAGAAAGTATAGCTTTGATTAATTAACGTTTATCATATAAATATGTTATCGATAGAAAAAAATTAAACCTAAAAATTAGCAAAATAATTCCCATATTGGAATTAAACTTTCAAAAAATTATCAAATTAAGGAAAATAAAATATTTTTTAAAGATATTTTATTTTCATTGTTTTGTTTTGTAAATAGATTTTTTCAACAACATCTCAACTGTCCTTCAATAAAAGCTATAGGAATTATATAAAATCAATAGAAGATGAATAGTTACCAAAAAAGGTTATAATCAGGAAATCTACAATAAATATCTTATAATAAATATTCAATGAATGATACAATGTACACATATTAGAAAATATTTAACTTCGATGGAATGGATGAGATTCATAATTGTTGCATTATACTTTTTGATTAACTAGTATTTTTTGGTCATGTAAAGGATCGACATATTTATTTATAGCATTAAAAATTAACATTTTGGCAAATAAATATTAATATGGAAAAAGTTTCTAAAGTTTGTATTTGATTAAATATGCATATCAGCAAAAATAAATAAATAAATAAAAAAATAAAAAAAATTAAAAAAATTTTTGAAAAAATAATAAAAAAATCGAATTCCATTAGAATTTTTTTAAAAAAGATGACTAAAATGTTCGTATTTTCACATTATATAATAGGATATATAATGTGCATTAGATAATATACATAATTCTTTTTTATTTATAAATACAATTTAAAATTATTGTAATAAACTAAAATATTATTACCTGCAAGAACAATTAAAGCACGAAAAAACAATTGCTTTTTATGTATAACGATTAATTCCCTGTTACTCAAGTATTTTGGGTTATGCTCACCTGGCAGTGTAAACTCAATTTAAAATTTTGAATTTAATTTATGCAGATAAATACGCAGAATTCTGAATATTTACGCCCCAATGTAAATCAGTGTTAAATATAATCGCACTGATTACATATAAGTATTGTGATATCCAGTGGAAATTAAATAATCTGAAATCTCAGGCACACTTTGAAATAACTAAACGCACACTCTGCAACCACCAACATTTCTCTCAATGCTCTTCGCATAGTAGCAGTTTAAGCAAACGCTTAAGAACAGAATAGTTTACAAGTTTGAACATGATCTTACAACGTCGACCAATGGTAATACCTTTCGTGGCGTTGCATCAAATATACAGATAATGACCTTAAACTGTAGTGGTGCAACTCGCCCACTGTACACACAAGAGACTAAGATGTGTCCCTTGTCCATCTGCTTTAGAGTGAGCGATTCCTGTAAATGATATTCTCTAATTGGTCTCCAGTTAGTCTCTAATCTTACTAATGATTTCACCTCAGTCATTTGTATTGCAAATGGTTATTTAAAGTTGCTCTAAGAATAACATTAAAGACATTACTTTCAAAAATATTTTAGCAATATGAATTTTAAACTATTCTAGAAAATGAATTATTTAGAAATAAAGAATATTTTCACACAAATATAGGGCATTAAAGTTATTATATTAATACTTTTGAGCCATACAGGTACCTAAATCAATGTCTTCACTTCACTTAGAGATGTATAGAACGTCCAACACAGCGCAAAATGTTTTTCAGATTTTTCATTACTTTACTTTATTTAAAACTTAAGATATTCAAGATAGAGTACAATCAATCATGTACAAAAACGTTTCTTTATAAAGTTTGATTTAATGTATATAATTCGTATGCTTCATATTATTGAGGTAGTGATTTTTTATAGTCTAATTAAAATTCAAATACTTAATTGACAAAAATACATTTGATTTTTAAAAAATAGAAGCTTCAAAATATTCTAATGAAAAACGACAAAAAAGCCTAATATATTTCAATATGTTTGGAATAATCTCATTATATTAAATAGTTTAAAAAACAGTCGCTTTTCGCAAAAGCAAAATTTATCACAATTCAAAATTACAGTTTACTTCCAATATTTTAAATTTTACAATTCAACAGTATTCCATCTTGATTATTGTATTCAATTATACAAATCCCTTCTGCGCATGTATAGTTTTATATATCATCCTCCACATTTTATATCTTAAAAATATCTCCGTATCTATCCGATCCACGAAGAACTAAAGTAATTACAATCCAATAAATCAAATTTTAATTAATTTGAAAAGACAACTTAGTGCAAAAATATACTTCCTACTTAAAAAAAAGTCAGAATAATACCATTTTTTTTTTAATTTTTTAACGGTGATTATGATTTAATGATTTTCATACCTTTGCCATGTAAGCTAAAACTTGTAACAAATATCTCTAACTAAGCAAATACTATCGCTTTATCTAAGAAATCATTTTGAAACAAAATATATTAATGCAACATTATTTGCACAACTTAAAAAAATATCACAGTGAAGTTTTATTAAATAATTTCTCTCTTTATATTTAAAAATGATTAAAATTTAAGGAGCATGATCACAGTTTGTCCAGGAAAATACCTTCTCTCATGTTCAAGAGAGAGATTTGATCATGATCTGGCTGAAAACTATCATGCTATGTAGATACTTATTAAAACTTTAGTAAGGTACAATACTTACTAAAGTACCCTTATGCTAGTATGGCGGGGAGAGGATGGTGCTAGCTCAGGTGTCACCATCCCTTGTCCGAGGTTCAAAATTAGGGGTTAGTATTCAGCGGTTTTGGTTGGCAGAAATAAACAGCCGAAAACACATCTAATCTAATTTAATGATATTAGCTACATTTTTCTTCATTTAAATTTTTAACTTAATATCTTACGATAGGGTGTCATATTCCATCAAAAGCAACAACAGTTTTAAAATAAATTTGAAAATTTTGGAGGTTAAAATTTTTTATTGAATATACGTATACAGTTTGCTGCCACATACCAATTGGTGTTTTCTATTTGTTTCAGTGTTATCATGATGTGATCAATAATGCACAAGATTATACTCACAATGCAAAATATAAAAATAAACCAAAGAGGCAAATTTGCCTAAAATAATACTTTTTGATGAAAATTGTCCCAAAAGACGTGGTGGGGCACAAATAATTTTGGTGTCAGTAGAAAAAAAGCAATAAAACGGTACTTTACACCAAATTTACACAGATGCCATTATTTTTGTCTACATTTAGATGGTGATGTTGCCTTTCTGTTTCATATAACCTTATACGTGCAATAAGCATTGACAAACTCTTTCATTCACATAAGCTTGAATGACAGATTACGATAACTCGCAACAGTTGCTACGAATGTTGAGAGCAAATCCATTGAATCACCTCGACGCTTTAAAGAAAGAGGTAGGAAGAAAACTCTCACACACGTAGGCCACATCCTCCCTCCACTTCACTTCATTTCAAAAACCCGCGCCGCAAACGTCGCCCGACCGCACACCGACAATTTCCATCATTACTATAAATAGAGCTCCGTACGAGATAGCGAGAAACAAAAAAGAAGTCTATCGTGCAACATCACTAAACGCTACCGGAAATAACCGGAAAAGAGTTGGGGGGTGGCGGAGAGAATATTAAGTCACGATTCCCGGGAATTCGCGCAGGAAGAGTGGAAATATTCGGGAGAAGGGACCGCGCGAACGGAAAAATCAGAAAAATAAAATTGGGGAGGGGGAAGTAAAGAACAGGAGGATGAAAAGGAGGAATTTTCTTTTTAGGAAGATTACTACTCCAGAAACGAAATCTTTACCATAAAACAGGAAGTAATGGCTGGAGAGGGTGCTAGGAGAGGGAGGGAGGTCATTGACGTCACGACGCGTTGCTAGGAGGAACGGGAGGCGCAGGAGTATACATCTTTTCCGCCTCAAATGTCAGAGTTCACAGTGGATTTAGGGAATGCTCCCACGGGGCGTCGGATGGTTTACCTGGATGAAAAGATGCAAAAGGGGAAGCATTTCATCCACGTTCTGCTGGGGGGGGAGAAGGAGCTTCGGATGCCCGACAGTGAAGCACCTCGACCGAAGAAGAGAGAAAAGGATGAAAGAGAACATCACGAGACCCTCTCTGTCGGAGAGGGTGGCCGAGGAGAATATCGTCTAAAAAAAATTGCCAAGATCGCTAGCCATCGGACACTTCATACAAACGCATATTTTCAGAAGCTACAGAAGCGATGCTTTTTGCTTTTTTATCGTTGAAAACACACCTTGAGAAAATATAAATACGATGCAAATAAGTGAAGCAATTTATCTTAGCAGAGGCACCTGGACTTTAATTCACGCAATTTGTACTCGGAGTGAGTAGCTGTCCAGGAATGATTGAAGCTTAGTCAACTCACTTATTTTGCATTTCAAAAACTACAAATATATTAAATTAATAATCGTAAAAATACTTCAAAATATTGTGTTTTATTCTATGAGGAAACATATTCAAATAAAGAAGGAATTTTATGTCTTACTTGATATTCATTCCATTCCCTAGCAAATAGAAGACTAATTAAAAGATATATGGACATACAATTCTGCAATTGATTTTTTATGAAAGTCAGAATCATATGAGCCAAAATCATATGATAATTGTAATTCCCAATATTACTACTACATTAAATATGCTTTTAATTTTCAGCTCAAATGTTCATTAAAATGTTCCTGACATCTTTAATATTGAAGAGCGCTGTGTAAGAGATTCCCCAAGGAAAAGATATAATTATGCTATTAATGAAAAGTATCATTTCTTGGGTCTTAAGATGCAACAAAAAATTCTCCATCATTTAACTTTGCAAGTTAAGATTTCTTCTTTCCTTGGATTGATTTTTCTACAAAAGTCTGAACATAAATTTACAAATTTCTGGTAATTGTTAAATTCATGAAACAAGCTAATGAGATCCATTATTCTTAAATACAATTTATGAATTTTTTCCCATGCAACTATCATATCAGTCCTACTGATTTATGCTTCTATAATACTTTCAAGAAATATGATCCATTCTTAGAGTCAATAATCAATTATCAGCCAGATTTATCAATTATACTTAAATGTATAATTCACAGCATTACTTAAGCCTTAAACATTAAAAAAAGCTTCACTATTTAATTTGATTGAAAATTCAAAATAATTTTCTATGAATACAGCATACTAATCAAACATTATATGAAAAGATTCGATTATTTTTATAGCTACAGAAAATCATTTAAGTGTAATGGCTTATTCTTTTCATTCATCCTAATTTGCTGGTAAAAATATAGTTGAAATAAGATTTTTCTTGTCTATACCTCAGATATCTACAGCATTCGTGACATAGCTATGTATTACATAACAGAGCTATGACTTACCTCCTGAGGAGCATTGATGACACCAGTATTGTATCCAAAGTTTATCATTCCAAGTACGGCGGCAAATATAGCAAACACCAGAGTGCATGTCAGACCCTGAAACAATTAAGCATTTAAATACAAGATTGAATGAAGTACATATTGGTAATTCAACAAATTAGAAAACTTTTTAAAATATATATTTCTACTGGAAAGTTTCAATTCTAGATGAAATTGAAAATTAGAAAATGAAAACTAGTTGCATTTGTTGTTTTAAACAGTGGTGAAACAGCCAGAATGATTAGAGAATTTTATATAAAATTTTCTCCAAAGTATATAGCTATTACGAAAAATTCTCTAGATTTTCATTTGTGAAATAATACTGAACATGGCAACTTTTCAAAATATTTATCTAACATTCCAATAACACAAAAAATAGAAATTTTATTTGTCCTATAGATAAAACTATATTGCTTACATTTAAAAATTATATTGTTTATATGCTATATTGTTTACATTTAAAAACTATAGTGTTTACAATTATAGTTTTTAAATTATAATTGTAAAAACTATAATGTACTATATTGTTTACATTTAAAAACATTAACTATCCAAATTCACAAAAATTATCTTAGAAAATATTCTTTTGGTTCAACTTTTATAAAGCAAAATATTTTTGTTTTATACTCAAATATACCAGTGCAGACTATTTTTAAAATAAGAGGCTTTATTTAAGGTTTTTCATTTATTTATTTACTTACTGGTAGACACACAATAACTTAAGTTATTACTTGAATGATATATAATAGGATAACTGCCTATATCTGTCTAGATATCTTTAATATACTTATAAGTCTCAAAACTAAAACTAGGCAAGACTAGTCAGAGTTTATATCAACAGTATTGCCAAAATATAATCCATTTTCAACTAACAAAACTGGCTTTATAACTTCAATGCTCTAATTATGCAAAATTATCCACTCAAAAAAGATTTTTTTTTCAATTTATTAAACATTAGAGCTTAGTTATTATTTTAAAGCAAATATTTGACTTTCTTCATGAAAACTATGTAATAATTTTTAGTTTCTTCTTGACTATGATTATTTTGTCGTCAGTACTAATATGCAAGACAATGCACATATATAAGCTAATTTAGTGAAATTTTTACGTAGTCATTTAGGAATCAGAAATTATTGAACAATATAGCATTACTTAAAATGTGTTTTATATTTTGCTGTTTATATTATTTAATGTGTTAGCATATAATTTTTGAAAGGTAGTAACACTTTTAATTCAGATTACATTCCTAATCAGCATTTCAAAATGCTCTTGAAACATTTTCTCATTCCTTACGAAGAAATATATGTAAGTACCTTTCAATCTAAAAATAAAACTTCTCTTATGCATACACATATATACACATTATGACAAATATGTAGAAAAATGTATATAAAATTTAGTATATATATTATAGCAATATTCTACTGAGATATTACGATAGCAGATTTTATAAAGTTTAAAATTAAATTTAATTAAAAACAAGTAAAATTTCCTAATTTTCTTATTTTAGCAATGGTTATTGCACAACTAAACTTCATAGGAAAAAATATTTTTTTTCGTGAATTTTTATTCTTATCAAGCCCGTAATTACGTTGGACAGTTAAAAATGATCGACCCTGACTAATTAATACATTTAATTGCATCCATTCCAAAAGAATAAGTTGATTGAAAAAGAATAGTTAAAGTCACATTAAATTTAATAAGAAACTAGAAATCCGGACCGGTGTCATTAGCTCCCGGGCAAACGTCTTAGAGCTAAACTGCGAGAGAAGAACGATGAAAAAAATTAGCGCTAATTCATTAAAACAACAGCTTTAAATGACGCCGAGAATCGGATATTTATTGACCTGAGGCAAGGGAAAAAATTGTTTAATGGCTTTTAATTTAGAAATGAGAAGTTCGTTAATGAATATTTTCGAAATCGTTCCCTTCACCCTTATCTTTTTGGGGTGAAAACCTCAACTAATGATTCCGTTTCGGAGTTCATGTATTTTAAGAATGGAAAAAAAATTTGCTAATAGATATTGTTTAAGATAAACTATTATAAGTATGCTGATTAAGCACATAGATTCAGATTGAATATTGGCTGCACAAAAAAAGTATTAATGCTAATTCGTGGAAAATGATAGCCCAGTTGATTAATTAGATACAGCTTTTAAGTTTGATACAGATATTTCAGTAAGAGTTGATGGAGTAGTAACAGTTTAATTGGTAAGATTTTCTTTCGATGCCATTGAAGCCATTGTGTGGCTCTCGAACTTTATTAGTTATCCTATTCATAAATTATGTAAAAATATGTGAAATTACCTCATCTAACAGATTCACACATTTATGAATTATTTCACTCTAAATGTATATCAATTCATTTGTTTACTTACTAAAATTTAAATCGTACATAATTTATGCAGCCATTGTTAAGATAACATTCTCTTGCTTTGTCAAGCGATTCATTCATAAATGCCAAGCTAATTTTACTCGCTCTTATCTTAATAGAAAAAATATCTTCTCATAACTAGTGAGCAAGATATTTTTAAAATATAGACTGAAAAATATTGGATTTTTGGGTGGTTTATTTTGCAAATGTCAGTTTTAGCAGATAGTAATTTCATCAGAACTTATTATTTAAAGTAGATATCTAACATCTGCGATGCATACCTTAAGTCGAAGCCAATTAAAATAACTAATTTATTGTGAATCTGCTTAAAACGAATTTACAAAGTCTTATAATCTGGAATATAAAATCTAACTGTCGAAGATTGTCTAGAATTTACTTTACGATGCACAGCCGAAGCTAATACCTCTTAACTTGAGCTACATACAAGTGAGAGATCGACACATGAATAGCACCCTTATTTCTAATTGCCGAATCGTATCAATGAAAATGACACATTAAATCTTTTGATATTAAATTAGACAATCTTTATTTGTGTAATTTAAATCGTAATTGGATAGTTAGAGAAGAAAATAGCGAGTCCATACAACGCCACAGGACTTGTATGAAGTCACTATTTTCCAATCATCTGAGTGAGGCTAGTAGATTTTTCTGCTATTTAAAGTAAAAATAGCACTATGATCAACGGTTATCATTAAAGTTATTTATTGTACTGATTCCAACGAATCATATATATAAACATTGTCTTCAAAATATGCGGGATTAAAATTCCTTGGCAACCTTAAAATATTCGGTAGAATAGTGTATTCCGACTTCCACCGCATCAACAAATTGTTTTCAAGGAGTCTCCCTTTAGAGACTTAGTAGAGGGATAAGCATAAAACTTTATTGCTCCAACAAGCAATAATGTATGGAAGGGAGGGAGAAAGGAAAAAAAATAGCAGTTTTGTTCTCTCTGGAAAGCAGGCGAAAACAGTTGTATGCCGCGCACATTTTGTATACGAGACAGATAATAAACGTTTATGATCATCGGTTTCTAAGATAAGATTACAGAATCGATGGAAGATAAAATATCGATATACATTCTTATTGAAGAGGATGCTTTTCCACATTTCTTGGCTATTTTAAGTTGGGCACTTATCCTAAGAATTCTGCACGATTTAACTTGAGCTGAATTTCTATATAGTATATTAAACACCAAAGCAACTTACGTACAATTAATGTAGAAAACTTACACGTTTCTTGATTAAAGTATAAATTTTTTTCCTTTGTCTATAAAACAAGCAAAAGAAAAATGTAAAAAAAATATTAAAAAGAAACGAATGCTGTGAAAACTTTAAATTTATTTATTCCATTGGTAAAAATGGCCCAACATATGAAATTGTTACGTATTACATTATGTACTACAGATCATTGTAATTCATTGATTTGTAAAGGATAAAATGCATAAAAAATTTTTTCAATATCTTACTTAATTTTCTAATAGCATTTAAGATTTCTGAGATTAGATAGATAGAGAGAGTTTCTCGTGGACCACTTTCAAAGTTTTACTATTTTTGGTAGAGCCCCTGCTGCTGTATTTCTACTGTTTTCCCAAAACTCTTAAAAAATATCACCCTAAATTGGGGGTGTTGAGGAAAAAAAAGTAGCACATTTTCTTTTGTGTCCTATTTATTAAAATACTGGTGGTTATACAAAATTATAAACATTACAAACAATCAACAATTGACAAAAAATCAACAATGAACTCTGAAATGTAAATCAACAATAAAAGATAGTCATACTTTTAATGAGACGGCGCAAATGCGGCACTTTGCAAGTCTCGACATGTGGTGCACACTTGTACTATTATCTATTGTTCTATTCAATTCTGTGTTTGAACTGAATCTCGAATATTTTTGAGTATCTACCTAGGGAATGATGCTACTTGCCTACGTTGATAGGTAAATCCAAGCCAAAATTTTTGTTCTTTGTTAAGAAAACCAGAAAATTTTTCGTGGACCCCCACACATAGCTTGTGAACTCCTGTTTTCTGTTCACATCTAGGTGGACTCCGTGTGGTCTCCTATGAACTTCTCTGGGGGTCCACCTGGACCACTTTGGGAACCTATTATCTAATAGAATACAAGTGAAATATGACGAAGCTAATTTTCTTGCTTTTGAAATTTTTACTGCATCTGATACCACCATAACCTGACATACTATAAAAAAGTAAATTTTGCTTTCGAAATGAAGCGTTCTAAAACTTGGATCAATAAGGTTTTACAGGAGAGAATCTCTGTAATTCAACAAATATAGTTACATAAAGTATATAAAAGTATTCTTGGAGTTAATAAGATAATAAATTTAAAAATGTATTTGTAATTTTGAAACATTTCCCCCCCAACCCATTATTTAGGCAAACAACTTTAAGAATGAAATGCTTAATTTAAAAAAAAAAAAAAAAAAAAAAGAAACACACACACACACACACACACACACACACACACACACACACACACACACACACACACACACACACACACACACACACACACACACACACACACACACACACACACACACACACACACACACACACACACACACACACACACACACACACACACACACACACACACACACACACATAGTTATTATATATATATTATAATGGTTATATATATATATATATATATATATATATATATATATAATAACCATTTGATCAAATTATATGCATTTTAGTTTCTATTGAAATAAAGACAAACCCGCAAGTTACTGAAGCATGTAGAAACTTTAAAACTGGAATTTCACAACTTATTTCGATCCCTAGAAATAAAATTTTGCTGAATATTTTAAATTAAAATTTAAATCCAGAAGAGGTACATTTATATTTCCTGTTATATTAATCTTTAAACATATATCGCAGAACAGAGGTCATGAACATTAGAACAGAATATGTGACAAGTTAATTCGATTAATGTGCAATATAATAAAATTAATAGCAGAGAGATATTTTCTTTAATTTTTACGAAATTGGGATAATAATCGATAATTAATCCATTCCATAAAATGGATGGCTTCACTTCAAAACGTAAGCAGTCCTCAATTTTAAATTTATTACAACTTTAAACCTTCCAACGGAATATGGTGAAAAACTGGGTAACTGTTGCGCATTTCGTTTCACTTCGATAATTATATTTCCATCGTCAATTCAACGCTTTAGGGATGAAATGAATTATTGCAATCACTGCGTTAAATCGATTCCTTCTGAAATGTGTGAGAATGACTTCTGCAGTGGGCACAGTTTGAGACACAGGGGAAAAAATAAATGTAGAGTCCCATTTAAGCATTTTGGTGTTTGATGAATGACTATTGCATCGTACTCTGAATCCCTGGCTATGAAATATTCATACATTCAGAGATATCAGTTTTTTCCTATCCAAAAGGAGATCCAAAGGTGATAAATATTATGGAGGTCTGGAATAAACTGTTACCATCGCATCGATTTAAAAGTTTGATGTGGATTGGTTCTTTTAAAGAAAAATTCAATACGTCGGGGAGATAAATGGAAATCAAAATAAAGGATCAAATCGTTTATTTTGATATCAGTGTATTTTATCAAATACAGCTTTTGGGAGGTATTTGTAAGTGTATTTAATTCGTACTAGATATAAACAGTGGCTATTGGATGCAGTATACGGAAGTTGATGACAAAACTTATGATTTTGGTTTTCACCCAGAAAATGTACATAACGACGATCGATCTGCTTTAAAGTCATGCTAATTAAATTGATATTCGGTATTTAAAATGGATTTCAAAGTACAACAAACATTTAAATCCTATTTGGAAATTAAATTTATGAACTGTTAAACCAAAGGCTACCAGCCACGACTAACCTTAGGTTCATCTGTTTTGTTGACCTTTCAGTTTCCAGCTCTGCTTGTTTTAAATAGAATATTTATACATTAAACCGGTGGTCTTATTAACTTATCTGATTTAATAGTTGATTAAATGCAGTTAAAATCACTGAAAGGTGAAAATGCAATAATTAAGTTAAATGACTTTACTATAAACTACAGCTTTGTAATATTAGCCTTGATAACGTTAATGACCAGTATTACACAGTGCTTCAAATTGTCTTCAACACTCTTTGAAGAGTTGTTCTTAATTTGATTGATATATTTTTTTTAGTTTTGATATTTTGTTTCTCTAAACATCCACATTTCATTCGAAAAGATAGTAGTTTGTTTGTTACCTTTTTGTTTTGGTTCAATCAACACCCAATTGTCATAAATCCCAAGCTCAAGACTAAAATTTCTGGAATATATGTTTGTCAATCATAAATGGTGTAACTCTGTTCCTAGAAACTTCTATTATCTTGCAAAAATTCAGAAAATAAGAAATAAACAATGGAGTGGAATTACTGGCTTTCTCTATATAAATGAAATTATGAATAAAATATTTTTACTATAACCAAATTTAACCTTTTTCAAATACAATAAACCACTTCACTTATAACGACGCTTTTATCAATCAATAATTGTAAAACAACGATAGCATTTTAGTTTCTTTTAGCTCTAATCGTATACAAAAGCTTTTTAATTGGTAATTAAGACATTACAATGGATTCTGGAAATAACCACTACAGAAATAAGCATCAAGTTATTACAAATTCTCGGATTATTGAATGAAAAGCAGAAAATGTGTGATCTGAGTCCTTTACGTACTCTGTCTCTAACGCTTGGAAGGAAGATTTATTACATTGTTAAAATACCTATCCCATTGTCATATTCATTTTATTATTTAAGCTATATATATATATATATATATATATATATATATATATATATATATATATATATATATATATATATATATATATCACTTACCAAGAAAACTTTTATTTTGACAAACATAGTTGAATGACCTACATCTTATAAAACCTCGTGATCACTTCTTGGTAATTTAGCGAAATATAATCTGTATTTGTGCTTTGAGCTGAGTATGAGTTTTATTAAAATACTCTTTGCAGTAATAAGCAAACAGACGTTCCTTCTGTGTATGAAAATTATTAAAATAATTAGTTTCGGAAAAACTGAATTGTCCATTTTAAGAGGAATAAGCGATATTTTTTTTTCAAAAGGAAAGTGTGATTTGTATATTTAAAGTCTTCAGCCTATTATACAGATAGCAATTTTTAAGTAATCCTTGAATGCATTGTAATAGAAGTAATAAATTTTTAATAAATTCATTGGTAGAACTAATGCATAAAATTTATTCCATTATCTATAATATAAAATACCTTTAGATTAAATTCCAACTCTTGAAAGACAAAATGAAAAAACATGCATTCTAAATTATTTTATTATGTAAAAAATAATAAATTGAAATAAAATTTTTAATTAAAACTGTCAATGAATGAAGATAAAATGAATGAGATTGGGAAAATATTGACAAGAAATTTACCGCCCGAAGGAATCAGTGAATTATTTGTAGAAGTATCACCACACAAATTTCAAATAAAGTTTTATTTTGCTTCATTAAAGTAACCGTATTTTTACTAACACAAGAAAGGACTATAGTTTGAAATTCAGTTTTCAAGAGGATAACCACCTTTATAAAAAAAAAACCTTAAAAGGAGTACTGTAGTATTCCTTAAACAAAAATCGATTAAAGAAAAAAGTAAGAGGTTCCTGTATAAAAAGCTCAACCAATCGGAAAAAGTAAGAACCTTTAAATTTTATCGCTTTTCGAAAATAATTTCGCTCAGGTGCCGCTGCCCTGAGAGAAAAAGAATGGAGAAAATACTTTCAAAAAAGAGAAAAGAAAGCTATCAAAAATTACATAAATATATACAGCACATTATCTGGCTCTTCTGAAGACAGCAGACGAAAAGAGAAGCTTGCGACATTTCATTTTTACAAATCAAACTTTCTTTTACACCCCGAGAGATAGAGGCAGCTGGCGAAAGAAATGAGTATTTATAGGCGACGGATATAAAATTATCCCTCGAAAAGAAATCAATAGATAAAAATGTCATCATTTCTCCGCTTTTAAGATAAATGAAATGATCAAATAAACTCAACCACTGTAAAATTGTTGACCAAGGTGGCAATCACAGAAATTTCAAAGGGAATTGGAGGTTTGGAGAGATATTGATGTTTCGCCAAGAAAAGTAACTCAAAATTAAAGTATTCAAAAAGTGTTCAGCGGTTTTTATTCCTTATGCTAATACACTGACATTAAAAATATGCCTTTGCCAAAGATGTCATTAATTTCATTTCAAATATTATAATTTGAAATTAGACATTTTCGAAGTGCAGGAATTTTAAATTCATATTAATGCTTTATCTCACTTTCCATAAAAATTTAATTTTCAATTCGAAACATGTTAAATTAGCTAAAAAATAATTTTATCAAAAATTAATTAAAAAGCTTATTTACAAAATTAAGCAATTATTATATATAATGATAATTTAAATGGAATTGCCTGATATTTTCTTAAGTGCGAATAAAAAAAAGTTTGAAAAAACTAGAATAAAGACGGTATTTGAATAGTTATTTTAATAATCATCATACTAAGCCGCATCTTTTCATAAAATTGTTAATATTAGAAAGTAAAGTTCTATATGTATATCATAACGGCTTTAGGGCAATCCATCCTTTACTGACCATTTTCTACCTCCAGGAAAGTATCTTCATTACTTTAGTATTTATTGGGATGGGAAAAAATTGGTTCTTTCCCTGTTCGCTTCGAGCTCTATTAATGTGTCTTATACTTCATATGGTAAATATAAAGAAAATTTTGTGCAGAAAACTATTGTTTAATCGAGCATTTAATTCTGGATTCTCTAGATTCCAAGATAACGCCAAAAAATATACTACAGAAATGTATGCTTCTCTCAATTTTTATATGAAATAAAATAAAAAAAGAAACATTAATAGAAAAATACTTTAATAGAACACTATACATTAGTAGGAAAAGCAAGTATATTGAAGAAAAAAATGAGATCAAAGGAAGTGTCTCAAACTGAATTCAAACAAAACTTTACATTTAATCGGATTCAAAGTTTTCATTAATAGTTACAGCACCTTAATAACTACTCATTTCAAAATCTTTATATTATTGGATGGTTGGTTTGTCGGTCAATGGCTATACTTTTTGCATAGGAGAGCTAATTAAATCAAGACTTATAATTCAAAATGTATTCTGAACGAAAAATACAAACATTCAAGTCCAAAGTGGGATTTGAATTCCCGAATTGTTGAACCAAAGACCAGAGCGATAAACATTCGGCTCAGTTAGAAATTTACATTTATTTACATTAACAATTGAGTTAAAAAATTTAGACGATTAAAAACCAGAAATTAATTCCTAGATTCAAAAGTTGCAACACTCTAACACGTTGAAAGCGAAATCAGTATAGGGAAAGAATGTATTTTTTTAAAAAAATGCTCGAAAACAAAAAAGTAAATTAAAGTTTAATTTTTCAAACAACAGACTAATAATTTTTTAGATGTTTCTAAAAATGATCGACGTGAAGAAGCTTGAGATCTCAGCAATGGTGTCTTGATATCCAGAATACCCTAGGACGATTAAGGCTGACTTTAAGACTCCTTAATACAGACAATAATGAAACAAAAAGCAAGATATTGCCATACCACGTCAAGATTAACTTTAGAAATAGAAAAAATGCATAGAAATGATTTAAATTAAAGGAACCAATGATAAGAATGGGTTGGAAAAAATATAACAGAACCCTAAGCATTTTTCTCTAATTTCATATAGTAAAATTAATATTTTCAGTGTGTGTATATCTACCTTCTTCATGGTAAATTGACATCACTTCAATTTTGTGCTTAAAACAAATATTTTAATGCTCATTTTACTACCAATTTTAAATAATCAGATTATTTATGTGCAGGACTTAAAATATTTGTTTTATATACAAATAATGCTTAACTTATCCCGTTTTTGGTTCACAAGTAATTTTAAAGTGATATTAGAATAACCTGAGAAAACGTAGAATCTTCGTGAAAAACTATCATTCCTATTTGAGTAAATCATCTTGCATAGATGAAATGTTAAAAAATTTTCGTTTATAAACCAAACACTTGAGGTTCAAAATATTCTGAAATTATCCAATTTATCCCTTTAGTTTTGATGGTTTTATATAAACTGTAAGCATTTTCTTCGTTATTCAAAATTCATGTATCACCAAAACCCTGGTATTAAAAGCTAACTGTAAAAGTTAAAAAAATGCATCTTCAAAGTATTTATTTTTAATTTTCATTTGAAAAAATTAGAACTTATCTTTAGTGTTTTATTAAAACGTTTTACTGTTCACCGTATTTATTGAATTTTTGAATATTTTTATCTTAAAATTGATACTTTTATAGCACTAATATTACTGCCACTTTTCCTTCTTTTCTTTATTTCACTACTTTTTATACTCCATACTTTTTAATTCGACTAATATTTATTACTAAATAAAATTTTCTTACTTTTCAGTAGATTAATCCAAATTCTAAAATTAACAAAAATTGATCTATCAACGATTTATGAACGCCTTTAAATATAATGTTCAAATTAAAAAAATTAATATGCATTTTAAGCAGTTACTATTCATGATGAAATTATTTTTAAAAATTTGAGATTGGAAATTAATATCAAACATTATATTCACAAACTTTATTATGTATACTGCACTATCTGCAGACGCACAAAAGAGAATTAGGATTAAAATGAAGCAGGAGATAATAAAAAATAGATCCATAACAGAACCATTTAACATTGTTGAAATTTTCGATGTGTTTCATTATTCACATTTGTCAAGTCTTGTGAATATTTAGATTTCCAACATGTATATCATTCTTTCAAATTATATTTACAGTGCATTATTCTTTCAAATTACCTCATATAGTTAATCATATTATTTCATTCTATCAGAAAGAATTCAAGGCATTGTCTGATAACATTACAGCTTGCTTAATTTAAGCATTGGTTTGAAAATCAGCAATAACCGATAGAAATTACAATCAAAATATTTTATGTAAAATTACATTCAGGAGTGAATATATTTGAATTTTATCACATTCAAATATTTTAAAGATCAGTTTTGGAATAATAAAATAGTAAGGTCAATAAGATGCGCGTTTAGAATGTTATTATCTATTTATATAATCCCTGCCTGTAATTTCATAAAACTGTTTAAACTGTAGATTTTTATAATTCTGTGTATTTAACAATAATTTATTTTTATACTTTGGTATTAATGTTTGTGATAAATAGCTATTTTAATTTCGAGCAAGATTTATTCAAGTTATAAACCTTTGATTTTAATTTGATATTTATGACGATAGTAAATGTACCATTAATGTTTCGTGCATCAACCAAATTACGTATATAAAATTATTACTTTATCTCATTGATTACAAGCTAACAATCGGCAAATAGTTTTAGTATTTTCAATAAATACACATTTTTATGGATCTGATTTTATCTAATGTTAATATTCATGAATTTCTTTAAATAATGATACAATGGAAAAATTGTCACAAAGAATAAAGCGAATGTTTACTTATTTAATGCACAAAATTCGTTCATAATAATGTTAGAGAGCTATTGCAATTTGCCATTTATGTTCAAATGCATAAAAATTCTCCCTAAATATTAGTTTAAAATTTTCCATTCTAGATTTTATTTATTATGGGCTAATCAAAGTAAATTAAATGCTTATATATAAAGTAACGTATGAAATAAAATTATGATACATGAAGTAAACTTGCTGCTCAGAATAATTAAAGGATATTTTCCATTCTGATTCATATGGATTTTTGCCTATATAAAGTTAATTTTTTATTAGAACTAAATCCAACGGCATGTACTATCCATTGAAAAATTTTATTCTTTTTTCGCTTAGTTCATGTGAAATAATAATCACCTTGAGTTTATTACAATTGATTCATAAAACTATCATTGGGAATAAAATTGATAAAATATCATTTGTGATTAAATAAGAAATTATATTAATTATTAGTACTTATGTATTTGGTGTTTAGATTAAACAGAGGCATTAAAAATCTTTTAGTATAATTGAAACAACTGATGTATAAAAGCATTAATTGCATAAAATGGTTCCAAGAAAATGAAAAAAAATTCAGGAATACAAACTTCTCTGTAATTTCTATAAAATAAACGTTTTTACTGGTTAAAAACATTTTCATTAAAATCATACTAAAGGCAATATCATTAAACAAATTTAACTTTAGACTTGAAGGAAACTCAACTAAAACAAAAACATCACTTATTAACACTTTTTTCATGTTACACATAAACATATAGCCACTTAAAACCTTTAATGAAAAGTAAATATTAATTATAATTTCCCTTGATATTATATTAATGAAAGAAGAATACTCAAAATGCATTTCGAGAAAATGAATGTCACGATATAATTACTGAAAAATTTTTCTCTAATAGAGAAACGATCGGAGGCTCAACCAAAAAAATGAAACGTGTTCCATTCCAAACATCATTAAGTGTAACCATAAAACAATGGAGTACAACGATCAATATTCCATAAAATACACAAAAAGGTTTTATCGCAACCATAAAAACCAAGACTTCTAGTTCTAAAGAGGGGGAGAAAAAATAACTATCCAATCATCTATGAGCACTTTTATTTGGAAAATGGACGCTCAAAACACTTCAGTTTCTTTTGCAGGAATGAAAGCAAACGAAAAATAAAATTGCCGACAAAACGCAAACGATTTTAACCCTACGTTCCAATAGCCTATCGACCCTCGAAATGGTAACATTTGAAGTTATCTTCGAAGAGCTATTAAATATGAAGATAAGGAATATATTTTGCGGAGAATTATGGAAATGACGCAAAAGTATGCATGAGGACATTTCGCTGGCGTCCCATATTTGGAATGCTTTTGATGGCCATTTTTAATGACGTTTTCCGCCCCGCCCACTTAACGACCCAATCGTGTGAATACTTGTGGGTGACGTCAGTATTCCCATAAGAGATTCAAGAGGTGTTCAAATTGTTTAAAATACTCTTCATAGAAATTTAATGCTCAGAGACAATTTAACATTTGAAGTTCGTAATTTTAGTCTTGTTATTATAAAATGATTGCTATCATTTAAAGTAGTTTTATTGAAAAAAAGATGCGAAAAACGCACTTATATACAGCACTGAAAATTTGAGCATAAATAATTTTAAAGGAAAATGTATCTTAGAATTATAATGCTGCACACAATTATAAAAACATCCTCTAATTGCAAGCAGTGCCTTTTTTTCAAAATCATAAGTTGTACAACTGAGTGCAAGAATTTTGATTGCCAATTTGCTTCAAAAATTAATTAATATAATGCATTTATATTTTTATGAGATTAATTATATTACAGACCACTAAATAAAATATTGGAAGATTTAATTTTTCTTTTTCGAAAGAAATAATAACCAAATGTTTTCCTCCATGCTTTATTTTATAAGATCAGGTAAAATATACAATTATAATATATAGATGTTTTGTCACGACAAAAAGCTAGAATATTTTTTTTTAGTTTATAAATTTATAAAATTATGGACTTTGAATATATATGGTACCATCTAAATTTCTTATGCAATGATGTTAAGTTTAAATCATTTAAAAATATACTATACCCAACAAATTAAATGAACCTAAAAAAAGTAAATTGGAATTCAAATGTAACATAAAATAGGTGCTACTATAAAGTTCAAAAAATCAATTTAAAAATGAAAATAGTTAAGAGGTGCAGACAAATTTGTAGTTAATTCTATAATCTTAAGAGTATTGCATTATTATTATTTGATATCTATGTTGTTGACATATAAACTATTTTATTTAAATTAAGAAATCGGCTTGTAGCGTTCTCACGAGTTCAATAAGTCATTCAATTATTTTCTAAATTAAGTTATAATTTTTTTCTAATGCGAAGGTGCAATTAATAAACACTTATTCACCTCTACAAGGGGCGAATGTGATAGCACCCAGTGGGCGTGCAATTGTCGCCCTGAAAATAAAAAGACAAGGAAACACAAAGAAAAGAACATGCATACCCGAACCAAGATTCGAAAGCGGGACCTACTGCTTCGAATTGAAAGACGCTAACCACTCTGCCATCAGTCAAAAATTTCTAATTCCTTAAACAATTCATATTTACAGTTTAAATAAGGCAACATAATTCTAAGAGGTAAGTTATTCTAACTGATAACATATTATAACTTATAATATTTCCAATTATGAATATTTCTACGAAATAATCTTTCAGGAGATAATTACTCTGCAAATTGAAACTATTATTACATACGTGAGAAATTATGTCACAAATAAAACTCGATAATTTTATTTCAAGTCGCAAAATAATCCCACAAATATTTTCTTTTTATGACTAAGAAATTATTCTTGAAAGAAATTTTTTGCATTTAATTGCAGCTGTAATCTTAAAATACCAGAAGATTTTCGTATAAGATCACAATCTTTACAAACATAATGAAAATGGAGCCATATCTCTATATTACTAATAAAAATAATTAATTTCTGTAAAGTAATAGAGTTATGAAAAAAAGATAAAATTTATGAGTTTTTTGGCCTCTAGATTGAGGGGGGGAATCATACCAATAATTATATTAAATGTCAAATAATTGTTACAACAAATTTTTAGAATGGACTAAATTATGAATATTTGCTGACACACACACAAATTCATTAAAAGAAAATATATAAACTAAATCAATCTCTTTAACCCAATGTATAAAACAAGTGAACAAGTAAGTCATATGCAAATAAGACTACATGAATATTTTTAAAAAAAATACAAGAAAAGTGAGACAATCTGTTTATATTTCAAACTATTATGTTTAACACTATTTTCTTTCTTAAATTTATCACTTAGTTTTTTAAACGTCTATTCGCAGAAGAAAATTGACGCACGAAAATTTCTGTTTTGAAACTAAAATGCTCGTGTAAATGACGTTTTTTAATCTAAAAACCTCTACTACGAAATCGAATATTACACGCCATCTACCAAGCAAGAAATGAGATACCCCTACTCGTTACGGTAAGGGGATAAAATCACCCCTAAGAATACCCTTAAAAATATCCTAAAAATCCCTAAAAAATACGTCCGTTTCCGACAAGAAAAATAACGCAGAGTAATTGCACGGAATGATCTCTCTCGGTTTGCAGAGTGTTGCTCAAGATAGAGGGAACAAGGAGGAAAAAAAGGTCTAAAGACAATGGAGTTTTTCCCTCTCCCCATCCCTACCGAATCGGGAAGTTTGAAGAAAGAGCGATGTCCAGGGTAGGAAATAACGGAGAACTATATCTGAAAATGTCATTTGTCAACATGTAGAAGATAGTTCGGATATAAACGTGTTCCTGGAAGCCATGAAGTTTATAATGTTTTTTCCCTTCTTTTCCTTCCTCGCGAATTTTCCCCGAAAAAAGGAACAAATATATATCTATAGACTTCCAGAATCTAGTGACGTGTAATTTTTCTCTCCGTCTATAATACATTCTCTGGAAAAGGGAACGAAGCTGGGGATGATAGAATTCCATAATTTTTTTTTTTTTTATTTTTCAAAATATCCGGGGCAGTAAAGTACTTTTTGATTTTGCCAACTCTGGCATGCTGTTACTTTTTGAGAGCTCCGTGCCCAGTACAATGGAGGATTGGTATATGCGTAGCAGCAAGTTTAAGAAAAAGAAAAGAAACAAGAAGGAGATTCATTTCCATCGCTGGCAGTTTGCGAGGAGAGATTGAATTGGCGTAAATTGAAAGCCGTTTCGTGCCAAATGATAAAAAAATGAAATTCGCATTTAAAAGCAGAGAATGTCCTTATTGGTGATAAACTAAATTCATTTGTAGCTATTATTTACGAAGAACTCCTTCTGACACAAAATTAAGCCTGTGTATAAAATGAATGTTCTATCTCTTTAAACTCGATATTAATTAAGATTCTGAATCAAAAATGGACACTCACAAATAATATAAAATTTTCCCGAGACTAATATGCACTCTATATGCTTCACTGAAGATTCTGCGTATGAAAATTGTTTTGAATTTATAACTATTGGGCTACTATTTTCCAATAGAAATATTTATATATTCTTTTAAAAATCTTAATTTTTAAAAAATGTTTACTTTCTTGAAGACTTTATTCAGTTTAGTTAATGATGACCTACATCAGATTTATTTAATTTAAATTCAGATTTGCCAGTGGTCAAAAATATAATAAGAACATGTTTATAGGAATATCACCGGTAATTAGAACAAAGACAGGTTAGGAAATATATTGTGACGAAAGCAATGTATAAACCCTTATAGTTGGATAAAAGTTCTGAAAATCACAGAATTTAGATTAAATGCAAAAGAAATTTTACGGATTATAGATATCTTAACATTTTAAACCATAATTACAGAGATCCTCAATGTTCATGAAATGATAAAGAATTATTTATTTTTAAAAAGTTCAAAAAAATGCTTTCAACGAAAATTATATTTCAGCCTCTATACTAAAAAATCAATTTATTAGCTTTAAATTTTACCAATAGTATTGCCTTTCCCTGAGAAACTTTTTGATTTTTATTGCCTTTGGAAAATAAAAATATTTAAAAAATATGAGTACATTAAAACTATTGAATACGAATAATAATAAATTTTGGGGATTAAAACTATATACTATAATATGTATAATGAAAGAGAAAAATAATTTCATTGTGTTGTGCTATCAGTTTTGCTTTATCATGTTATAACAAAATATTGAATGAATTCTCAATTATGAGATTGATAATTGACCACTAAATTAAAATGTATTTTAATTACTTTTTCACACATTCATATTAACATATTCATTTATTTTATGGAATTAAATAATTATTATATAAATATAGGATTATTAGTATAGGAGTAAACGTTTTAACTTCACTTCTTTTCAGAGTAATATTCATAAAAAAATAAAATGTTAAAAAATATTTTTATTTCATTAATTAACACGCACATCTAAAAATAAGAGACATTTAGGTAAATCTTTTATAGGAACCAACATATAAATTATTCAGTAGTTTTAGTGCTATATCACTTGATTTTTTTAACCAATTAGGAAATTTTGAATATTAAAAAAGTTGTTTTTAACCCGTTATCAGCAATCAATGTTTCTAAAGCCAATGGTATACATTAAAACCAATGGCGTAATTAAAAATTTTATTTCATTTTTCATAATACATTTAAAATTTTTATTTAAAATTTTACCAGGGTTATTTTTATTATAAATTACTTGTGAGAAATATTCTGAATAACATAACTTTGCATAGAAAAAATAAAAATTTTAAATCATAATAAGCAATTTCAACAGTGATTTTTATAGTTTTTTTTCATCTAAATTATTTTGATGAAAAGGAAATTTATTAGAATTTAAACCAATAGTATTGACAAATGCACTTTGCTTCATTATTTATTTATTTTTTGATCCAGTCATCATTATCAAAAAAGGGAAAATGGTAAATAGAATTCGTAAATATCAATAAAATTGTACAGGAACTCAAGTTTTATTTATTTTTAACCATAAAGTGGTTGTTTCTTTCGTTACGGTTGAGATCCTGAGTACGCCACTTTATTATGATTCTCAGTGGTTTAAAATATACATGACGTCAGATAACATTTCATCCACGTCACATCGTACTGAGACGGCGTTGTAAATTCTACTTGTCCATGAATTTGTTGGCTGCCTTCTTAATCATTCTTCGAGCGGCAGCAAACAAGGCGAAGTTTACCATCGAATGTCTGAGAATATTATCGAAGTTAATTTTGTTAATAAAGCGATTCCTTACGTAAGGAGCAAATCATCGGTTTGAAAAGACCTTTTCCATTGATTCAAGGCATTAACACATGGACAGTAAAAGAGAAGAAAAAGAAAAAATATGACAAAACATCCACTTTATGGATAGTTTAAATCGGCAACGAGGATTTAAGTTCTTAAAAATTTTACTGAGAATACTAAATTAATAATTGCATTATTTTATTCATTATTTATTTTTTTGCTATCCATTCATTTTGTTTTCCATATTATACATTAAAAAATTAAATTAGGGTACTTTTAATACATTGATTAGAGAATTTTAACGACTTTCTATTTAAGATTGTATTAAAAAGGTTCTATTTAAAAGAGTAAAATAATTACATTGAGACATGAAAAAATATGAACAAAGAAATATTGAGTTAGTTACTTACATTAAAAATTCCTAATATAAGAGTTTGAAAATGAAACAAATTAGTAATTCAAATTCAAAAAATAATTCCTCTAAGCAAAATAATATATTTCATTGAATTGACAAATTGAAAGGACAAATAATTACCATTACAATAAATCTACAGTATCAGCAAGAAAAAATATGCTATAGATGTATCGTTTTTAAATTAAGCTCTCACAGGAAAAACATTAACTGAACTGTCTGAAGAATAAAAATATAATCTGAGCTTCATTTTATTATGTCAATACATGTAAAAGTCCATTTTGATAAATCAAAACTAGATTGAGAAAGACAGTCTCCATAATCATATATAATATACTTAAAAACTAAGCAAAACTTAAGTCTTGAAAAATTATAATCACACAAGATGAGATCTAACAATTTATTTCTGCGTGCATAATCACTATTATAAAGAGATTTTATATTTTTAACCTTCAAACAATCAGACGTTAACACATTTTCACCTTTTTCTAAAAGTCTTATCTCATATCGTCTTTCAGAATTGCAAAATATCAGATCTCGCTAACTTATACTAAGACACATTGTGAAAATGTAGAAAAAATTAAAGAAATAGGGTTTTTAATATGCATTTATTACGAAATTTTGTTAGTAATATTTAATCTTTGGTTTTGGTTCCAATTGAGACCAGTGTCAATATTGGAATCAAAACCAATATAGACACAGGTCTCAATTGTATAATTTTTAACAAATAGTTTTTAGTATTTTTAAAAGTGGTTTTATACTTTTACAAACTGATGAAAGACGAACTTTTAAATAGGCCAATTAAGCTTGACACTACATACCTATATAAAAAATTAGATTTCTATAAGTTAATTAATAAACCTATTTAAAGGGCCTAATTGGGTATTTGTTTCGTTGTTTAATGATCATTTTCTGATGCATGTGGGTTAATTTGGAAAATGCAATACAAAATATTAGGAATTTTTGCAAATATTGTTGCTTGTTTGGTTTGGTTTTGTAGCTTTATAGTCATTCTTTACAAACAAGGGCAAATTTGTCCAAGAATAATAGCTTAAAATGGATTCTAAGCTAAAGAAGACACTAGACTTCGAAGTGCTGTTGCACTGAAAGCTATTAGTTAAATCTATTTCACTTAACAGCTCTATATTCTAGTGAGTAATTTGGCTTCGATGTTTCTCGTTTTGAAGTTAATTTTGCTGCTCGAGAGTTAATTCATATGCTCCTTAAATGAAAAGTAAATTCACAACCAGGATAAAAATCCACATCCAAGATGGCAGAACTTTTGAATTGAAGGGAGGACAACATATAATTCAGTTATCAATTCAATACCATGAGAATGGTAAATTATCGATCTTCATATTGATGACCATAGAGTAAAGCACTCAACAACCGCTTAACTTCTTTCGAACATAAAGTTTTTAGAATCTGGAATAATTCGCTGTATTAATTATACTTTTTTTTTAGTTAAGATGCACGAAAAAACATTATTTTGCACATATAGCAAAATGTTAAACATTGAAATACAATGAATTTAAAGGCAAAAAAGCGTCAAGAATGTCTGAATTTAATAATCTTAGAAATTTGTTAATGGTAACAAACTTAACTTGAAAATTTGCGTTGTAACAAAACACCAGAACAATTCGAATCAATCACAAAAACCAATAGAAAATTGAACAGGCATAAAAAATGTTGCTACAATGTCACGAGTTTATAATTTTTTGTAAAAAAATATTTTATTGCGCATTCAGGCTCTGGTACGAGAATATAAATCACTATCCCGAAGAATCAATAGGCGACATCCCTCGCATACCATTGACCCAGACAGCACAGTTCGAAAGTAGAAGCTGTTGAGAAGGAGGGGGGGGGGAAGAATAGTAATATCATGATGTAGACCGTGAAATACGGGGGTGGGCGGAGAAACAAAAGAAACAAAAATGGAAAAAGCGAATGAAAAGGCGGAATAAATCACACGCAGGCGCTAATGCATGAATCGTTCTAGCGCTTTTATAGGAAGAGAAGGAAGAATAATCATAAGCAAAGAAAATTCTTAAGGGGAGGGGGTGAAGTCGAAAGTATTTCATAACGAAAGGGGAAGGCAAAATCGTGTATCTTCATTCAAGCCTCCCCTTAGTACCTTTTATAAGCGAAAGTTTTTCCACAAGGTTCTGAATTCAAATTCGTTTTCGAGCGCAATTTGCATAAATTCGGCCTAGTACAAACAAAAGAGGTTTGCTACAGGATACGCAGTTGAAAACATTTGGCGAGAAGGAGAACAAAAGAGGATTTGGGTGATCGTTTTGGCGATATAGTTAATAAAGGAATCTCTTTATTATCGAAATGAGATAATGGGTTAAAAAGGTATAATCTTCATGAATATTTATAAATGCATGTAAATGAAGTGTCATCACAAGTAAATTCTAAACTGATTTTAGTGTAAACATTTAAATAAACGAGTATTTCTTTACGATAGGAAGTTTTCCAGTTGATGTGTTGAAAAACAATTAACAAAAGGACCTTGACTCAAATTAATTACATTAATTTTTAATTTATTTAAAGAGATTGCGATTTTGAGTTTTGTTCATTTTTTTGCTGTACTCAAATTATTAAAGCTTAATTACTTTAGAGTATCGATTTGAACTTTTTTTTTAATATTATTCTGTTCAAACATTAAATTTTGTCTCTTAACTATTAAATCTATTGAAATAAATCAATAAATTATCAAAGAAACAAAATTTTACCACAAATATAATTTTTTTTATATTTATAATTACTTTTAAGATATAAAATGAAGACGGACAGCATAAGACACCATAAATTTCTGAGAATATTTTTCACTGTCACGCTTTGTTGATTATTTTTGGCTTTATTCGAAGTAAAATTCAATTTTTCTTATTCATTTTATTTCACTTTCAACATAATCACTTTTGGTACGCTTAGACGTGCTGCATAAATTATATTTTCCACGGGCACACAGTGGCATAATGTGCTCACAGTGCAGGACAGTGGACTTCAGCGCGTAAGGTTTGGAGTTCAATCCCTGCCACTGATGAACAACGGAAAATGGACGTTGTAATTCCACATTCCGCACGCATGTCCATCGTAGTGGGTGCTTGGAAGTTTTCTGAATTTCCTCCTAACGGCACATGAATACGGCCCATTATTTAGGAAAATGTCTTCCCTGAAGGCAATTTATGAGGCAGATATTAAAGTACCTTACTATGGCTTTAAGCCGTTAGGTCCTTCAATAGGCAGTGTCCAAAAATTATCTTTTTACATTTTAGTCCTTTAATATTTATTTCTTAATCTTCATATATTTATTTGCTTTTTGCCACAAGTGCCATCGTGGCTTAAAGTCATTTCAATTGAACACAAAGGCAAATGTCATTGTTTAACAACAGGAATCGAAAAAGTGACATCCCTAAAAATGCTCTTTTCCCTTGGTATGCTATTTTTGGCTGATAAATGCGAGAACTCAAGCAAAGGAAAAATCTTCAGAATGTTCTATGAGGTAGCATCTTCTTTGACTTGGACTGAAAAGCCTGGGTTTGGAGAGATTCATGTCAAAGTAAAACCTAAATGCATAAACCTGTATTAGATTGGTATAAAAACTGGGAGTTAGCAGTTCAGTTGTCATGTTAATCCCGGGAATGAGATTCAAATTTTGTTGCATTTGATAATATAGTAACTTAACAGTTAATTTACAGGTACCTTATAATTGTCATAAGCTGTGGGCTAAATAGTTTAAACGTATATATATATATATATATATATATATATATATATATATATATATATATATATATATATATATATATATATATATATATATATATATATTCTGTTTTAATATCGCTTTGATCTGTTTTAATATCAAAGCCAGAGCTGGAATCCAAAACACTCACAAATCAAAATTATGATTGATATGCGATTGCACTTAAAAATGATTATCCTATTAATTCATTACCAATAAATTTAATCTCTATAAACTTATTACAGTGCGTTTATTAATAAACTTTATAATTAAAAGAAAGTTTTTGGATCAGTACAGAAATATTTTCCTGCGTTTTATTCTCTTTAAATATAATCTATTATTTCAAAAATCAATTTTTCTTCACGACAAAGTTGCTTTTCGAAAAAATACAAAGAAAATCTTTATTGACGGCATTATTTACGCATAAATCATAAATTATAAATAATTAGGATATATATCTATGTAAAAGTCAGAAACTCTAACACATTTAAAATGTATCTCTATGTTATCTTTTGATATCATAATCAAGTCCGAAAGTGATTTGTTTTGAAGTAACAAGTTAATTTAATTAATTATAAGCAATTTAATGTTGCACTAAAAAAACTATAACTCAGAAGTTTTCAAATGTCGTGATTGGTTTGTCCCTTAACCATCTTTTTTGGTTACAAGAGCTTATTAGAGCGGGTACTACAGTTTAAAGTGGACTCCGAATCACTACAAACATCCATGTCCAAAGTGGAATTCTAACTCAAGAAATGTCGAACCGAAGGCTACAGTGCTGACCATTGAACAACCAGTGAGTGATATGGTAAGTGTGAGCTATGATTTTAATATGATGAAAATTACCACAATCATAGAAATGAATTAAAAATCAAGATGGAATTCAATGAAACATTTATCTATATGGTTATTCGACATTTGAAGGAATGAATAAATGACTAAAAGCCTCGCTTGATTTTTGTTTGTCCCTCTACGTCCACTTTTTGAACACGAGTGTTAGCTGGCCCCTGGCGTAATGCGTAAAGTGGATTATAAATGAATAACATTCACTTCTGATAAAGGGTCGAACCCATGCCTGTTGAATTGGCCAGAGTGCTAATCCTTTAGTTGTAGTTTGAGGCTAGATAACCAAGTGAACGTCAAAGAATATTTCCTTAACTTACAGAGAATCCCACGGGTTTCACAATTTGTCTGAAAGTGGAAATGGTGTTTATTGCTTGATGTTAGATCGAATGACGAAAGTGTGCTAGCAGAACGCTGGGAATGTAGTTGTATATGTTAAAGGCACCTGTGTATACTAAGAAGTACCGAAATATCTCAGAAAAATCAAAGGATTGTGCACAAAACGCACGGCTAACACAGAAGTTTGTCACATTATAAAGCCAGATATGACCGATTTTAATTGTATTCCAAGAGATTTCAGCTTGCCATATCCAGTAACTTTACATACAAAGATTAAGATTTGTTATTTCATTATTTAAATGCATTCCGATGACTAGTTCTTCACATCAGGCTATTCCATCAACAGTATGGCTCACCGCGTGGAAGAAGAACTTTTCTACTCAAATCTAGAAGCAGACTCAATTCTCTCATAGCCGTTTTCATTTTTCAAAGTCAACTTTTACAAAGTATGATGAGCAAGAACATTGTATTCGAGGCTTTTCTCAACCATAAACGTCAATAGGGTGTCATCCTATATCCGTTTTCGCAATCAATTGTTTTAATGAGAACTTATTATATTCCAGAATCGTCTTTCTCAACTCTGAATTGCAAATAAGACACATTGAGCAATGAATGCTATCACTTGAAATTAAAAATACCAATGTATCACTTTATTGATGCTTCCAAAAATTTTCTAAGGTCTGTGACTCGATACTCCTTAACGTGTCACAAATATCAATTCACTTCTATCTTGAATTTGTTGTGTAATATCTTAACAATAAAATTAGTTTATTATTTTAACTTTTTATTATTTTGCCTTTTTCAGTTGTATTCTTAAACTTTAGAAGAATCTTAAATTTTAAAAATTATTTAGTATTTTTCCGGAAGCTTTGAACTTTTTTCAAATATTATTCAAAATTTATTTAGAAAATAAATGCGCAAGCTGTGTTATCAGTAAGAGAACTTCAAACTTACATCATTAGCTTTATAGAAGAAAAAAATAAACTTGATCACTTAAAAAAAAGTATCTAACCAACAAAGTCTTAAATTACTCAGGAAATCCAACAACGAAGAAAATTAATCATTCCATCATTAACAACAAAAGAAAAAATTACAGTAGGCCCTTTTCAATTCAAATTAATTGATAAGCCATCATGTTCATTCCCGACTAAAATCAATAAAATATTTTTTTATCACGAATTAGGTGGATGTAAGCAGGCCCTGCACTTGACCAACAGGTAAAGCAAGTTATTTCACGTCCAAAACACAGGGGTTTGGGGACGGAATTCCAATCGAGAAAATTGGGGAGGAAATATGGCTGCTGATATGACAGCTCACTACAACCAATATCATATACATATATTTATATACAAGTCTGGCTAGAGACGGAGTTGATTGAGTGAGATGAGGAGGGAGAGGAGACTTATCCTTCTTTCCAAGGAGATTGATTAAAAACGTCACCGGCAACCCCTGATATATGGGTTTTTCTGGCTGGGACACACCCTCCATCACGGCTTCCCCACCAGCCCCGAGTCGGAAAGAAATGAAACTATGAAAGTGATGAACACCTCGCTATGAAAGGCATGGGGCTGGAAAGACATCTCAGTGACAAAGAACACCCATCCTTCCCCTATCGGGCTGGAAGATGAAGAGGGTCCATCCCTGGAAATTCGTCTGAAGATGGTAAGGGAGAGTACATTTTCTTGGTCGAGATGGGGAAAGGAAACTGTTATTCAATGGAATTCATCAAGTAGAGTGAGAGAATGAAGATGGGAATACATATTTGACTTAAGAGATATCGCTGATTTTTGCGATGTTTCAGCGATTTGCTTGAAAGTGATGTCGTCAGGGACATAGAAAAGTTTTAAGTCTCATAACCAAGAGAAAATGACTTTAAGAAAAAGCAGAAAATATTTGAATAAATCTTATTAAAAATCAAATAAACAATTAAAGTATGATAGGGTTTAATTATCTTACAAACTCCTATGAGAGAGGTGTGGAAGCAAAGTGCCATTTGGATGAATGAAATCCTAGCAATTAGGTTTGGCTCAATTATTGCTCTGCAGTCATATTTTGCATATAACGGCCTTCATATTGAATAGTTAAATCAATATAAGTTGAGAAAGCAGTTCATGTATGATGTAAAAGAAAAAAATAGTAAATAGTCTTGTTGAACTCTACACAGTTAACTTGACCATTGTCACTCATTTTGCATTAAGATAAAACATTCTATGTTCAGTTGAAAATTTCAATCCTTACTTAAATCAATTATTACACTTTAGATTTTTTTCCACTCGACTGATAATTTTATTAATACCTATGGTTTGAAAAGACTTTGAATCCAATAAACAACCAAATTACAGGTGAGAGTCAAATTCAATTGCAGACGAAATTTAAAGCCAGAACCCTACCACTCCATTACATCGGCAAATATTTAACTATAATTTCTCTCTGCTATCACAAATAATTATTTTGTGATATCGATAATAATGTAAATACTCTTTTGACCAATACAGTACAATATTCTAAATACAATTAGTATTTTGATAATTTAAATCTACAAAGATTCCAACTTAAACTTGTAGATATTTGATAGTTCTTCTACAATATTTTATGATAATATAGCAAATTCTACTAAAACATTTTTCAGCTATATGTAAAAGTTAGAAAGTATTCAACCAGGAATAATCTTAAATTTTAAGACACTCTTGGATGATCGATACACAGTTCTCATATAATGAAGTATATTTCAACATTATTAAGGTGAATCATGAGAACACTGTTCATTATCCAGATGTTGAATATGTCTTCATTGAGGACGAGGTTTGCGCAATATATATTAAAAAGCATTACATTCAAAATACTGATGAAAAATTCAGGAGAAAACATTTTTAATAGAACGGATATTAACTGTTCTTGCAAGAATGATAAAACTTTAAAAGAATATATTTCATCAGTATATAAATCAAAATTGTATTTTTTTAATAATTAATACTTTCATTGATTTAAAACAGATTTTTTTCAAGAAATTTAAGAATTTGTTTTCACTGTATGAGATATAATTAGTGTGGTTTGCTTTCGTTGATTGTTTGCAAACAAACAAGAAAATAAGCAATAAACAGAGCACATTTGAACAAATTATCTATGCTTCAACATGATCAGGATTGATGATGAATTAATCAGTTAAGATGAAATATTCCCTTATTTGAAACCTTTCTTCAAGTGAAAGTGTATGGATACGAGTGATATTAGAGAAAATTAAGGATAGAATAAAATATTACACTCTGTGAAGAAATATGAACAGTTTGAGAAATGAAAAATTGTAAAAATTTACAAACATTCGTTTTTATTCCCAATAGAATATTAAGACGTATTGCTTTAATATGAATTTCACAAAATAAAGTCTTAACTCCATTTAGGAAAATTTTCTGACGGTCATCGCGTGATGTGATCCAGACAAAAATAAAATATAAAGAGATAGGTACAAAAATTATTTTTAATATTTAAATAAAATTCTAAGATGGAGAAATTTATAATTAAAATAAAAATAGTTTTAATTGTACTGAAATAAAATACCCTAAAGGGAATTAATAAAATTAGCTTTCTTTCACTCACGCTTACGTTTACATTATGTGAAGAGTTTTGTCCTTAATGGAAAAATAAATGTTATGCAAAAGTTAAAATATCGTCACAAGTATATTGCCTTGGGGGAAGATATATAATTCAGGAGTCGTAATAAATCTTCAAAAGTAAGATTCCGCTTTTTCGAACCATAAAAGTTTCATAACAAAATGCATTCCAAACAAACGTTACAGTTGCGAATAAAATGTTTTGGAATTTTTTCCTTTTTTTCTATGCATTGAAAAAGCAGACGATTTATTTTTCTCTTTTAATAACTCATCAAAAGAGATACTTTTTTGTTGCTAAAGAACAGCTTGAATAAAAAAGGACTTTCTTCAATATTGCCATTTATAATAAGAGAAAGCAGAAAAAGTTCGTACAAAATCGGCAAAAGAAAAAGTCTTTAGGCAGCAGAGAAAACGAATAAAAAGATTTGAAACAAATAGAATATTTCTTTGACTAAAGTCATGACCTTAACGGTAGTTGAATGCAAAGAATGGGAACGAAAAGGTAAATGCATTGTATGTTCGAATAAAATGATTGTTTCGAAATGTATTTTTTCAAAGCAAAAATGTAGCTAAATGGGCAGTTGATTGCATTTTCTTTAAAGATGAGGAAAGTGGCAGTTAAAATTAAGTTGGAGTACTCATTTAGAAATTCTTCCTTTCATTTGGATAAAAAGATGTCGAATAATAGATGGCTATAAATATCATTTAGAAGAAGGAAGCTAAGTAGTTTTTGCGAACTGTAATTTATTTTTAAATGAGGGCAAAACAGTACATGGAATTATTCTCGGTTAAATATTATTGTAAATGAATGATCATTTAATGTACTGAATGAAAAATTCATATATAAAGATTACGAAAGAAATAAATGTAAAAGCACATTTAATTTGGAAATGAAATAATAATAAAATTAATAAATTCTAAAAACTACATCACAATTAGTAAATGTATTCATACTTTAAAAAAATTTATTTTTGAAGTATGAATACATACTTTGAAAAAAATTATTATAAAGAACGAAAAATTGTATACAATAGTGTCTTTTGATGAACGTAAAGGGAAAATATTTATAACGAATATTTTCATTAAAGATTTCTCTTAAATATAAAATTTTGTTAGATTTGGATTCATTTAAAAAATAAGGATTCATAATATTAATGTATAGATTATAAATACATTTCACTTTTTTCTCATTGAAATAATTAAGATCTGTTAAAAACAGTTTGCAAATTTTTTTAGTGTTTGTGCTGTAGGACTTCATAAAAGCAGTAATTTGAATTTTAGTCTTAAGACAAGTAACAGAACTGGAACACTTCTTTTCGAAGCTTTCATAAGATACAAATGAAAAGACCTTAAATTATAAAAGTAGCTATTCGTATTGTTAAGTAACAATAGATTTACACGATAAGCATCATTGGTCATTTCTACAGAACTGCATGCCAATCAGTTTACCACATATTTGCATAAATAATGAGCAAGATTCTTTAAGATAAGGATTAATTTGTCATTGGAAAATAGAAATTGAGATATGATCTCTTTGACAATTGTATCGCATAGGTATTTACTTCTATTACATACATTTCCCAAGTCAACAGATAGAATTATATCTAATATAAATCATTAAAGACAAATAAACGTATTTTTTTATCCATTTAGCTTTTCCTAATTTAATGGAGATTCTTAAAAACAATTTAAGAATTGCATTATTTTATGAAAGATCCTTCAGTTACAGTTAAAGATAAAAAATTACATTAAAATAAACCTGAGTGTTCTCCAACTCAAACCGCACAGTACGCTTATTTAATTCTTTCACGAAGAAATGCGCTTGTATGCCCATTGGGCGTGGAACGCAAAAAAAGGGAGTAAGCATTGCATTCATGGGTTATACGGCTGAGCTGTAAATGAATCTCATTGCTCTTAACGACGGGTCAAGGTGCCGTTATCTAGAAACTATTGCAATTAATTACCAGTGACAAGATAAGGAATGTAATTTCCCAAACCAAGCCGAGGTCAAGAAACCATGGAGTCAGCCCTAAATTAGTTTGCTGTGACTAGCCTCGTATATCACTGAAAAGGGGTTGGAAAGAAAGATAAACCTTATCCCATCAAACAAGCGGGACATTAAAAAGAAGCTTTTTAACACCTCGACCTGCAGGAGAGTGTTAGTTAAACATCAGCCTCTTGAAACGACTCCAATCGACCGAGACATTAACGTGTCCAAATACAATGTAAAACATACCTTTGTACGTGTGCAATGAGCTAATCAGAGAGCACTCTTTTCGCAAACATAGTCGGCCGTCTAACACAATTAAGGTCGAAGAGCGGAACGTGGCTGCTCATTGGCTCGTTATGTACTTCTTCTTGGTCAACTCAACCCCGCTATTCGCTTAATGGTCGATTATAAAAAGCCATTGTTCATTCAGTGGGAATCATGTTTATGTCCAGCATGCATCCATCAAATAATTAAAGCCAATAGCTTTTTCTCACTACAAATAAAAACGTTCTTTTATTTTCTTTTTCTTGGTGCAAGAATAAAAAGAATTGAACACCACTTAGCTTCCAAGTAAACAAAGAGAATATCAAATAGATCAGAAATCAAGTGTTCAAGTTATTTCTTGATAGTTGATTGATTGTAGTGTGATACGTTTGGTGACTACTGCAATATGAAATAGCGAAAATTAGCAAGAATATCAAATTCCAAACTGTCTTAATGTTAAACAAACCATAATCTTATTCATTCATTAAGATTTTTTATTATTAACTTATTCCAATACAATTTTAAAACAATTTAACTCAAGGGTTACATTTTATTATTTTACAAATAGTACAGATTGTATCTTCATTGACAATTATTCTAGCAGAAATAAGCCAATATTCTTTTTTATACTTCCTACTTATAAATTTTATTTTTCCCAATTTTTATCTATATGTAATATATTATCAGGCAAGCTCTTTCATTTGCTTATAAGAGAAGGATTCACAAATATTGATTTAGATTATTCATTAATATTAAGTGATTATTTTTAATTATAATACAATCGTAAAATATTAATTGTAAAATTTATTTTTATCAAGCAAATAAGATTAGATATTAAGGAATGCGAGAAGTTTTCATTTTAGGTTAGTATAGAGATTTTTTTAAAGTTATGAAAAAATATATCCATCTCAACCAAAAATCATTTAAATAAAAACTTAAATGGTTTCTATGAACATGACACATTTTAAAACTCATAATTAAACAAGCCGATTTCGGACGGATTATTATTGACATTTAACTTTCAGAAAATTTTTAAAACCAAAAAATGTCTGAATTTGCAATATCTCCAAATTATATTTCGGCATTTTCTTCAATAACGTGTACCCTTTAAAATGTTCGGACAAGGTCAACACAGTTTGTAATTGTAGAAACAGAATTATATCAACAAGTTTACGTCAAAAGTGATGTCATTGCTCTATTTGTTACAATGACAACCAATTAAAGATATATGTAAAGATATGTATTATTTATAAACTGCACCAGAAAAATCTGTCCATGATGGTGTTATTTATATTTTAAATGCCAAAATTAGCCAGAAACATAAAATTTCTATATTTCTGCATGAGATAAATGTCAGTTATTATAAATATATATGGTTATTTAAAAATCGTAATCATGTGTATTTATTTTTTTATTAATAAAAATCATTTCTTCTTGAAATTTGAGACTTCAGTCTTGTTTATTTTCACATATGACGCATTTCTACTTACATGTTACCCTTTACTGAAATCATTTTATACAATTAATCATTTCATACATATTTAACAGGGATAAAATGACGAAATCGAAGTCAGAGTTGGCATTTTTCTGTAGTCCAAATTTCCCAAACTTCTATACATGGGAAATTTCTAAAGTCATTTAAAAAATATAACTTTCTGCTGTTCTTTGTTTTTTTTTAAAAAAAAGATGGATTATATATTTTATTTAAAATCTATATAACAATGCCTTTTTAATTTTCAACTAAGCAACAGTAAGTTTAAAAGTGTCTAATTTCAATACTTAACACAGTCATTAAATTCCTATTACAATATTTGAAATAATTTATTCATGTCAACAGAAGTTTATAGCCGAACTGTTACATTTAATTACTTCGACCACATAGTAAATGGTAATTTCATAATTGCACAAATGACTGACTACTTATGATTACAATATCTCCCGAAACTAAACTTTGCCTTCAAATAAGACTTATCCAGATCCTAGGAACTATAAGCAAAATGGATTATATAAGAAAAGGAGACTTTAGTCGCCAACATAATAGGGAAAACATTTCTTAGCTAACATTAGTCGGTCTGAATCTGGCAGCGAAACACTTACTGAGGGATGGCCACGAATTAAGCCGGAAGCGTCAATACGCATTCAGATAGGAAGCCCCCAATGAGTGTTGCAGTGATCAATGGAACTACCGCGTAATCTCCTCGAAATGGACAATGATGAATTTATTTGTGAATTCGTGGATCGCTAAATAGCTCGCCAAGCGATCAGGATAACTAATTATTCCCGTAACGCAACAACCACCATTAGGCACCACTGACTGCAGTGACTACTTGAAAAGGCACTTCCCTCTCATTGATAAACAGTTACCGTGACTGTTCGGCGACATGCGCAAGTCTTTAAACGTCTGAAACAAATGTTAGGCGGCTTTAAGTGTAGGAATAGACGCTTGCCTACACCGTGGTTTTGTCTCTGTCAAGAGCACATTAATCAGCAATTTACGTCTTAAATGGTTCATAATTATGATTCTCTACATTTATAATCCTGGTGACATAAACTATAAATACATCATGACGAATGATATTATATTCATAATATCTAAAATATCTTGAAATATAATTTCCACAAAAAAGTAGATACGTGGTATAAAATATCCACAGTAGGCCTGAAATCTTACCCAAAATATTAGGAACACTAACTATATACCTATTTATGTAAATGATTACAATGTTAATTGAGCCATTCCTAAAAAAAATGTTCAGATGGGCGCTTAAAAATAAAATATATAATGAAAATCATCTAACCCAATTTTACACCATAGCGTGTTAGAAAATTAAAACCATGTTCATGTTTTCTTTTTTATAATACTGTAAATCTTTTCATAAAATTAAGTTGGAATGAATGCGAAATATAAAATACTTGCATACTGTTTTTAAAAAAATGTTTAAATATTTTTTAATATAGTTTCAAATTTTATCCATTTAAATATTTGTTTAAAAAATGTAAGGTATTTTATTATTTTTTACAAAATTAGAAATATGTTGAAGCATTACTTTTTCACAGAATTTCCAGAGAGAGTGCACTATTTTACATTGAATTAATCAGGTTTTCGAGCATTATGCTCCATTGGTATATAAAGCTACTTTTGATTCTACACGGAATTGACACTTATTTGCATACATTTTGATAAGTCATTCGACTTAAGTTTCCTATGAAATTCAGATCTGGACAACGGATAAGCCCAGCTTAGAACCTCAATTCTTTCCTGAAATTATTTTTGTTTTACATAAATTAGGAAAGTATATAAGCACTGAATATATTCAGTAATGAAATTTATTTTCTCGCTTTTTTAGCATCTTAATCGAATTTGCTTTTTGCTTCATGATTAAATTAAATTCTATATTATATACTTTTACCATTCCTGAAAGAAATGCTAAACTGTAACTTTGACTCAATTCTAATAATTAAACAAAATTAAAAAATAATAACCTGAATTTTCAGACTAACTTAAGTACATATAAATTATCTTATAATGTATGCATAATATGTATATCGATGTAAAATTAATATGTAAACGAGTATATTTTACCTCTAGTTTTTCAATATATAATCGGAATTTTCAGACATATTTATTATGGCTTCACAAACATGCATTTTTATTTTAAAACATACCTATGTCAACGTACTGTCTAAGATTATCGTATGAAATTTATATCATATAAAATATTTGGTTTTGTAAATAATGTAAATAATTTAGAATGAAAATATATGAGGGAAATAGTAATGTAAGCCGTTAAACTATTATTTCAGTTAGAGCTGGTTATGATGTTTCATCTGAAATTGCCTGGCTGGTTGGTTGGGTTTTCTGGGGCAAGTTCCAAAACTGACAAGTTGCGCCAATGAAATTACCTGGCATAAAAATACTAGCACCAATTTGTAAATGAAATATATTTACTCCAACAATATTTTCTAAAACAGGCATATCAGACCACTACCTCGGACAATAAAATAAAATGGGAAACTATTCTACGGAAACAAAAAAACAAGAATGTGAGTTATTCTTAGCTTTTCAATAAGTTCGATGAAAGGGAAGTTCGCGAATTTTGCTTATATATAAAACTAGTTCGTTAGTTGGGTTATATGGCGCAAGGTCCACAGAGCCAGCTTAAAACTGGATTTGCCTTTTTGTCAAGACATGAATTTGATTAACCACAGAGAGTTCTATAAGTTTTTATTTATAAATTTTATATATATGACTATATCAATAGACTTCGTGACTATATCAATAGAAAATCAATGACTATAATCAATAGAAAATTAATATCACTTTTCGGTAACAGAAGGATTGCACTGCCTTGAAACGACTTAAATGTTTATGGGCGTTTCCTGATCCCAATAGTCAGGAAAGCTAAAATTAAACACAATACTTGGGAAATAATAAAGTTTTAACTAAAAATATTGAGTTTATATGAAAGAGCTCGTTTTACATCAATGATGAGACGATCTTGAGTGGAAAACTCCAGTTTAAGGCTCAGTTGGAGTTAAACGATTGAATAATGAGAAAAATGGATCAAATAAAATTTTTGCATCTAATGCAAAATGGATTATATAAAATTTATTTTACCGTAAATTAAATTTGCATTTCTTCAAAGTTTTGTTTTTTTATTAGTCAAAGTGATTTTTAGTCAAAATTCATGGTTTCGGAATTTCTCAACTAAGACATATACTACCTTTGTAGAGGTTAGGTGGCCTATTTTCTTTTAAAATAGTTATTAGCATAAAAATATGTATAGTTTCCTGAAAAAATAACTATATCAAAACAAAATTTTTGAATTTGTAATATTTGAAAGAACATGATTTTAATGCTTAGTCCAACAAATTTTTAATAATATAGACTATCTAAATTCTTTTCTAGGATAATTTGATCCACTTGCTGATTTTGATATATTTGATATAAACAATATTAAAAGTAAAAAGCACCACCACTTAATTGATTGAATTGGTTTCAAGCATTTATTTTTTTCTCTTTTACTTCACCCTACTTAAAAAGAATATAAAATGGGAAATGACTCACCTCTGGACAGTTGCTGCAGCAAGATGTGCTGGCAGGGAACATGCTGTCAGCTTCTTCTAACACTGGGCTCTCCACCTGCAAAAGTAATTACAGTGAATATTGATGTGAAATTTCGAATGAATAACTATTGATAAATGTTAGATATCATATAAAAACAATTCGTGCAACAGACAAAATTAGAGGAATACTCGTACCCAAAAATAATGGAAGTCAGTATTTGTGATGCATGAATAAAATTGTGTTATCGTTGGGAATCCTGGTGCTTATCACAAGGTATGAAATCCTATTAGTAAATTAAATCGTAGGGACATCAGGACCACGTGAGAAGTTTAAGTACATAACTATGTTTTTATCAAAAAGGGTTTAGTAAAGAAAACTATTTTAAAATTAATGAAATGAATGTAATTTTTTATAATTATGAGTAAGGGAATTATATTTAGGATTTGGCAGTGTTGGTCACTGCCAAGAAACTGAGAAAAAATGAATAAAAATCTCTAATTCGAGAAAAAGTAAGAGATATAATAATCAAAAATTGATTAAATCTTTATGGGTGTCTATAAATATCAATTGAAAAAGATACCGTAAGAATTTAAAGAACAAACTGAAATTTGATATGATTTGAAAATATTTTTAATTTAATTTTTCTGTTTAAATAGAAGAGTAAGAACTTATTAATTTTTTATTTACACCAGAGAGCAAATTATACTGGGACATGGTTTAAAATTGATTCCAAACAATTAAAAACAGCCACACTCGAGTTGTGATACAAACCTATAAACCGTTGAATCGAAAGCCAGAGTGTTAACCTCTTGGTTTTTTTATTAAGTAATTTTGTTTTTCGACGAAGCAAGATTAGGTTTGCAATATATTCGCTTCATGTCAGATGTTCATACTGAGAACGCCAGATTTCCGGAACCAAGATGACACCATTAAAGGCCAACATTGCGGTGGTGCAGGAGTGATCGTTTGGGAAGCCATTTATACTGGTCTCCAAAACTGATCTGCTTTTTCAAATTGGAACCATGACTGGCTAAAATTATCAGGACATCATTCAGAAATAGCATGTCCATTTGTTTAGGTTTGCCGTGAATACTGAATTTGTGTTTATGGATGATCACGCACGTCCTCAGCGTTCGAACAACGTGAACGATTCTGGCAGTCGGAGGATATCACCTGTATGGAATTGCCTGAATTCTCTCTGGACTTGAATCTGATAGAACAAGAATGAAATGTGCTTGATTGAAGATGAGTAGCCCGTCAACCACCTGTTACCTCTGTATTGGACTTTAGAAAGCATTGCTTGCTGAGTGGGAATTCTCTGTCCCAAGTGCAGCTCGATAATGTGATGCCAAGCATGACTTGATGTTGTACGGACTGTATTTCCTCGTATATCTATCATACAAGGAAATACAGGCCATACAACAACGATCCATCCTACAAGCAACGAACTGTTTAGTTGTTGTACGAGCGATTAGTGGTGTAAGTGCTCCAGGGAGCTAATAATCGTGATTTGTGTGTGTATGTTCGGTATCATGCATACACCAGCTCTTTTGTTCTGTCATTTGTTTAATACATAGTTTTTATAAATGAACCAAGTTTTTTTCTGTACCTTTTCCGGTTCTGGAATTATCCTTAATTTATGGATGTGTCAATAATAAATTCAAAACAAAACATTTTAATATTTATGCAGCTCAGCAGTAAATACCGTCAGTATAAATCAGCAACATTTGTTTATCGCTCTTAGTATTTACAAATATACACGAAAAATAATTTCAGAATTACATAAGATATTTATTTATATAATCTATTCTATTATTATGAATTTTTATATTATATTCGATAGCATATTTTTATAGCGTATTACATATAAAAATGTTTTGTATTTTTAAAACAAAAAACAATAAAAATCTAGTTCTCTTAAATATAAAATATTAAAACCAAAAAGTTATAAGGTCCAACAATTACTCCAAAAGTAAGAGAAAAAATTGCTATATTCCTAGTATGATATATTAATGAAAAATTAGCCACTGGAATTCAAAATAGAGAAAACACGAAAGAAATGAATTTTATATAAATGAATGCTTGTAAATCAGTCCAATATTTTATCATGAAGCAAATAATCTGCAAGAGTAATAACTTACCTATTTAATTAGGTGCACTTTGTATTTGAATATTTTAACGTGGCCTATTTATTAGCCTATACACAAAACATTACCCTACTAACAATGTTTTTGAGGCCGAGGTAGACTAATGGTTAAGGAACCGGTTTCCATCCGGAAGGGCTGGGTTCGATTCCCAATGCCACCAAAGACCCACCGAGTACATGCGATATACGTGCTCTTTAAATCAGTGGAATCGAAAGTCCTGGGTTGGTCGTTGAGCGTTTAACGTGGGTGTAATGGTTTGGAAAAAATTTCCTTCCCCTCCAGATCAAAGTCAAAATTGAGGGAGTGAATCCTCTGAAAGTGACATCTAGCGGAGAAATCTTAAAGCAAAATCATATTTTCATCTCCTTGGTGCTCTGATTAAAACGAAATGCGCACCCTTCTGACTTAATTTCGCAAAGCCTTAGGTTAACGAGCTTGGCTTGCTCAAGAGCCATAAGTAACAACAAAGAGAAACACAGTGTTCCCCAAATATGTTTCTAGATGCATGAAGTTATTTCAATATAGAATATTGATTTATTAAGCAATCGTTTAGTTTGTTTGCTTTGAAAATAATACAGTTTTAATAAAAGAGAGAATCGAAAATTATCAATAAAAATTTTTTTATAAGAATTTGTAATTTTCCTTTATTTATGCAATAATTAGAATTCCACAGATACATACAAGCAACATTTTTATGAGCCACTTAATTCTTTAACTAATAAGATTACTTATCGAAATTATGAGAAGTCAGCTTCAAAATTTTGTAAATCCCACAACATTCATTAAATTAAGTGTAAAATAATTTAGTAAAATAAAGTTTACGAAATATAATTGAAAACTCTGTAAGCAAAATGTTAATTTCACAAAAAATAACCTGAAATATTAAAAAAATTACAGACTATGTAGTGTTTCAGAGAAAAAACTAAGAATTTAGTTTCAATATTTATATAATATGCATATATAATAAAAAGCAATTATATATTTACAAAGTTCTCAACTTGCACACAATTGGTTAATGAATTGATTGAACTAGAAATTAAATATAGACCTAGAATTTCAACTATATATTTTTTAATTTAATCGGTTTTGGATTATTAATTTGTTTTAAAAATTGGATAGTGGGTACAGATTAAATAAATTTACCATAGCCCAAATTCAATGACTAATTTTAAATATCGCACAATACTTACGTGAAAATGCAACTCAACTTTATTAAATAGCGTGTTAATATCGAATTAAAAAGATCCAATTGCTACTATAAATCACTATGTATTATCATGCTATATTGAAAATGGTATGTTTGTCTTAAAACCGAATATTTTGTGAGATGATTTAGCACATTGTTTTCCAGGCTTATAAAAGGACATTTTCTGAAAAAATAAAAATTTACTGTCGGCTGTTTATGATATCGCAAAAGAATTTCACATTAGACCTAGAGAAAATTCAAAATCGCAAAATGGCATATTGATAATAAAAATGAAAAATTCATCACCAAAAATTCTTAACTATAGTATTGATAAATGTCACAATAGAATTCACCTTTGTAATTCTCTTTATAGAACTACTTTTCCATAACGATATGCTTTTGAATGATTATTAACGCTGTTATCATATCAAAAGTAGAATAATAACTATTCAAAATATAGAACATTTCTTCATGAAAATATAATAGTGCAAAAAGTAAAAAAGATAAACATATAACAGACTATTTTGTTAAAGCATCTGTAGCGAAAATACTTTTATTATTTTATAATAAGTAACTGGTCAAAACTTTGTTTCGTTTTTCATATAGATGTTTGAGAATTGCACTGCTACGTGCATATTAAGGCATTTCATTTACAAAGTTTTACCAACATTCGCGAAAAAATAGTAATAAGCACCTCTCATTAAGCAAACATTCAAAATATCCAGCAATAAGTGATTTCTTAACTTTTGGTACAATTTAGTCTTCATTTTAAAGAAAATGTATAAGGAAGCTTTATGTGTGTATCTATACATACATTTTCCAGGAAGACAATGAACTATTTGGATATAAAATGAAAAACATAGTTGAACATGAATTAAAACCCCAAATTTGGTTTCAAATTATCTTTAGCTATGATAATTTTAACAATATATAAACTTTATTAATGCATTGTCATTTTAAATTTAAAAATTAAAGAATAATCTCAAAAAAGAAACAAAACTAAAAAAAAAATCCCTTATTTAATTTTTTGTTTATTATTATTCTATTGATTTCGTGTACTTGTGATTTATCTTTGATGACAATAAATTATATTATTTCCTGTTATGATAGCAGTCTTAAAAAATGGACATATTTTATAGAACATCTTTGAGTAATCCAAAATGACAATGTGAATCACATTAAAAATTTTTAATTGGTATATAATTAAAAAAATTTAATTCGTTTGTTAAGTTTACAATTATTTTAATTGGTAATACAGCAAAGTATTTGTTTCCCAATTTATAATTAAAAAGTTAATATTACTAAATTAGTTGAGTATTTGAGAAACAAAGAAATTTTAAGAATTCTTCCTGATCTCACAATGTTAATTTAATAAATAAAGGGGCTTCTAAATCTCAAGCTGCATCATAGCATTGTTTTAAAATTCATTATAGAGCGATGGAACAGAAAGAAAAAAAATCAGATAAAAGCAACCTATTTTAAATGAATAAAATATTACATGCGCTACAGCTCATAATACAGATGTCTTTTAATTTAGTTACTCGCACGATTTCCCGAAGGAACACGAGACGAACCCTTTCTGGAACGAGCTACCACTTAGGCCGTCAACGAAAACAGACCCCGCTATTCGGACGCACAACAGTTGGTGGCCGTCGAAACAAATTGCCAGTCACTCGAAGTCGATTGAAACGAGAGTCGACAGCGACGGCACCCCCATTAACTCGCATGTGGGTCACTTCATGTAAAGCAGTCCATTGATCTCGCCCGGTATGTCCATGACAGTCGCTAATCTATCTTTGCGAGACTGATAAAATGCCCGGTGGGAGGAAGGGGCGAAGGATTGCATGTCGGGAAGGAGGCAGAACCCCCCTACCTGATACCGAAATTGATGAATCGCATTCAAAGTAATTTATATTTTCCATTTGCGGCACGATTTGAAGCGTGATTAATCAACTCGATCCCATATAAGCAGCTCTCATTACGTAAATGAGAAATATGATGGGATACCCAATAGTGGATTCGACCTAAACGAGACTCGTTCTTAAAAAATCAAGTTCTTATATTGGAAACTTGGAACAAGTCCCAATATTTTTATCTAACACAAATTAAAACATTCACTACCCTATTTTATAACCATGGTTTTGTCTCACCTTGACATGATTACTCGATTTATGAGTGATAGAATAAAACCGTAAGGAAATTACCAAATTTCCTACATTGTTAGAGACATTTCGTATTATTATTATATAAAAAAGTACATTAGCCGGCAATGCGGTAAATTCAGATCTTAATTGCTGCAAAACCTTATTTTTACTTAAACAACCCACCAAATATTTATTTTATTATTTTTATTTATGTTGCACATAATTATTATTTAAGTTATTAATAAATTAAAGTAATTGTTTTTTATAAAAATACCATAATTTATGTAAAATTATTACTTATTATAAACAGCTTTCTCGAAGAAATTCAATCATGAACCAAATGGAAATAGGAATCGTAAAACAAATGAGCCTCAATTTATTATTAAGGAAATGTTTAGAAAATATTGAACTTTGATTGCCCAAAATATTTTAGGGAAAGGAGAAAAGAAATAAAGAAAACGGTTAGGTGTTAGCCATGAACGTTACATTTGTTTGTCCCATTTTATGACCGAAGTGTAATTAAAAAATTATATTGAGACTTCAGTTTTGTGAAATGGTAGAAAAAACAGATACCTCAGGCTTACAATCTGATTAGATGTAACTGATAAAAAAGGTTTGTTTTTTGAGCGATTCAAGTTGTTTTAAACCGCTTATGGTTTCCTCTTATCAGCTGAAACTACTACATGTCTGTTTTGATTGATGCGATGGAATTGTCGAGAAAATTTTCTGGAATACTCTTTCACTAGTATAAAAATATGCATAAAATCTAAGATGACGGCATGTCATGTCCATGGAGTACGTGCAAGAACCCGAAATAATTGCGCAATTGAGGAAAAAGAAAGTTTCTAGAGCCACAAAGGAGAGAGAGTTGGACTTCTAAGATATACCATATATATATAAAATTAGAAGAATTAACACTTGTATTGACTTAGATATCCTTAAAGAACCATTCGATGATAGACGAAACTTTGTTGTTGTTACATCAGCATGCTTCCTTGTACCACACTACACTTTGTAACACGCAAAAATTACATCAAAAAGTTACACGAGAATCAGATATTGAAGAAATATATCACTACTGTGTAGTTAAAAATTTGTCTCTTTATGAACTCAAAGTAATTTGTTGATAGGACAGCGTTCTTTAGAATGAAATACTGCAGATTTTAACCTAATTACAATCAGACTCGGATTTGAATTTCAAACTAGATTCTTAGTGAGCGATAAATTCCTGTTTGCATAACCAACACTTCTACAAACATATATACCCAAGATAAGGGTCGTGAACTATAAATTAATATACGTGCGATGGGTGTTTCGTTTCTTCTGTCGTTATGCCGATCAGTCAAGGAGAGGAACTTAAGCTTTCCGTCTTAAATACCATAAGACATAAAAATATTGCCCTCCTGATCTATTGAAAGTAATCCAACGGGCGATATTTCATGATAATTCAAATACTTTACAATGGCCTACATCTGTTACACTATCGATATCGCGGTCTTAAGAATTCATCATTACTTACAGCCTTTTTCTTATTGCCGACATTATATATTTTCCTCTTTAATTTCACAAATATTTCTAATCTCTAAAAAGTATTAAATGATACACATCTGTAACTTCCATAAAATTTATGGTTACTCAAAAACTATTCTTTGAACCTTTTAATATTTCTATGATTTCAAAATTTCCACACCCTGAAGTTTAAAATTTTTAATTTCAATACCACTTACGAAATAAATAATTGCATATTTAGCAGTAATTACTAATTAATATAAAATTTTTCGAGGCAACTTAACATAAGACATTTTTTAAATTATGTAGCTCAGTTATAATAGTTTATATAGTTACCATAAAACAAAGGAACATTTAGTAAGTTATGCACAGTTGCTTTGGAATTGCGAATTCATCAACGAAACTCATAATTTCGGTATATTTTATGGTTAATTGCTAAACTTCTCAGTAATCATTTTTTATTTGAATATAATTGCACAATTTCCTACCACATAAACAATGTTATAAATGATGGCCTTTCCTATAGATGATACATGCAATGAATTTGAATGAAAAATAAATTTATTTTCAAATACAAGTCCCTCCGATCACATTTGCGATATTTCAACTAACGCAACTGGAATGGAAAACGCGAAGACATTTTCAAATTAATTTGCATATTTAAGTCAAATAAACTCGTGACCTATAAAACAAATTCCAGTCACGGATTTCATGCTGTCAAATGAAGTATTAAGTGTCATTAGCAAATTTAGTTGATGAGCTTGCAAGATCTTGGATTGGAGAAATGGCATTTTAAATGTTACAAAAGCTGACGGATGAATCAGCTTTTAAATCTAATTTTATATCTTAGGAAAATAAGCACTTAAACATGCAAAATATTCTTAGTTATTGATAAGTCTTGTGATGAACGAACTAATGTTTTCATTACACAAATTAAAGTGTTTGTTAAATTTTTAGTATTAACGCACATTGTAGAAATACAAATCCAGGTAAATTGATAATCGCTATGGGTAATATGTATATATATATTGGAAAGGTAAGTAGAAAAAACTTACGTAATCTAAATCCAAATATATATTGTTTTATGTTAAGAAATGTGTGACACGTAGAAGAGATTTAAATTCTACATTTATTAATTAACAGTTGAGAAATAATCGCTAAATATATATACACACACACACTTCTTTCTATACACTACTCGCTTTAGTTAAAGGCAGGAATTTAAATATTCTCTTAAAGAAAATGCTTGATTTTCCCTCTCGAGTTTGTCATTTTTATTTTTGTATTATCATCCCACTACAACTGTTAGTTATTGCGTAATAATTCAGCTTGGTTGGTTGGTGCGGTTTATTGTCGCTCGAAATGGGAATCCAACCCACGAGCTACTGAACCGAAGACTAAGGAGCTAATTATTAAGATGCCAGATCGTCCTACCATGATTCGGTTTCATTGGTTGATTGACGCTCTACGGTCATATTTTTTTACACACGAGTGCTAATTCAATCGGGATCTAAAGTTCAAATGAACTTTGAGCTATCTAAGAATATTCATGCCTTCAATGTGGGTATCGAACACTCGATCTTTTCAATTACCGATTCGAGTATCGTGCCATGCAACGGTTCTGAGTGAAATACTCTGAAGCGGGAGATTATTATTGATAACTACCGAGGATAGAAAAGCAGCTGAACGTTATCGTAATTTATTTGCTTTTTACATTCACAGGTATTACTGTATTCTCGGAGAAATAATATATAAGAATATCACATAGCGATTCTAGATCACATTTTGATTTTAGGTTTTATTCAAAGGAGAGGAATTTTTGCGTTTCTGTTATCTGAATACACATCTGTTGGTGAACGTTTGAATATTTTCTGTTTTCTGCTTTGCGATATTTGAATGTACCTCACTATCAATGAAGAATCCTCTAGGAAGACACAGCACGTGTATAGATATTCAGTTGCCATACCTTCAGCCTTAAGTCTATTTGCTAAAGAGGTGCTAAAAATTGAATATCTGAGATTTTTTAAACTTCAATACATTTTAAAGTAATACAAGAAAAAATTCGTAAAGTTTTATTTCATTAGCTCATCATGGCCTAAGGATTGAACTTTTCGAAAAAGGCTCTGATTCATCCAGTCATTGTTAAACAACACAAGATTGATGTTGCTCCTCTGCAAGCAAAATCTGTCAAGGTGAGAGATTGGGAGTTATCCAATTCCTTACGACGAGTGAATATTTCACATATAAATTGCCTTCAAGAAAAGCAATTCACATGATGGACATTAAAAATGCGTACAACAACATTAAACCACCATGCTGTCCGCTATGTGATGTCGAAAGGGTTATAATTATATCTTATGAGCGGTTCGTTGTTTTCTCCTTGCAATTTCACGAATAAGTTTCGGCAAAAATTTTTATAAGAATTACAATTAGTAATTTTTGAACTTCAAACTATCTTCACTACTTTTATTTCGTATTTATTAAATTTTCAGTTATAATTTCTCAAGATATTTAAGTTCTTGATAATGTAAAAATAATTATGCAATATTCAAATTAAAACCCTGTATTTCATGGAATATTTATCACTTAAAATAAATTATGAATATATTCAAACACTGAGTGATATTTCAAATCTATATTAAATGTAATCAAATCCCATTAAAATCAAATTACTTACTGTCAAAAATGAAGGATTTATATTTCATCGTTTGAAAGATCTTTCCAACGCTTTTAAGTATCATCTGAATTTTCTAGATAAGTTATTTTCCGATTAGAACCGAATGGTAGTGAGAGGGAAAGTATTCATACTTGAATAAAAAGTCCTAGTAAGATAGTGTTTTAAGTTAATGAACTGTCATTCATCAAAATGTCTCGTTCAGGTTTTTTACTCGAGAATTAAACGAAATTGTACGTACATTTATTTCTCTTTCGCTCAACACTTGGGTGAAATTTAATATTCCATTTCGAATCTACTTTGGAGTTGTTTTTCCTAAAGTAAAATTGTCTGTGTTAGCTTGAAGTATCGCACTAGCTTCATACTAAGTTATTAGAATTTGTTTTGAAATTTGCCTAAAACGGCTAGAAATAATTTTTAAAAACAGCCCGAAGTTTTTTAGCAACATTAAAAAGTTTTCTATTTCTCGAATTCGAAGATCTTTTCTATTAGAAAATAAAAAAATCGATTAGAAATACAAAGCTACTATATTATTTTAATAATGATAATACCAGAGTCTGTTTACAGAATCGGTATTTCTGAAACGTTATCGAGATCTAAGTCTTTATATTTCTATTTTCTATATAAATTTCAATTATAAAAGCAATGATTGAAATATTCCAACCCCTATTTCTGTGCTTCAGCAGAGATTTGGAGAAATTATTATAAACATTATTAAATAAAACAGTAGTAGTTTTATTCAATTGATTAATTGTGCTAATTTCATATCATATATAGCTGATGCATATATTTTATTTCAGAAACAGCTTAATAACAAACACCCTAGGACAGTTTATTAATTTTATTTTATATCAGGAGCAAGATTGCTTATCTCAGTTCAAAAAGAAATTTTCTGACTGTCCTGGTAGACGGCTATTTCCCCGCCCATAAAAGAGATATTTTAAAAAAATTCTTTCATTTTTTAAAAATTATAATTTTAATTTAAAATATCAAACACTATGATTTAATTCTTTGAAAATAAAATCGAATCGACTTATTATTTCAAATCATTAGACTCGTCAGAATTATTTTCCATCAGAAAGACTGTTACTAAGCACTTGAAAATTAAGACACTGAAAGATATAACACCTGTTATATCTTTCAAAGTCTTGTGTTATAACACTTCTAACATCTCGGAGAGCAAAGTTGATGAGTTTTTATATATTGTGTCGTTAACGAGCTTTATTTTAACTTCGTATCAAACAAATGAGAGTTTAACATTATTTAACAAAGACTGCAAACTTATATTTTTGGATTACTGTAATGGCGAGAAACTTCTTAAAGAATTTTGTATAGCAATTTACGGATAATTTAGTATTATCTACCACAAAGAATTGCATACTTAATAGTATCTTCTAAAAATATTCTTGCAAGTAAAATATTTAAATATATTTACACAAAAAATGTTGCTTTTCCACATAATATTAATTATAGAAATTTTCTGACTTATTGAATGAATGTAATAAAAATAAAAAATGAAAATTGGTGCATTGTAAGCAGTTATAATGTAAATTTTAAAAGATAATATTGTATAATAAACATTGTTTATAGGAAAAAGATATCAGTTCAAAGACCGCTTCAAGTTTTCTGAGTTAACTTTCCTGAAGCTTTCGAACTAGTTCTCGATAGCTATTATTTAATTCCACTAACGGCGCTCCGTGCATATGAAATAATTGATAAATAGTTTATTCATTAAAATAATTAAAGTTTTTCAACACAAATACTGTATTATAAATTTTGGAAAATATTAGATTTTGCAATTTCTATTTTAAAGTATATTTTTCTTCAATAAATTGATTGAATAAATTATATCAAAATTTTATATTTACTAACAGAAATTTTGAATAAAACTGTGCAATAAATTTTTAAAGCACAACCCTTAAATTTTAAAAAGCAAACATAATATTGCTTTTTAGTTATTCCCTCAAATTTTCTTATTAAAGTAAAATTTTAAATTTCTAATACTTTGTTCTAAATACCGAATTGACCCTATCTTATTAAAACAGATTTTCCAAAAGTTTTTAAATACGTAAAATGGTTATTAAAATAAACAGTAATAATGATGATGATGATGATGATAATGAAAAATAAAATGATTATAATATAATCAGTATCTTTATTGATGAATAACAAATTCCATATTCCTATGTTAATAAAAAATATCAGATCTCTCAATATGCGAGCTCAAATTTTTTATTCACATAAATTAAAAAATTAATTTTAGAAAATTAGGACATTTTGCAACTACTTTCCATTTTAAAAACATTTCATTATAAAAGTCACGGAGATTAGTTTAGAAAATAAAATATTTTGTAAAAGCGAGCTTATATAAGCGTCAGCTGATTTCTACGGTACCTGTTTATGTCACACAAATTTCCAAGAGTCCGAAAGGAGAAATAACCGCGTCCTTGAACGACTGTGCTCCGTGTTCCACTAACCTTGAAATAGGACGCTTGGTTTCACAGCCGATTTGCTTAAGACGCCAAAGTTCCAGGCTTTTCTAATCAACGCTGGGAAAACTGTTTACTTTCACAGATGGCGATATTTGTATCCGATAAGTAAATTTACAAAATCGGAAACTGACGACATTCTTCTCTTTTCATGTGATTAGTTTCCAATTTAAATGACGTACTGCAGATGAAGTTGCGGTTATTCACAAAACGCTGTTGAATGAATGCTTTATAAAATGGCAGATGTTTCGTGATGAAGAATCAAACTCCAGAGATGAATTGCGTAATAATTTTTCGTAGCTACAAACAATAGAAATGACTTCAGAATTATCGTGGGTACAATGTTTTTCGTTAATTATATAAGCTCAATGGCGCTTTTTTTTCATTTTTTTATTTTTGTTGAAGGTATTGTTTCGAAAATTCAAATTTCTCTGAAAATTTGTTGAATCAAACTTTTTTTTTTTAGTATAATATATATATTGTACTAATTTGTTCTGTTGTTACTGATAATCTAATGAAAATTTTCTTTATTATTTAAAAAAAATTTTACTGGAAAAAATTGTTCATTCTGAATATTATTTTAAATTTAAAAGAATAAATTATGTATTGGGTTTTCAGTAAAGTGTTTTATTAAAAATACATTTAAGTAAATTGCAAAGTATGTAAATGGGTTCTCTTATGGAAGTTTTAATGACAAAGAGAATAACATTATTTATGAAGCCTTAAAAGTGTGCAAAAGGTTATAGAAAATTGTATCAAAAATATATGAAAAAAGGAAAGGTTTAGAGAAAATCTAATAATTTGCTTTTATCTTACACCATTCTGGTTCTAGAACAATCATTATATTTCGAATTTTATTGCTTATATAAAAGTACATTAATATTGCATAAGTGTTAAAATTGCAATAGTGCAATTGGAGGTATGCTTTATTTGTCCCTTTACAGTTACTTTTTGTCTTCATAAGCTAATTTGATGGGCACTAATGGTTTAAAGATCTTCAGACATTCGCGCCTATGATGGAAATTTCTTGGTTTGTTTACCACTCAATGGTCATTTTTTGTACAGGCTAATTAGATCGAATCCTACAGTTTAAAAAGTGGATTCCAAACCACTACAAACATACATGCGTGAAGTGGGAATCAAACCTACGAACTGTTGAGTCGAAGGCCAAAGCATGCTTAAGGTGTGAATCAAACCAATCAGTTGTTAAAATAAAGACGAAAGCAATATGAAATAAACTACTAGATCGTCAATAGAATGCTTTTACCTAACGTGAGGCAGAAAATTTCGAAATAATTCTTCTAAGCAAAGGAAAATAGAAAAACATTTGTGCTTTACTCGGTAAACTTAAAAAGAGTGAAAAAAAGTAAAAGAAGCATTTTAAGGTTCAGTAATTCTGTATATCGATTTATAACCTTTATTAAGCATCCTGATAAATTGAATTGATTTTGTATGAAAAAATATATTATGCTAATATAAACATGCTATTAATATGAGCACAAATCCAATGTAATTCAGAAAACTTCATATGAGCCACCTGCATTCAAGTACATAAAAGATATCAGATTATACTTTATCAATTTATACTTTCTTAATGCAATTCTGTCAACGCCTGTATATTTTTATATTAGTAACTGATTTTTCAACATTTCATAGCAGTATTGGTTGATATTCCAGAGATGAATAGAGTAGTAGGAAATGAATGTGCTGACTCCGGTATTAATCTCGTCATTTTACAACTGCGTTACTTGTAACTTAGAGCACACTGTATTCAAACGCATGTGGATAGATCTATCACCAATAGCTGACTGGGAGGTTTTAGTTTATTTTTTCGATCAACGATAATTTTACTTAGCACACGAGCTTTCGTTACAGTGGCACCTATAGTTTAAAATGAATTTTAAACCGTTATAAACATACAAACTCGAGGAAGTAATCAAATTATGAACTATTGAACTGAAGGCCAGAAAGCTGACAATGATTTGCTAAGTCAGCAGTTGAATGAGGAAATATTCAAATTTAATGAAAGTATAATAAACTCGGAACAAAGCAAAAAGGTGTAGAGAAAAGACAATATACAGAAATAAGAAATCATTACGGCTCATGGAACTCAATGTAACACTTAAAAACAAATTACTAATAATATTTTATACTATTACTTATGATCTTCCTCAATAAAGGACTAATTTTGCAAAATTTGAGCACTATACAAGTCTAAGTATAGTGTTCAAATTTCTTAGTTTTAATATTTTAGCTTAGTAACAATCAATAAGAGCAAACTAATTTAATGAATTACGGATGTCCTTCAACTTCCATCTAGCTAGGAATAGGAAAAAGATGCTATTTCTTTTCTTAAAAATAAATGGTTTTCTCGGTCACCCACTATGCTTCGCGCAAGTAACTTGTCGTTGAGCGGGTAAACAAATATAATTCAAGAAAAGCGCTATGTCGAAATTCTGAGGGGAAAAAAATGGTATAGTGAAAGGATAATCGAATTTTCCACACCTCATAAATCTCTGACGATGCACACCAAGTCACAATACAGAATAACTCTGGGCATAACAAGTTAAATCACCGGAGAAAAATTGAAAATAAGTGCTTGAGGGCGACCAAGCTTATTGACAAATGACGCGTGAAATGTCTCTCGTCCACATTTATCAAAAACGGCCGCAGAATACAGCAAAGGAATCGAAAGAAAAGTTATCGGAAATGACAAGATTATATTATATAATACAAAGACAGAAACAGTTTTATATAAGTTTCAATAGAAAAATAATTTAATGAAAGCTACTAACACATAAGTTAATTGTTGTATTACAGAAGAACTATAAGAATCAGGAATGAAAGTCACAAATGTTTGTTTTTTTAAGATTATCTTAATTTCATTAACTGCAAGTACGCTTTTAATACTTGATAAAGCCGAGTTAATTTTGAATTCTTTTCATTGTCAATAACGTTGGTTGAAGCTATCGATCAACAAGCCAAAAAGCTATCTGAGATATTTCCATCATTTGGTGCCAACGGGTCATGGCTCCCAGTAGAAAACCCTTCGAAAATTTTGGGAGAAAAAATACGATTAGAAAAAAATGATATTTATTAGTTAATTTTTTATAAGATACGGTGTTTCGCACCACGATATTATCATTTGTGTACATATCAGCTAAGAACAAATAAAGTAAAACGTTATCAACGTACTAATTATTGAAGTCAAGGCTTCTTACCACCGCTTTACAATCACTTATTGACTAACGGCATATTAGAAAAAGGAAATACACGTTCTTTAAGGTGGTTAAAAACAATTCTTTTAAATCTTTCGGATATTAAATATCGTTATTTTTTTAAAAATATACAGGTAGAAAATGTAAAAGAGAGGGATTCAATACCGCACGTATTTTTTCTCTATTCCCAGCTGTTAATCATCGATTGAAACTTTAAGAAATGAAAGAAGCATGCTTCTATCATACATTGAAACAGACTTCAGCTGCGGTATATATCAAGGAATAGGTAACTTTGCAGTGATACAAATTAGGGTTCATTAGTTTGAAATAATTATAATTGGTGTTATCAAAATTTCGCGGTGAAATGTATCTCACATTTTAAGATTGTCAATGATAAACATCTGATGAGTTTAATTCCCTTGCGGCCAGTTTTTCACAACTCAACTTCGGACAAAAATTCAGTTTATAAACTGTTGAAAGATTTTCTTCATATGCATTGAAAGTGGTTAAGATAAGCTGTGGTGGTTGAAAATTATCTTTACTTAGTCAGAATGCAGTACATAATCTATTGGAGGATTACAACATACTGGTATTTGTACAGAAAATACCATGAATTGATAGATCGATTATCTCATTTAAAGACTATTTTAAATACTCTCAGAATTATGGGATAGTTAGAAAAAAGTGGCCGTTTCTATGATCAACTTTTGCAAGCGACGTCTAATTGGGAACAAAACCCATGACTTAAGTCCCAATCACTTTAAGTAACCCAACCAGGGTGAACTCACAAACTGTTGAAGGCTGGAGTGTTAACTATTAAGCTGAAAGCACCCCGACATAATTGGAAGCAATGACAAAACATATTCAAATCTGAATGAGACAGTCTATAAGCTAGTATTTTCACAATTTTGAATTTCAATATTTATGGCATTTACAATTATCGCTAGATTTTACTTTCATTAATACTTTTGAAAAAGTCAATGATGGATGGTAAATTTTATAAAAATGACAAAATTTAATTACAGACTGAAACTTGAAAACAAATTTCATTTGAATTTTTTGTATAATTACAAGGAAGAAAAATACCAGAGTTATAAATGATTAATTTAAAAAGCAGAAAATATTTTCTGGATGACAAATTCCTTTTTGTCTTTCATGTTATGCGCTGGAAAAGGTTGATAGGTTCAAACTTGATCACTGTTAACCAATCTGCTTAATTTGATTTGGTTGTTTCTCTACAACTTAACCAAATTGAATGAAATCAATACAGGATTGTTATAAAAATTCAAGAAGTTGTCACTGTACGTAAATAATATATCAGCAATTTAATTCTGTTTATCTGAAGACCATCCAATTATTTAAAAATGCAGCTAAACAAGGAAATCAAACCATGTCAAAATATTTTTGTTGTTAGCTATCGGGTATTATACAAGTTCTATGAAAGTTATTAAATACAAAATTTTGTTCTTTAGTAGTCCTACAGCGCTTCAAAAGTTTACGAAATTTCATTAAAACAACAGTAAGAATAAAACAGGATTTATTCTTCATTCAATCATTGTATTTGTTTCCTAACGAAAAATTGAAGGATATATAACAAAGAATTTTAGGATTTTAAGATTTTTTAGTTTGTACCTTTTCAACCACTTTTAGCTAATTTTACCATGTTTTACAGTGGAAACCATTACAATTTTCACAACCGAAGTGGGAATCGAACCAACGAAATTTTGCACTGAAGTCTGGAACACTAACCATTCAGTGTTGTGTTTTAAATTTTTTGTATTTATTTATTTTTTTGATTACCACAACTTTGAGCTGCTTTTACATCAAAATGGATTTTAATAATATCTTTATACATTCATTCCAATCAAAATCTTCTTCCTTCGTTATACTAAAAAATATTTAAAAAATCTAATAATAAGTTATTTAATTTATTAATTCTATTTTCTCTTAAAATAAATTTACAGTTGTCCATATTTGTGTTTACAAAATTTTTAAGTGAAAATCAATAATAAATAAAATTAATTGAAATTATTTTTAATTGTAGACTAATAAATTTGCACATTTAAGAGTTCTTCCTATTGTAATTGAAATAAATATAAAAATGCCTCACATAATTATTTATTTTACACAGTTTTTTAAAAAGAATGGAAATTTAGCTTCGTAAACTTTAATTATTTTAATTACTATAAAATTACTCTGATGAATAAGTTTATACGGAAAAAATATATTTCGAATTTCTTGTTGATAAATATTTTGCACTTGTTTGCGGAAGAAATCCTTTCTTCATTAGATTAAATTTCATTTAACTATTCTTCCAATAACGTAATTTACATTGTTTTTATATTATCATAATAAAATTTTAAAAATATAAAATAAAAATTTAATAAAAACTCCGTTGTTTGTCAACAGTTTTACAATTACTAGCCCTGCATATTTTTCTTATGCAAATATCCAATCCCGCGAGAAAGTCAGAAAAATATTTTTATGTATTTGTAAACAAAAACAAATCGCAATGATCACGAAACAGAAAAACAAAATAAAAAATTCTCCACTTACAATATCAAGTAGAAAAGCGACTGTGTGAAATATTTTGGAGGTAAAATATCAGCGCCTTTATCTACGTTGGTATATTTACACACTTCTGCAAAAATACTTAAAATATTTTGGTAGTTCTAACATCTCAGAAGACTCAAAACCGGAAATTCAAGAATCGGTATGAAAACAATCCGTAGTTGTTTGAGTTACGGTTACGGTCTGCCTCAGTTTATTTTTTAATTCCAACAGTGGATCTGTAAACAGCGATAAATTTGTTCATTGTTTTTTTCCTTTTTATTATAGATTTTGTCGCTGCGAAGTATTTCTCAGATGAAGAGAGAATTAATTTTTCTCCTTAATATGTAAATCATCAACAAATACATTATCTTATTTGTAAAGACTTTGATGAAAAAAATTATGAACATCAACATATGCTTTTGCAGTAAAAAATTTCACAGTTGATCATCCATAATCTTAATGTACATATATTTTGTATTTTAGATTCTCCCGTTATATTATAAATAAGCTATAAGATAGTATACAGCTATCTAAAAACAACCACGCAAAAACAATAATAAAGAATTATTAAAATGGTTCGGGTGGATTTTATTTAACCTTCGTTAGAACTATAGTTCCTAATTAAACTCATTTTGTCATCTTAGCCTACATTTAAGTATTATGTACTAGTGGTCAATGCCATCGATTTCTGGTTGAAAATCTATTCATCATACTCTAACCACTCGATAAATAAGAAAAGCAGAAAATGTAAATGATTATTTAAAATGATCAGGGATAATTTCGAAAACTTTATTTATCACCATGATCAAATAAATTGACTTTAAACTCATCATTACACAGTAGATATCATAAATAGATATAATTGCTATAAAACAATTAATAACAGCTATACTAGGATTAGAGTCTATGGTTTTACCAATTAAATATTACAAGTGGTGATGGTGAATAATATTTGTATACATATGTATATCTTTTATGTGCAATTTTTCCAAAAAGTTCTGAAGTGCATCTTAATCCCTGCTACTGACTGAAACTGACTATAAATATCTGAAGTTGTTTCTAGTGATTTTTTAAGAACTGCATACTTCATGGCATGTTGGTAGCGTTCGATCAGTTTAAGAAAATGAAAACTTCGTGTGCCAATTCCAATAGTCTTTAAATTCAAAATTGCTAAATTCATCTCTTTTAAACATTTCATATTTTCACACAGAATTAATGACCTACTCATTTTGGATACCATATATAACTTTTGCAAACTTTGTAATACCTCTATATAGGCATAAAACGCAATGTAATTGAAATCTCCTTACTCCAATTTTATTGTTGTAAGATTGTGTACTAAAAACTTGGAAACGAATAGAATGTAATCAATATTAATACACTGATAGAGATAATCTATGCAAAGTGATTGATTGGATTTTGTACCACATTTTAATGTGATGAAAATTTGAATTCTACGAACTAGGAATTCAATTAGAAGGTGAAAAATAAAGTGTTACATTCGCATGGAGATTTACTTGTACTCAAATAATAGCTAACTAACTAACTAGCATTTGTACTTTTCTAAACCTTTTTAAGTCCAGTAAAAAGTAACCAAATAAAGTTTAATCTCGCCCGCATATTTGAAACGGTAAGGTCAAAGAAATAAATACAAATATTGGAAAACACATATAAGCTAATGAAAGTTGTATATGATCACATGATGTCCGGCTAGGGAATACCATCTTGATCCTCTGGACATATAGTTGCAAGCGATTTTAATCAATTAATCTTCCTTTACCATTGCTTCGCTTATTAGTGTTAGGAAAGATTTGATGTTGCATTTTATGGCAACTGAAACCATGATTAAGTATGAAAGAGTCTCTTGGAGTTTAGTAGTAGCTCCCTGAACAAAATGCTTCATTTATCGCATCTAACATTATTTATTTCCAATCTTAGCTTGATATTTTTTTCATTTGTATCTATATGATTGTTATTTGAAAATAAAAATTTCCTTCAATTATGATGAGTTAATCATGGTCTTTTAATTTTATCAAAAAAAAAAATACTTGAACTATAAATCTCAACTCACTCTTCATGCTTTACTCTCTTTTTGAAGTGCGTATGAAGTTGCTTGAAAATAATCTGTAAAAAAATCACGAACTTGTTTAAATCTTTACTCAACTTGATAAGTTAAATCTAACAAAAGATTTCAATTTAATTTAAGCATTGCTGGGAAAAAATAACAAAATCTAGAATGCTCGATTATGCAGGGGAAAAAAAAAGGAAACAATTTATGTAGTAAACCTCCAAAATACGTGACCCGATTTTCCTCTTTTTTCCCTTAACTTCATTTGCTAAAGGGTAAAAGATGAAAAAAAAAAAAAAAAAGAATAGCTTAGCTACTTGAAAGAATTGTGTTTTTAATAAGAAGAGACACTCTAGTGTAAGAATTCTAAGGGGGAACTTTAAATAAAACACGATATTTTTGCCAAAAATATTTGAAAAAAAAAAAACTGTATTCTTAAAAATTAAAAAAAAAAAGGCAAGACTTAATTTTGTGCAATTCCACATGAACTAATTATAACTTAAAATCATATAAATTGATTTAATACAAGCAAAAAATGCAGTACTTTTTTTGATACAACATATTCGCCGAAAATTTTTTTAAATCTATATGTAGATTGACTGACACTGGGATTATGAGTAGAGCTTAAGCCTATTATTATCCATATTTGATTATAAATTAATTAAAAGAAGATATTGTTTAAAATCACCTGAAACAGCCACCACCTGTTATTTTTCTTAGATACAGCGTGTGCTATGCATATCCCAAAAAAAAAAAAAAAAAAAAAAAAACTGTTTTGTATTATCCGGACTAATGTGTTTGGTGTGAAACTTGAAAAACATACTTTTATCGTTTGCTCAATAATATTAATATTGAAATTTTAGCCTTAAATTCTTATTTATTAATTACACTCTTAAATTCAATCGATTGTAGTCGTATCTACAAGACCATGATTGCTACACTCTTACTCACAAATAGTTTTATTGTTTAAGGAAGTACTCAGTAAAAATAAAAAATATTAATTAACTTAAAAATTTAATAAAATTTTTCGGAAAAATGATAACCAAAATACTGTTGGTGCACATAATTTTTTTCTTAAGATAACCTACAAATTTCAAAAATAAAAAAATGTAATAAATTTTTATATAATATACTTTTAATTAAAAAATAATTTACATATCGAAACATAAGTTTGAATGCTAAGAAAGAATAGATAAAATCAAAAGGAAATATGTTTAAATTTTTTTCAATCGAATATATACGAGGGTCACTCTGAAATTTTTGAGATACAACTAGGTTTTAAAATTATACTTACAAAATTTTAGGTGTGTTCAAAGTAGTCTCCTCCAGCATCAATGCACTTTTGTAGACGAATTTTCCACAGATTAAATGCCTCAAGCCATTCATTTCTTCGAATAGATTAAAAAATTGCATTTATAGCCACATCAATCTCTTCTTCTGAATGAAAACGACGTCCACGTAAGTTCTTTTTTAGATTAAAAAATAACCAAAAGTCGCACATAGCTAGATCAGGTGAATACGGCGGATGTTCGATCACTTTAATTTGTTTTTGTTTAAGAAACTCAACTGTTAATCCGGCTATATGTGAAGATGCATTGTCATGGTGAATCATTAGTTCCCTAACATTCAGTTCTTGTAGAATTTCTGGAAGACATTTAGTGGTATACCAATTTGCTGTTACTGTCTTCTGTCCTACCAACTTGATGGCTTTGACCAATCCCGTACTTCTGAAGAAAACGGCATACATCACTTTTTTCAGTGCCCGTTTTTTTTCATCATTGTCGGCATGGGATCATCTTCAAAGACCCATACCTTGCTTTCTTGACGTGTTGGAACGTCAAATAAAGGTATGTACGTTTCATCACCTGTTTCAATTTTATAAATAATGCGGTGGCTACCATCATTCAGCATATTAAGAGTTTCTTTACTAATTCTAACACGCTCATCTTTTTGATGCTCAGTTAGATTATGGGGAACCCAACGGCAAACTACTTTTTTCATATGTAATTCTTCATGAATGATTTTGTGTATGGCTGCGGATCCAATGTTAAGTTCCTTCTGTATCATTTGATAGGTACAGCAATTATCATCCATTAACATTTTTCGTATGGCAGACACATTATCCGGGATTACTGCCGACCGCGGCCTTCCTGTGTGTTCTTCATCCTGAAGAAAATTGCGACCTCTTCTAAATTCTCTAAACCATCTGAATACAGTAGCACGAGCTGGAGATTCATCACCAAATGCTAAATGCAACCGTTGAACGCATTCTTCTTGATTTATTCCTGTATTTAAATCGTAGAAAATCATAGCGCGAAAATGTTCTCGCGTCAACTCCATTTTCTCTTCTGTTTAAAATTTATTCCACGCTAAACAAATTGAAGTAAGTCAGTAAAAAATCGTCTTCTGTGTTAAAATACTTTCTACTTTAAAATTAAACCATCATTTTTATTTTGTAAATTCTCGTCTGTGCGTATTTCAAAAATTTCAGAGTAATCCTCGTATTTATGTCCCACATTAAATTTTATAAATTTGAATGAGTCTGAAAAATAAAACTAAATCATTGATCTGAAACAAATCCTCTGATAAAATTCTATGAGCGATAAACTTTTCTTTATGTTTAACATTGCATAATATCGATGTCTAGGTGAGTAATAAGAAATTGTTTTGAAGAAATTAACACTAGAGTTCCTGTAAAAACACATTCATTTTGAAATTTTTATTTCTAAGTTCAAAATTTCTCAATTATTTAAGTAATTTTAAGCATTAATATAGTAATATTACCTTCCAGGAAATTATTTTACAGAAAAGGAATTGTGTTCGCGTGTCATTAGAAAGAAAACTAAAGAAACTCCCAAGGTTAGTTTGGTATCTCACTCTACTATACTCTTTTTATTTATTACTTACCTATTAATAATATCAGGTTCTGCATCACTAAGATGGTCATGTGCTCAGTGGTTTAACCACAATGTGCAAATGACGTAGTTGAAAATCACTTCTTTCTGCACACAATTTTTCAGAAATAGAATGAACATTATTTTTTTTATTACTTAATTATTTTCCCCTTTATTTTCATCCCATTCATTATAATTAACGGTCTAGTTAAGGATGCAAAGGCAACATCTATTGAAAAATTTAACATATGGAGAGAAAATTATTTCATACTAGATATAATCAATTTCGTTTCATGTTGAGGGACTATTTCTATTTTAATTGGAATAACTAAGCTATTGATAATCATGGGCTATAGAAACCATAATTCAATGGATAAAATGGCAATTATCTGGAAATAGATAGTCAGATATTGCCCCCAGTCATTTTATATATTTCCCGCAAGTATTCTATACCAGCTAAATACATTTCATATTAGTGATATAGAATGCATCACTAATTTGAAAGGTATTAGCTGGTATATATCCTAGAAAAGAATAAGTTAATTGTCTATGGCATGCTTTCTTAAGTGTATTCACATGTTTTTAAATCTAAAACTTCCAAGATGTAGTGATTTATAGCAATATGAATATTGAATGGTACAATATATATTGTTATTTTTTTCAATTACAAAAATTGAAATAAATTGAAATTGAAAAAAAAGAACTAACGATAAGCCACTAACTCGATATGCAATTAAAAGATTAGTTTTGGGAGAAGTCGATAAACAAGAAAACGAATGATAATATTAAATGCAAGCAGACGATGTGAGAATTATTTTGAGAAGCTATAAACAATTTTCTAGCAGACTATACAATCGAATGAATTCCAAATGCCAAAAACAAACTAGTATTCGACAGAAAGAATTTCACTTGAAAAGGATTTTGAGATTTCACTGTCTTCTTTTTTACATCTATAGTAAATAAAAAAAGACTAAAATTTTTGAAGAAGATAGGAGAAAGATTTCGATTTAAACCCCCTTGGCAACCGCTAAAATTATTCTTTGAAAATTACTCGCTACCTGAATTGTGGAGTAATGTGAAAGCAAAAATATAAATTGATTCAGTTGTAAAAGTCTGAGAAATGTTTTTTGCAAAATCCCAACGAAATTAATTCTAGTAAAGGGAAATTAAATACTTTTATACTATTTTATTAATAGAATTTGATGGAAATGTGAGACTATGAGTACAGAAAACTAAAAATATTCATACAACATATATTTAGTGACACTTAACATTACTTTTGTTTTGGAAATCTCAAACAAGAGCATTTTGAATTTTATGATCAAAGTTATTTATTTTGAGTTTCTTCAATCACATGAGTCGGTGTTAACCAAGATAGACATAGTTGAAATAAGCAAATGTAAATAATTAGCATTTCAGTGCGTTTGGAAGTCTTAGAAAGTACAAATGACATCTGAAGCATTGCATTGGACTTCTCATTCGAAAACGCTTTGCAGAGTTGAAGTGTTTTCAGAAAATCCCATGTTGTATTAACATTTGCTGGTACACTTGCTGATAAGCATTTCTTTTTATTATTCCAAATAATAAAAAGAAATGCTAACCAGCAAGTATTGGAATACGATAGGTGCAGTATTGTTGCCTATCGAGAGAGTGGATTACCATTCCAAGATGTTGCCATTTGCTGGAGAAGTGCTTATTATCGAATATCAGAATTTGATATAAGCAGAATTCTTGCTTATATTTCAGTAATATTACCATTTACACTAGTCGAAATTCAACTAATGTCATGCAAATATGAAATTGATAGGTTGCAATAACATAATTGATTGGTTGCAGGTCATAATGAATGACATGCAAGAATGATATGCAAAATCTTAGCACCTTCCTGTGACTAATTTCCAAGAAGATCGGCAAATTGAAGTGTCAGCCTTGCGAATAACCACAAAACATGGACTCCTAGTCAGAAAATAGAATTGTTTGCGACATATTTAGTATTCGCTCATACAGTGCGACGATTTTTGGATTAGTAAACTAGCAAGCACGACAACAATTACTCTCTTGACAATGCAGCATCGAGACAGATGGTGACTTTGATGCTATCGGTGACAAAACTGGATGAAAGAGTGACACAATGTTATATTTTCAAATGAGTACCAGTTCTCAATGCAGAATTCTGATGGCCAAACACATGTCTGGGGGTCCAAGGGGAACGCTTGCCCTTAGTTGTGGTCGATAGCATCACAAGCGCCTTGTACCTAGTGAGATGTAATAGGCAGCAACTGACTATACGACACGGATATTTTTAATTTAGATCGATGGTCATTTTAACAATAATCAGAACATTTCTGACATCTTAAAGAGAGTGGCAGTGCCTTCTCTTCGAAGTCTGCGATACGCCTTCTTTCAACAAGATAGTGCAAGTGTACATGCTGCACGTCATGTTATGACCAAATAGGGTTCTAATGCTGTCCTAACATGCACAATCTCTGGATTTCTCACCAATTGGAAATATTTAGCCATAGAATGATGAGAGACTGGCATCCCATCCCTCTTTAGATACTACTGTTCATGTGGTTTGGTATAAATTTGTAGCAGCATGGAATTGCAAAATGAGTTGCCCCTTTTTGTCATACAAGGCCGGTTCAATTTCTTGCCTATGCGAATTAAAACTGTTTTAGCTGCTAGGGAGTGTGTGACACCCCTATTTCTATTTAATTCATATCCCTGTAAATCCCAAACTGCTTGATAGTTTAATTGTTTTGTCTTCATTCCATAATGCTTATGTTATATTGTTTTATATTTGCACTTCTGCATAAATTTGCAACTTTAACCGTTAGCAGTATTTATACATGTGTATGTATTCAAAATCTGATAGGTCAAACTAGAAAAAATAAAATAACTTTTTTTGGTGATTTTTACTTAACTTTTTTTATTGAAGCCTGGTTTAATTTTTTCCAATATTAATCCTTTTACTTTTTTAAAACTAATAATAAATTAGGGCGAGGGATAAAAAATCAGTTCAAAAATGATCATACAAATTTCCTCAAAAATTATCATTTGAATCTTATGGTGATTACTTTATGGAGAAAATTTTATTGTAAATAAGAAATATTACTTGATTTTTTTAAATATTTTCTTGTTTATAGCTCAAATGTGTACTATTTACTACCAAAAAGTTAATTGAAATCATACTGAAGCAACAATGGCTCACAAAAATTGATATTTATTAAAGCACTAAATCATTTCCAATGTTTGTTGAATGCTCGTTGTCATCAGTTAATAACAGGATAAAGGTATACGCACTCCACGTATTGAAAGGATTTCTATTGGAGCGATGAAAAATTGGTAAAGTCAATAAGCTCTAATACTGAAAAAATAAACATAATTTTTTTATTGTTTAACTTCCTTTTATTAATTGTTATTTCAAAAATTAATTTATTGAATAAATAAGATTGTCGATTTAGAAAAGTTTGAAATCTCTACGAAACAATTTAATGAATCTAACACGTGATAAAGTTCATTTAAGAAAGTTAATCAGTTTGAAAATGAAACACAAGGAATAAAGTTTTTTTATAAAATCTTACTCGAAAAGAAAATAAATTTATATTCCGATAATTCATTTAAAATATTAATGAATTAAAAATTGATTTAATAAATTTGCATTCAAAATATTTATATTTTATCGAATCTAATGAATTTAGATTTAATCCTAATTATAAGACTATTCGTCTTCATTTTCCCAGAACTTGTTCCCAATTACCACAAGTGTTAAATCCTGTAATAACTAACATGAGTTAAATCATCTTTCTAAGAATTAAACGTCCTGAACGAATCGAGGAAAAAAGCTGTAACTTTTCAGGTACCGAATTGATAACAAATAAAATTAATCTTGTAGATGTCTGTCACTGCTCAAAAAATAAATATATTATTTAAATACTGTAAAGGATTGAAAATATCGAAGTTTTTACTATTTAGATCTTTAATTAGGATTTTATTATCGATTTTCAAATAGGTATGCTTTTTTATTAAGATTAATTCATAAAAAATATAATATGAAAATTATTAAACTTTAATTTATGATACTAGCATTTAATAGAAGAGCATTTTTATTATTTTTAATGAAAAATGTTAAATGTCGTTTATAAGACACTAAGCAAAATCATTATTTATTTTCAAAGTCAAAATATCAAAAGATAATTATGTAATATTGTATCATTTGAAGACAAAACGCAAACGAAGAAATTTACGACAAAAAATAATTTCAAAAGTTATTAGATTTTATTTCTATTATTCTTAAACACATAAATGAATTTAATCTTTTTAGTTTTCATTCATTTTTTTCCTTGAATGGTGACAGTCATTATTTATTTTAATTTAATTCTCTAGTGTTTTATGTAAAAGTAATCAGAAAAATATTTTGTTAATTTTTTTCTTCTTTTTGATAAAAAGTAAAAGTTAGAAAATAGATTGCTATTTATTATTGTTCAAGTTATAATTATCACTATGTTGAAAATTAAGGGACCGTTTTAAATTAATATTGTTTTATGCAATTTATTTCTGGTGATTTTTTCCGAAAAAACTGTTTTTTTTAACACACACACACATCTCTCTCTGTATATAAATATATATATATATATGTATATATATATATATATATATATATATATATATATATATATATATATATATATATATATATATATATATATATATATATATATATATATATAGATAGATATAGATATAGATATAGATGTATATATATAGTCTTCACTATTAAATAAAATCCAGCGAAACTTTTTTCATTTAAGTTTCATTTTTAGAAATGAACTAACCCTTTAAGAACAAATCAAATTAAGAAATTTTAGAATATAAAATATGAATATTAAATTATTAAACAGTATAAATTCTATTTTGTACATTGATTATGATACAAAAATGAAGTATTACTAAAAACATATTGTACTTATCTATAAAAAATATCATAAAAATTATACTTATCTAAAAAAAATATCATAAAAATTATACTTATCTATAAAAATATCATAAAAATGATTTATTGTAAATACATCATTTATTAGCAAATTATGAATAACTTAATTGTTATTTTCGCAGTATAATTAGCTTAATATAAGACATATACGTTTAAATGGTTAATTTAATTGCAATTTGAAGAAATATGATTATTTTAATACCCGATATATTATCAGATGCTTTTAAATAAATAAATATATATATATATATATATATATATATATATGTATGTATGTATACATTATCTATATTATCTAATATACCTAATATTATAGTTATTTTTATTTATCTCAATCTCATTACATGCTTTCTTAAATAAAACACAATTTGCCCATACATTATAATTAAATTTCTCTTCTTAAAATTAATGATTTATTGTAAACCTTTCCAAAAACTTTAAATGCGAATGAATATAATTATAAAATATACTGGGTCTTACTAAGTTTAATTTATTAAAATTCAAATATATAATTTGTGAAATATGTTACTCACCCCATTGACTTGACGATAGTCACTACCTGATCTATTGCGATACTTCATGATACTTCTTTGAGCGACAGTATTCCACTGGAACCTGTTGATCTGTCACATACGACACGTATGTAGCCTAACAAATCATGTAGGTCAGTGTTAACGAATTTTGTTTTTTCTTAACCTTCCTCTCGACCCTATCCAGTTCTCCGAATTGAGGGCAATTTGATGACGATTAATCCCCATCAAATCCGCTCGATTTAATCAATGCCTTAAATAGATACATTTTCTTGTTTTCCTTTCCATTTTTTCTCGGTCATTGTGAGATTTTATGCCGTTATGTCGTTAAACGCATGAGTAAACTTTTATCGTTTGCTTTTGTGAGTAATGGATGTTTTTTCCTTTTTTTACTTTTCCACAATTGAAAAAGATACGCTTCATGTATTTGCGAACGATATGTTACAAAGTTTTTATTGGGAAATTATTTTTCATTAATGTTGCTTTACTAATAAATATTTTCGCAGAAGAATGATTGCATAATTTTGACAAAAACTTAGGCAAAAAATATCATAATTCAATAAAAAAATTATTCTTAGATTTTTTTTCCAATCAGAATAAAGATATTTTTCTTGTCAAATGGAATAAAAAAAACATTTTAATAAACTATAGTTTCTTCTTCTATTGATTAGTTTTCACAGAGCATGAAAGTGATTGTTATAATATTTATGAAAAATGATGTAGATAAAGTAGAAGTTTCATGTTCAAAAAATTACATAACTTAAATATATAATTCCTATCCCCTGCATTTGGCACCATCACAAAAATTATAATAATATTTGTGGAATTTTCTTGGGTAAATAAGTATGGTTAATAACTGCAAATATGAAATAAAGAAATGTATTGTTATTTATATTTATTTAGCGAAAATACTGGTGTGAGAAATGAAAAATCGCCACTAGAGGGCAATCAAAAAAATAGATGTACGTCAACCGTTAGATGCGTTCGGAGAATGGCTAAACTCAATATTAAATTCTCTTTGTTATTTGTTACTGAATTGCAGTACTTCATTTAAACGTCCTGACATGGCTAAATGTATAAGTAATCTTAATGAAATATTGAGTTAAGTGAATGCACGTAGGATATAACAAATCAGAAGAGGGATATAACTCGCGACGCTTTCGGAATTGAGGTAGGCGAATTTTAATTGTTTCGTTTCGAAATGTATACTAACGTATTCTAAAGTAGTGAACGAGATTTAAGAATTATGTGTTTAAGTATAAAGTATTTTTTCTTAATTTCGTTTGCAAAAAGTAATTTCGTTTTTAAAGAAACAATAATTTTCATTTTGGGTGAAGTGAAAATAATAATTTCGTTATTGATAAAGTATTTTTATGTATAAAGTAATTAAGTATTATAATTTTTAAAGTATGGCTTTTTGGGGGAAAGCTAAGAAAGTAGATTTAATAGAATTAGCAACAGAATTGGGTCTCTCTGTACCTGAAGATGCTAAAATAATTGATTTAAAATGTATTATAACGGAAACAGAGACGTATGATGACGAGTTTAGTAAGAGCTTATTAAGTAGGATTACTGAAGATGGAATTGCATCAGAAATAGCCGCCAAAACGTTGGCTGACCATGAGCATGAACTTGAACGTTTACGTATCGAAAATAGAGTTCAAAATGTAAATATTTCAGATTTAAGTAGCAACGACGAAAGTAGAAACGTACACACAGATTTTCGAAAGTTAATGCACGAATATAAAATCAAAGATGGGGATATAAATTTTTACTTAGTTTTATTTGAACGGCAGGCAAGACGAATTGGGTTAAATGAAGAGTATTGAGCGCCACAATTATTGGGACTTCTACCATATGAAATTACGTAACTAATAGCGCGTGAAAACGAAGATAATGCAAATAATTATAAATACGTAAAATCGTTATTGCTTAAGAGATATAAGTTAAGTGCTGATAAGTTTAGATTTAAATTTTTAAATCATGTTAAAAATCCAGAAAGGACATGGAAGGATTATTCATTCGAATTACAAAACTATTTTGAGGAATGGATAACGGGACTCGAGATTTCTGATTTTAATAGTTTAAAAAATTTAATTATTACTGAACAATTAAAGAAACAAGTAAATTCAACAACTCTGGAACATTTTGTGGATGAATGGCCTAAAATTAATTCTCCAGACCAGTTAGCAGATGAATTGGATAATTATGATAATGTTCGATTTATTAACAGTTTTATATTAAGAAACTCATCGAATTATAATTCCCGTAATGATAAATTTCAGGTAGAAAAAAAATCATTTGCGTTTAGTGAAAATAAAAGTAATAATTGAAAAAAGTTAGTTAGCTCGGATATTCGAAATGAAAAAGGGGAATTTAAATGTTTTAATTGTAATGATTATGGTCTATAGCTCGTGAATGTCCGGCGCCGAAGACTTTTGCTTACTGTTAGAAATGTATAAAACTAAGTCACTCTCAGAGAATGTGGTTTGACACCGATCAAAAGCGCGAGGGGAATAATTTATCTGTCAGTCAAAACAATTCGGATTCAAGTGCGTCGTTGGCGCCTACAAACTACTTAAAAGATGCTTATATTTATGGAAATAATGTGGTTGCATTGGTTGATACAGGAAGCAGCTGTTGTCTCTTAAAATAAAATATCGCAATAAAAATGAATCTGAATATGACCCCAGATAGCAGTAATTTATTCGGTTTTGGAAATCAAAATAACCCAGTAACTAAGGCTCTTGGAAAAGCTGTAGTAAATATTCGTGTAGATGATGTAGTTGGAAAATTTATTCCTTTATTAATTGTCGAAGATAATTCCCAACCATGCGATTTAGTTTTTGGTAGAACATGGTTAGATTTACTATACATTGCTTTTACGTGTATTGGGGGTAATTTAAAATTTGGATACGCAAATGACGATGTTTTTTCAGAAATTCAAGTAGATATAAAAGAAAATACAGTTAAATTGAAAAACATTAAATGAAACAGAAATCAAAAGACAATCAATTAATTTGATTTGAGCGAAAATTGAAGAAACCAAAAATTCGATAGTTAATGGAACAATTTTAGTCAAAAGTATAGAACAAAATTTCGATTCTATTCTTGAAGTAATTAACGGTAAAACAGTTGTACAAGTAATAAATAAAGAAGAATTTAACTTAAAAATTAGGAAAGGTCAGTGCTTAGGTAAAGGAATGGAAGTAAGTGAGGAAAGCTTAACCCTATCTAATAAAGTTAAGTGATAATGAAAAAGTTGAAGTTATGACAATTAACAAAGAGAAGTCTCCTATTTTAATGAAAGATATTAATTTCGACAAATCCTTAGAAAGTAATAAAAAATTGGAACTTTTGAATTTATTAAATAAATATCGTGACTATTTTGCTTTAAACATAAGCGAGTTAGGCTGCACGAATTTATGCAAAATGGACATTAAAGAAATAGAGGGCAGTAAGCCCATTTTTCAAAAACCGTATATGACCAATTCTGAAGAGAGGAAGCAAATAAAAGAAATTGTATCCGATTGGGAAAGGTATGGAATAGTTTCAGATACAAGATCTCCTTTTCTAATCCTGTATTTTTAGTTAAGAAAAAGACAGGGGAACAACGATTGGTTATAGATTACAGAAAATTAAACTCTCAGACGGTTAAGGATAAATTTCCATTACCTAAAATTGATGGCATTTTAGAGTGTTTAGCAGGAAGCCAATTTTTTACTCCTTTAGATTTAGCTAGTTTTATTTACAGTTACCATTGACTGAAGAAGCCAAATTGAAAACTGCTTTCATAGCTCCAGACAGGTCAATTTGAATAAATGATCTTTGGATTGGCGAATGCTCCAGCAGAATTCCAAAGACTCATCAATCTTCTTTTGGGCTCATTGTTCAACAAGAAGTACTGTGCTATTTAGACGATATATTGGTTCCAGCTAAAACATGGACCGAAATGATTCAAAACCTTACTGAAGTATTTGAGTGCTTAAGAAAAGCTAATTTAATTTTAAAACTAACCAAAATGTGAATTTGGAAAATTAGAGACTGAATTTCTTGGTTTCATACTTAGTAAAGATGGTTTGAAACCTGGACCACGTAAAGTAGCAGCTATTGAAAAATTTCTTGTTCCGAAAAATACGCACAACATCCAAAGATTTTTAGGACTTACTAGTTTCTTTAGAAGATTTGTTCCTAAGTATTCTCTCAAAGCAGCACCATTGTCTGAACTACAAAAAAAGATGCAAGGTTTGTTTGGAAAAAAGAGCAAAGTGAGGCTTTTGAGGAACTTAAAAGTAATCTTATTAAAGCACCAATTCTAGCTCATTATGATCCTTAATGTGAAACTGAGGTACATTGTGATACAAGTTCAATTGGAGTGGCCGGAATATTGTTTCAAAGAGATAGTAAAAGGAATTGGAGGATGGTTTATTGCGTTAGCAAGAAAACTACGGAAACTGAACAATACCATTCGAGTAAATTAGAATTGATGTCAATTGTGTGGGCATTAGATAGGTTAAGACAGTTTCTGATAGGAATAAAGTTCAAAATCGTTACAGACTAACGAATACTCGTGTATCTAAACACTAAAAAGTCCTCAAATCCTCAGATGGCAAGATAGTTTAACCTCATGCAAGAATACGATTTTGAGATCCGGCATAGATCAGGTGAACGAATTAAACACGTAGATGCACTAAGCAGAGTAGCTGTTGAAGAGCCAGAAGATAATTTGAACAGTATTGTTGAGAGAAAACTTAGTTTGTGTTACCTTGACTACAGGAGATACATTGACATCCCTCATCGAGGATAAATTGGAAGTTTGTTAGACCTTGAGTGAAGATGAGCAAATATTGATAATACAGCAAACTGATCCAGAAATACGAAAATTAATAGAAATATCAAGAAAAAAAGATCAGGATAGAAAAAAAAGAAAAAAGCTTATAAGAAATTAAATCTTTAAGAGAAACAGATTAATTAGATGCATAAACGAAAATGGGAAAGTAAAGTTTCTCTATGTTATTCCAAAGAATAAGAGAAAAAGTACAGTAATTAAATTCCATGATCTTATGGGACATTTTTCTGTTGACAGAACAGTAAATAAGATAAAAGAATTGTATTCGTTTCTTTTATGCATTATATACGAGGACACTTTTCGAAATATTTTGAACGTTTAATGAACAAAACGTCGTCAGGAAAACAGCCTGGGTTATTAAATCCAATTAAAGCAGGTCGTAAACCTTTTGCAATTATACATATGGATCATTTATGATCTTTTGCTAAGAGTTCTAAGGGTTTCAAGAACTTCTGGTCATGATAGATAATTTCACAAGATTTGTCCAATTGACTCCAGTAAAGAGTACGTCAACATCACATGTGCTGAAGACTCTGAAAAAACTTGTAAATACTTATGGTCTACCTGAGAAAATAATAACAGATCGAGGAACTTGTTTCACTTCGCATCAATTTCAACAATATTTTTCTGAAAATGGTATACATCATACACTCAATTGTACGAAGCGACCATGTGCAAATGGAATGGTTGAAAGAGTTAACAGAACAATATTGTCTACTATAACAACTGGTATGGAAGATCAGAATCATAAATATTGGGATGTTAAAATACATGAAGTTGAGAGAAACTTGAACAATTTTGTAATCAAGTCAACGAACAAGACACCATTTTATTTGCTCCATGGTTATTCTCCACGATTCAACGATGGAATTTGGAGAAAGTTAGCTGATGAAGAAGCTCAGAGTTGGCAAGATCCATCTATAGTACAGGAAGAATCTCGAAGACAAATAGAAGAAAGTATACAAAAAATGAAGCAGTATAATGATAAAAAGAGATGTAGAACAATGACGTTTGAACGAGGAGAGATTTTCGTAATGAAAAGAGCCCCGAAATCTTCAGGCCAACCTACGAAGACACAATTTAAATACCCAGGCCCTCTTATTGTTACCGAGGTATTACGGAACGATATCTACCGTGTGACTCAGCTGGAAGAAAAAAAGAAAGGCCACTTCTACGCAACAACAGCTCACATTAGTCAACTAAAACCAAGGATAAATGAACCAGAGTCGGATAAAGATAGTGATATCGATAGTGCCAATAGTGATGATGATGACTCTATTCTCTGAACAGCCCTAGACGCTATCCACATAGATCCACTCACAAGGACTAAAGCTGAATGAGGGCTTTTAAATGGTGAGATCTTTCCAAATTTATTTAAAGAAAAAGTTGCAATTTAAAGACAATGAACTTATTATAAACTATTGACTCTAAAAATAAATAACTTTAAAGATCATTTACTTTATACTGAAATATTCACAAACAATATGAAAGTCTGTTAAATTTATTCTGTGAACGGTTTATTACTCCTAAGTTCATTTATTTTCTAGTACACTTTTGTTGTAAATAGTTTTATTAGAATTGTATCAAGAATTACAAGTGGAAAAAGTGTATTATATATTATTATAGTTTTCTTTTTGTAACCTAATATAATAATTTTTCTACTTTTAATGGAAGATGTGTATTATTAATGATTATAATTACAGTATTTGTGTGAATGAAAAATAATGATAGTTTTGTAGTTAATAACTTCATTTAATCTGCTGTGTTTAATTTAATTTTTAATGTCAATATTTGTTGTATTAATTAGTAATTAAGTATTATCACACCAACTGATGACAATTCTAAGGTCAGTCTGGCCGAATGTGAGAAATGAAAAATCGCCACTAGAGGGCGAACAAAAAATAGTCAGTTGATGTACGTCAACCGTTAGATGCGGTCGGAGAATGGCTAAATTCAATATTAAATTCCCTTTGTTATTTGTAACTGAATTGCAATTTTCATTTAAACGTCCTGACATGGCTTAATGTATAAGTAATCTTAATGAAATATTGGGTTAGTGAATGCACGTAGGATATAACACTTGCATATATTATAAACATAAAAAAATTGCATAAAAATTCAATTGTTTGTTGATTTTTCTACAGTTACCTTTTGCATACAAGGGATAATTAGATCAGATCAAAGTTTAAAATGCGTTCCAAAACCACTGCAAATAACCACAACCTAGGTGGGACTCGAATCCACAAACTGTAAACTAAAAGCCAAAACGCTAATTATTGAACTAGAAGCTCGAAAAGTAAACTTGAAAAAAGAGTAGAAAGGTTACTTTAATCGAATGATTAACAAAAAGAGAAAAAGAATTTGCAGAATAATTTGCTTAAGTTAGCATAATATACTTCCGAAAATTTAGAATTATTGACAATTCACAATATATGAAAAATTTAAAAATGACAGCATTTGAAAATAACAACAAATTTTTTATTCCTCTTATTTTCACGAATAATGCAATCAAAATAAATGATGTTAGTAGACATTTTATTCTGTAAAATTTCAAAGACCTTGAAAGAAAGACTTCGCTTGAAACAAGAAGAGAGGAAAATAAGAAAACAATTTTGATAAGAAAGATATATGAAAAATGAATACAATTTTCAATTTAATTATTTTTTTACATTAAATTTATATTTTTAAATGAATTCCAAAAAAATGTAAAATAATGCTTGCTTATTTCGCTATTGTATAAAAAATCCGTCATTACTAATGATAACTATTGTATTTTTTTTAATGGCTAATATGGAAGTTTGGGCAAATTTAGTGCATTGTATAACACATAAGAAAAGCACAATTAATAATAACATTAAAATTTCTTTTAAATTAATCAAGTAAAAATAATCTGAAAAAATACATAAAAATAAAAAATATTCTATGAAACAAAAAAAAATTTTTTTACATAATAATAATTAAAAGGAATAAATATTTTTATTAATATATATGTTGATAAGAAATTTCTGTTGATTTATTGAAAGTATATTCAATGATTCTCATAGATTTAAATATTAATGAAGAAAAATCAAATGTAAGAACGTAAGGCATAAATTAATAGCACAGGTTAGAAGTTATAATGGTTATATTTGGCTCTAAAAAATGAGTTAAAAATTAAATTATCGATAAAGCTTTAGAATCATTATCTTTCAAAAATAATCACAAGTAATAAATTGATACTTTAATCACATTTGATATTCTATTATCATTTTCAAAATTCCGAAAGTATTATTTTCTAATCCAAGACAAATTTTAAAAGAAGAATTTGTTTGATTTTTAGGAGGAAAATAATTTTTGCGTCAAAAATAATGTGAAAATAGTAATTACCCTAATTATGCAATATATATTACAATTTGCAAAGAATTAAACAAATATTTTATTTATATTTTCACAGTTTAATAAATCCAATAATAAAATTTTAATTAATTTATGTTGTATTGTTTCTAATCTTCCATCTGCTCTTTATTATTATTAATTTATAAATCTAATAATTAAATTCAGTCAAAAAAACTCTTCAACATTATATTCTTAATTACTATTAAGAAATGGCCAATAAGTTTTCCAATTATGTTTTTTTTATTTTTTTATACGTGATTATCGAGATGATAATGTAAGAATTCTCTATGTTGCTCTGTTACGCTGCGTGAATACTATTCTCCCGTCCATTAAAAGTATATATTCAGAAAACATATTATTAGAAGCTATTCAAAAGAGATTAATAGTGAACATTTTGGTAGTTATACAACATCAACATTACATGTTCTGAGCTGAACAAACAAGTAATGGAATTTGGAATTTTCTCTTTGTGTAAGTGTAGTTCCATGATTACCAGTAGTAAGAGAAAATCTGTATTATTCAGTGATAGTGGCATTGCATTATTTATGTCTTTAAATTTTGAAGAGACTCTGATTCATAAGATTATATACATACATACATACATATTGTATATATATATAATCTTACTAATCTGATATAATATTAATATATATAATATCGAAATTCGATGCATATCGGAATATATATGTTTTGATATGTATTAAAATTAAACAGTATAAATAAATTTTAAGCACATTACGCAATCAAATAATGAACTTAATTTCCTAATAAAACCATTCACAAAAATTATGCTTATACGATCAGTTCATTGAGGTACTATATTTTCCCCACAAACTCTTTCAAAAATATCAGCGAAAAACATACCTGAAATATTGGCTTATACATTTCTAAAGCTAGTTTTTATATTAAGCAAATAAAACAAGTTTCAAATTCAAACTTTTCGTCCATTTAAAGCACCAAAATCTAAATTTAAATATAAGCGGAATTCTGTCACACTTAAAGAGGCGGCGGTTTCCTTCGCATACACCTTGACCTTCTGAAAGCAAAATTGGTTCTCTTCAAAGGAGGAGGAGTATCCTCGAATATTACTTGTATAAACAGCTGGGGGATTTTCTCGGAGAAATCAAATATTTACTCTGGGGATGACGTATCCGAAAGAAGTTTTAAAAGTAAATAGATTTAATGCTCATATAATTTTCTAAAGCCACCTTGGCAATGATGAGAAGTACTTAAATTTTATTCTTTGTTTTTTTTTGCACTCTATCAGAAAAAAATCAGCTTTTTTCTTTGATTTATTTATAAAGGTTGAAAGATAACATCTTATTAACAGTTTGTCATGATATATCTATCTATCGATCTATCTATATAGTATAAGTAAGATTAATCTTAAACTAAATTTAAATATTGATTAAGTTCTTTGTTAAATACAACCTATTTAATACAATACTAAATTCACGAATATTCCCTAATTTTATCCAAAAACATTGAAGTCAATTCGAGGTCTGGCAATTGAAGTGTCAGCGTATTTCTAAGACTTTTTCTATAATTTGAGCAACAGTGTAGAATCTTCTTTATAAGGTCCATTCACTATGAAATAGAGCAGAAGACTTCTAGCCGATGAAGTTCTCATCTGTGCTAATGATGTAGTGGTAGCACACTCCTAAGCCCAACAGGTCTGGAATTTGGTTCTCGGGTCGGGAAAGGCTGACTTAGCTTTTCATCTCTTGAATGAGTCGATGAAATTGTGTACTAAGCATGCTTGGGAATTAAACAATGAGGGTTTCGAGGTTATGTGGACTACCTAAACGGGACATAAGTTTCATACCCCGAGGCTTAAAGTCAAGAAAACAGGTATGGGCACTTAGATCTTGGTTTCCATATGTGTTATGCCACTGAGTTTAGTATATCTATATATATTATTTATTTCAATTTAAAAATTTATTTCATGTATTGACATCAGAATAATACGTACCAATTCAGAGTTGATTTCGAGACGTATTGAGACACATTTTAACTAAAAAATTCTTTCAAAGATAAGCCAGAAAGAAAACCTCCAAGTTCTTATGTTATCATAAAAGGATAAAATAATATCTTACTATTGTTTTCAGTAAATTAATTTTGATTTAAGTTAATGTTAGTAAAAATATTAAATTTTATTCAAAATGAATTTTGAGTAAGTTAGTTTGGTTAATATTTTCGTTAAAAAAATCAAATGATTTATTTAATTTTTTAATATAAAATTTCCCAACTAAAATAAAAAGAATTAAATATGAATTATAATTTTTTTAAGTGATTTCGCAACCACTGCTTTGTGAACTTTCGTATTCAAAAAATTGAGAACTTTCCAAAAATCATTCTTCCTGTAGCATAAATTTTGGTATTTGGAATTTGATTTAGATAATTTATATACATTTTCTGTCAAAAAGAGATTTTATTACACATGACCGCTAATTTATTTTCCACCTGCAACAGAGAAGAAATAAACGCAACTATTAATACCAAATTTTTCTTACATTGTTCAGAAAAGAAAATAATAAAACATTTACTTTAAAACTATAAAAATCACTTAATGTTTACTTTTACGATCGTTATCTTAAATTGAAATTGTTTCCGCATACACAGATAAATAATTTCTTAATACTTACTTTTGTGTCGTAGTTTGATTCATAAAAAAATTAAAAAATAAAAATAAATTTGACATTGAACTTAAGAAGTGTCTTTTTTCTGTTTAAATCTATATATCTTTTTAGGAGTCTATGCAAGAAATTACTCAAATAAACAAAATGAAGCTATTCTATATTAAGATATCAAGGAGGAATTTAATTATGATTTATCAGCCTGTATGAATAACCGACAATTTTATTTAGATGAAAGTTCAATCCCAATATAGTTTAGCTGTACAATTCATTAATTAAATTCAATAACACAATTCGACCATGAAGTGAGGCGAACTTGTTCATCATTGTGCTGAAATTTTATTATTTATTCAAGCAAATCTTAATAGATTTTATCAGCCAACCAAATCTCAATTGATCAATTCAGATCATGGCCTATTATATAACAATGTTAATAGAAAAATCATTCGCATGCAAACAGCGTATGAATAATTAAATACTGATGCATTTATTTAATAATAAATTTGCCAAAATATTTACAGAATAATGAATGAAAGATAAATAAAAGTATGAAATGTAATTTCTTCTTTGAAAATTCTATACTATAAATTAAAACATTTTTTACATGTGAATGTTTTGGACTTGAATTTCACTAAGTAACATTTATACACATGTATATCCAGTTCACACGAAAGACTTTATCGACAACGAGGATAATTAATCGCAAAACACGACGATTTTTCTCAAACGATAGTAAATTATATACAAAATTCATGGTTATTACTTTGATAAATCACTTGTGTTTCGTTAAACAAGAGTTAAATTTAATAACTATTGTTCTGCTTTTATACCACAAAATGAAAAACATTTGAAAAATCTACTACAGGTTTCGGCTATCAGTACAATATGTTTTTTTATGTTTCCCATTTAAATAGTTTGTTCATTTTTTGTTAAAATTATAAATGTAATGTTTACAAATTAAATCTGCCACAAAATTTCCAATTGAAGATATTTACTTACTCATTTTTTAATAACTCTTTTTGTTTAAGGTCTCATTCAATACAAATTGAAATACACAATAGTAAATGATTTTATGTCAATTTGCCTGGTCCTATGTACCTGGTCGATGGGGTTTTACACAAATACCGAATATCCATGTAAATAGTCACATTTGACTAATATTCATTTAAATGTATCGTGAATTGGATTTTGTATTGAAAGAATCTTACGTTAAGCAATCTCATTTCAGTCATAAGTTACTGAAAAATTTGTCTTTCGTTAGCTATCATGTAATTTTATAGTTTCTGTCCGCATTAACATGTATAATTCCTCTTATATATTTCATTCAACGATTCTCTATTTCGTAATTCACTATATTATTTAATTTATTCTAAACTTTTCGTTATTTTATCATGAATTTTATTTAAATATTAAGAATTGTAATTATTTGCCAGTTTAAATTACACTCATTCAGAAATGTATGCACACCATATTTACCCGTATAATAAAGAGCTTCTATTTCAATTCTTATATGTGGCACTATCTTATACGTAGCCATATATTTTAACGACATTTTAAGCAATTGTTGTGGTTGCACCAGCATGCTTCCCTTTACTGAGCCCTGAGTAGGGCTCTACCAGTTAGATAGAAGCAGCCGTGGGGAGTCTTCGTGGTTTGAAGCAGGGACCAAGCAGAAGACCCCATATACTTGGCCTGCTATCTTCAGAAGTAACATTTCGTTTGGAGGACATGGCGACCCCACCCAGTTTAAACGTGCTTCCGCCGCCATTAGTGAACACGACGGATCTTAGGTTAAGCCGGGATTCGCACTCACTACTTTCCGATAATGAGAACGACGCCCTAACCAACCAGGCCACAGCGCCCTTCACATTTTAAAAGCAATTACAAACTACTGTTTTTCAAAAAAACTTTTATCTACATATTCTTCATTTAACGCACCTAACAAGTGATAACTTTGGGAGAAAAAAAGCATCGAGCTCATTTTCAGAAGGTTGGGGGTTCGATACCTATTATATTTGAATCTACGCATGTTATAAGTTTCGTTGTGTCAATTTCTTTCCACTGATATGGCATGGAGTAAAGATGAAGCTCTCAATTCATGTGTTGTTATCTTCACTTGATTGGCATTTTAGAAGCATTTTATACCTCAGTCAAATGATTATGGCTATTTCAACTAGGGATCTTTCAACTAGTAACGGAAGTAAAGGCACCTTTCATACTGAAATATTCAATAGGTGCACCATAATAGTCCCGAAAGTGGGGAGGTCTTCTTGATTTAGAAGCAGGGACCAAGCGAAAGACCCTTAGAACTTAACCTGCCATTCCAGAGCTATTATTTCACATGGAGAATTTTGCTACCATAACCTATTTTCTGTACTCCAGCCACTATTAGTGAATATGACGGATATTCGGTTGAGTCTCAAACTCACTACCTTCCGATAGTGAGAACAAACACTTTAACTACATAACCAGGCTACTACGGCCTATTTATGGATTACAATAACAATGATATTGAAAATCAAACATAGCTAGATAAGTATATGAAGATACAATGGAAACTGTAAATGGAACTATAATATAGCACAGACAATGAAAATATTTTAAGAGGTTATTATTTTTAAGTACACGTACTTCTTAAATTTTAATGTTTATCGTTTCCTTATTTTTAAATCTATTACTTTTTTATCCATCGTATAATAAACATTTACAAATTTTCATTATATTTTCAAAATGCATATTCTATTATTTAAACTGCACATTATACACTAATTATTAAAATATTATAAAATTAACTTTTTTCAGGTTAGTATAAACGTGCTGAATACATTTACGAGAAAACCATTCGGTTGATACTGATAAAAATATTAATAAAATCCAACGTTTGCCTACATTTTTTGTTGAAAAATATTCTTTACTATAACACACAAATTCATCCACATTATAACGCAGAGATATATTTTCCTTAAATTAAATCCGGAGTAACGACAGTTAATTATATATATGTCGAATACAATTTTCAATGTTTCATTTTAATTAACTTACATAATATCTGTACAAATAGTTTTAATCAAGATATGTTATGAAAATTTGTTTACTTACAGATTTTTGAATGCTGCCATTTTTTTGTTCTTTTGCAGTTGATTTAAAATCTTTGTCTCTTTTTGGAAAATTTATGACAATAACTGATTCTGGCACACTACTATAAGTATCAATAGCTTGATACCGCGTTAAAGCCACGGAATTTACTTTTTTTAGCTCGTCTGTTTCCATCTTCTATTTGTATATTCCAAACGATATTATAAATTATTCAACTTCGTAAAATAGCAAATCTTTTGACTTTTTCGTCTTTTTACAGTATAAAATTAGCGTAAAATCTTATTTGCAACACAGAATTACTTCAGTTCGCAAATGTATTCACTAACTTCACAATCAAACGTTGTCAAAGAAATTTCATCAGAGTAATTTTTAATTTTTATTAGTTTTTTCATTAGGCAGTAGAAGTTGATAAGAAAACAATAAGTTCAGTCTATTGACTTTTTGATACAAAAAGTTTATCCTTCTTTAAATTGTATAACAAAATCCTCATTCCATTGAATGAAAAAAGTATGATAACATATCTTTATAAAGATTCTTTTTTGATGGAAATTATGACGTTTCCTTGACAATTTGTCAAAAATAACGTATAAATAGCTATTCTGTCATAAATTTCTATGAGGAAACAAACTGATGAAGAAAGCGCAGATATTTTTAGAGATAATTAAATTTTTAAGATTAATAATCATCATTGAAAGATAATGTATCTACTTTGACTAATTTAAATAACCGTTAAATTATATTGCGTAGGAAAAAAAAACACACAAATGCATTTTAAAATAAATGGAATGAAATATGCGTATTCTATATTTTTTTGTAATTATTTGTTTGTTTTGGAATGTTTCCATAAAGAATTTTATATTTTATATGGTACAGTAAAAACATGATTATTCAGTCCAAAAAAAAAAAAATCCGAATCAATTAATTTTTTAAAAATTTAAATCATGAAAACCGATTAAAATACTTTCAATGTTTGAGTGGATTTTTTCAACAATAATCTCTACTAATAACTATTATTGAGCTTTTAACTAGCAAAAATTATATAAATTATAAATTCAATTATTAAAAATAAGTAAATTATTAGCAAAAATTTTAACTTTTCATTAAATATTATTTTTTTCATCTAATGATGATTCAATGAAAGAAATATTCTCTTTAATTATTAATTTTCTGTTAATCAAAAAATTGTAAATGAAAAAATTAATTTAGTATTTTAATTGATGTAATATTTATTAAATATATATTAAAGTTCTTTAAATGTGTTATATTTAAATTTAAAAAAATCTCACATTTACAAAACATATTATAACTTAGTATCTTTCAATTTCCTTATATAGGAGTTCTTCCTTGGTATTTGTTACAAAATATCATAGAATTTATTAGTAAATAACTTTTTTAAATTGTGTTACAGTTCACATAACCGTTATAGCAAGTCAAAGTAATTCAGGTGTAAAATACAGCATCTGCAGCTTGTATACCTTATTTTTTAATTACTAACAATTTTTAAACTTTTGATTAAAAACTTATTATTAATTAAGAGATTAATTTAGCATTTTAATTGATGTCGCACTTACTAAATATATAACTTTAAATCATCAGTTTAGCTGAATTATATTAACCTTTCAGTGACAAAATATTCATTCAATATTATTTGTTCGTAAATCAGGAATATTTAATGAAAATTGTTAAAAACTAGAGTTTTTGCGCTTTTTAATTTTTTTCAACCATAAAGTGGTTATTTCTTTCATTTCAGTTTAGATTATGATTATCGTTTTCTTCAAATGATAGAAAACAGGCGAAGTTCACCATCAGATGTCTGAGTGTCGTCGGCGATGAGAAAAAAATTAATTCATGATTTTTACCAGCAATAAAAAAGTATTTTTTAACTATAATTTTTTCCGTTTATAAAAGTTTTCAAATTTATGAAAATTACCTGTTGTTCTAAATAATTAGTTTTTAAATCTTTAGCGGTATTCCTTCGAGAATTGAACAAATTGAAAATTGAATAGAAGAAAATGCAAACTGAATAAGACAAGATGAAACATCCATTTTATGTTAAATTTAAATCGTCAAGGACGATTTAAAATTTTTTTAATAGTTGTTCTCATTGTATCTGCAAATCAAAATAATTTTGTCCTAAGCTGCAATATTTGCAATATTTCCTTCCAATTATTTTAATATTCATTTCTAAGACAATAGTTAAACTATCACTACAAAAAGTTGTGGTATTTTAAAATTGTTAATTCATTGTTTTTATTTAAACTTTTGATCAATGAAATTACTAACTGAATGCTTAACATAATATTTTAATTTTGATACAATATTTATCAAGTATATCTTTCATTTTAATATCACAGCTATAAAAGATTAATATCTTATAGTATTGTTCAATCTAGGCATTCTTTCCATAGTATTTAATTATAAATTCTAACGATTTAATTACAGAACATAACAGTTATAAGATATAGCTGCATTCCATGAAATTTTTTTTAATTTCTACGGTTCTGAAATTATTTGTAAATTTGAATAATTACTATATATAAACAACAATATCTTCATCATTTTTCCTATTTATTTAAATGTTTTTTAACAACGTTTTGTTTAAAAATTTATTTGTATGATTTTAGTAATATTTTGTGTTATTTTAATTTATATTATTTTGCTTTACATATATATATATATATATATATATATATATATATATATATATATATATATATATATATATATATATAATATAATATATATTATATATTAATATATATTATATATGCTTAAATATACATTATATATATATATTTATATTTTTTGCTTTTATTTATACTATTCATTCTTCATAGCTTATCAGGGAAACAAGATCAACCGAACTCAAGAACGTATCAAATTCTTCAAATTTTGAATTTGAAAGAGCACTCATGTTTTATTCCCCCTCTAATAAAACTAAAACCAGAACATAGTGTGAAACTCTATCTTTTACTAGAAATTTACAATCTCCAACTCACTCGAACATAAATTGCTTTAAACCAAGTGTGGATGACAGTAAAGCTTTCGAAAATAACTATGCAAATTGTTCAATAAATTGGACTAAATCTAGATATTCAAGAAGCTGTCTGTGAGCAACAGTGATTGAATATCGATTGCAGCTAACTTCTGGATTTACATACAAACTGCTATCCAGCACAGCAATCGATTAATTGGAATCCGTTGAAGAACAGCTGGTTTCCCACTCGACCCAAGTAATAACATCTAATGATGTAGCTAATATCTATTCTTTAAAAGAGCCTTGACTGTGCTTCGTATCAGATTGTGAACCATTGGCCCCGGCTGCGATTATGAAGTTTCAAGGGGGAAAAAAAGGAAGAGAATCTAGAAATGGCTGAAAAAGTATCAAGTTTTTGGATACTCTTTAATGAAGGAAATGTCTGGGTGGCCGGATTCCTCTGCCGGATAGAGAAGACTCCTTGATGTGAATTTGATGCTCTTCTAATGACGGAAAATGTGGGGCAATTATTGCGAGAGTCTCAAAAAGAATATTGCATCAAATGATATACTTGAATTAGTGCCGAGTTTGCTTTCAAAGCTGCCAAATTGATGTTTCACAGTATTGCATACAGAATGAAAATTTTTATATTCTAATTTTTGCCTTAAATGTTTATCAACAGCCGATTGGAATGAAAATGTAAAAAAGAATGCTTATAGAATGGTTCGAAATATTATCTAGATAAAACATATTATGAATGAAGAAATTAAAAAAATATTCATGTATTTACATAAAAGTGTTTTGTATAAGTTTTTATTTGTCATTTAGGTTCATATTATTTCTTCTTCTTCTTCATTGGCCTGACAGCCCAGGGTGGGCCTTTGCCTTCCTCAAAAGTGCATACTAGGACCTCCCATTTTTGGATAAGGTCATCCAGTTTGTCACTTTTAGTGTTTTTAGGTCGTTTTCAAGGCAGTCACGCCATCGGAGTTTCGGTCGTCCTCTTCTTCTGGTGCCAATGGGGCGGGCCAAGAAATTTTTTTTGTCACCCGATTGTCGTTCATCCGGCTCAAAAGTCCTGCCCATTTTAATCTCTGTATTGAGATAAATTATATAGTTTATAGAGCTCAGAATTAGTTCTTCGCCATGTATTCTCACATTTTATTCCACCAAAGATGCTTCTTAAAGTTTTTCTTTCGAAAATGGAGATGGTTTCTTTGTCCTTCTCAGTCAATGTCCACGTTTCAGATGAGTAAGTGAGAATAAAGGGCGCTCCGTGGCTGAGTGGTCTAAAGCATCACCGCTAATCGCTTGAGAGCGTAGGAGTGTGGGTTCGATTCCCACCGTGGCCCTGGGTGTTTTCTTCGTTAATCTTCTGTGGTTGTACATCTGTCATTGTGCTATTTGTCCTATCATCGACGAAGACTTACAAGCGGATCTCAAGAATCAAGCATACAAGTCTGAATATATGTAATGTAATAAAAATAAGTGAGAATAAGCCGAATCAAGCATTTGCATCTTATGTATTCGTTTATGGCCGAAAACAATACTCGAAATAATCAAGCTGTGCTCGGCAGCGAAGTAAACCAATAGTTGACCATTATCGTTGGTGATATCATGTAGACTGTATTTTCCGATTGTAGGTCTGAATTCATCTTCTTTTCCCACTTTTGCGTTCAAATCGCCCAAGATGATTTTAATATCGTGTCTGGACAGACTCTGTAGAGCGTTGAAAGATCTTCATAGAAAATTTCCTTCTCTTCGTCTTCCCTATCTTTCGTTGGTGCATGAGCATTAATGATGCTGTAATTGAAAAGCTTACCTTTCAAGCGGATCTTGCAAAGTCGTGGTGATTTAGGGACAAAGTCTATCACTAGGTGCTTAATAATTTTATTAAGTAGGAACCCAGTTCCAAAGACATGTTTTTTCTTGTCACAGCTATAATACAGCGTGTGATTCTTTTTTTCAATGCTACCCTCTCCAAGCCATCTCTTTTCTTGAATGGCGAGTAGATCGATATTGTAATTGTCAAATTCTTCCATGAGAGATTGAAGTCTTTTACTGTAGTACAGTGATCTCACTTTCCATGTTCCAAAAAGCAAAGTCCTCAAGCCGTTTCCAAGTCGTTTACCAAAATGAGGAGGCCGGATAATTCTTTCTTTGGATTTCTGAACAGTTGAGTTTTTCCGGGGTGGGGTTGTTAACCCCACGCTCAACCTGGTTATACCTCCAGGGACTGGGTCCATTTTAGTCGCCTTATACGACACGCATAGGTACGTTGGGACGATTCTTACACCCCGGTCACCACACGGGGCTTCATATTATTTAATGCCATAAATAATTATTCAAATTTAAAACAATGATATGATTGCATGTAGTACTCGTAGCCAAATTTTAAACGATGTTTCAAATTTTTCGATGTATTATTCTGATGATTTTGTAAATATAAGAAAGTACAAGGAAATGCTTTTCATAAAGAAAAAATTCCGTCTACATAAATTTTATAGAGCAGAAATTGACGTTCTCTTATATATTAATTTTCATTTGAAATACAAAATAAATGAATTGTTTAGATTTTTCAACAATTTTTTACAAAATGTATTTCTTCTTTTTACAATATGGGAAATTTTGATGATTAAAACGAAAACATTTTCGATGTCAGGAACTTTCTAGTTCAATTTGTTGAATATTATAGTTTCGTTCTGTTAGATCTACTAACAAAAAAGCATAACGGATGAAAATTAACATTATTATTTATTAATTCTATATAATATATAATACTATTTATTCTATTATAATAATAGGGAGAAATTTATTTTCGGAAAACATTAATATTTATCTGATTATTTCAATGTATTCAAAACTATATTCCTTGCTTTACACTTATACACAAAATCTTTGCTACTTAAATGTTTATGCTTACTTATGTACTTACGAAATATTTTCTATAAAAAAATAAAGCATTTTTAATTTCCTATATTCAACAACAAGCCACATTGGTACTTCAAAATAACTTGACATTTGTGAGTTCACAGGTCGTTTAACTTGGTTACCTTCACCGCGTGAGCCTTGGTGTCGAAAATGTGAAACTGGGAAATAATACACGTTATGAGAAACGGTCATTAAGGAAGGTCGTTACCGGGGTAATTGCCGTTGCTGCCTTATGCTTACACACCCTCTGACAGGAGAACATGCTAAATTGCCTGGTTTTTAATTTAGAAATTCCCATCAAAAAGGAAATGTATCGAACATACTCTTTTAAAAATAATATTTGTCTTATTTAATCATAATATGTATTTGAATCCTATGGTTAAAACTAATATATATATACATAGTCGAATATAAACAACTTTAAATGAACTTCAGTGTTTAATAGGTATTCGATTGAGACTGACATTATGTGGTAGAATCTTTTAATAAGTCCAAATTATAATTTAGATTATAGTATTTCCCTTACTTAATCCTAATATATATATATATATATATATATATATATATATATATATATATATATATATATATAGTATATATATATATATATATATATAGTATCATAGTATATATATATATTCAATATTTTCTATTGATATATATATATATATATATATATATATATATATATATATATATAGGATATATAGTATATGGAAATATATATATATATATATATATATATATATATATATATATATATATATATATATATATATATATATATATATATATATATACCTATAAATTTCAAATTGAAAATGATGGTCAACTTATTAAAAGTGTCGAGAAAGAAGATGACCTTAATGGCCAAGTTGAAGCAGATACGGGATCATCAGCTAGTGAAGCATTTGCCGGCTTTGAAACTTTTTTGAAGCGGATAGAGTATCAGCCTAAGTATGGCCACATGCAAATTCTCACCGTCAACCGGATGTACTGCCCGACAACGTATGAAGACAATAAAACAGCATACTGTGACATAGATCTTCAGCAATCAATGACTTTCATTTATAGCACTATACATACATATTATATTAATGTACAGCACTTCTAAATAACTCAGCGTGTAAAAAAGTGTTGTCTTTTCATTTAACTGACTCATTTCTCCCATTTTTTAACGTACAATAATTAAAATAGATCTTTTTTAAAAAAAATTCAACTAACCGAATTTTTGATTATCCAAATTGTGTCAGGTCCCAAATGATTCAGGTAATTGGAGTTCTACATATATATATATATATATATATATATATATATATATATATATAATATATATAATATATATATATATATATATATATATATATATATATATATATATATATTCGTGTGTGTGTATAATAGAGAGATAGAATAAATATGCTTAAATTACATATATGTGGTCGAGTTGAATAAATATAAATTTTTGTTTTGCTTGAATTAGATATTTAATTAAGTGACAAAGTAGAGCAGAATTAATTTTCGGGAAACAACCATTAATTTTATTTAAATAATTTATAAGGGAAAAGAGTCAGAGTCTTGTATGTTTTATTTTCACAATGCCGCACTTTTTTCTAATAAATTCAGTACGTGCTTATGAAATAAGTCCAATATTTAAAAGTAAGTATATGAATTTCATTTCAAAATGCTAAATAAATTTTAAAAATTATAAAATTAAATTAAATCAGTGTATGAAAATGAAAAAGAATTTACAAATTTTCATTAAGAGAGTTAATTAGAAAATCTTTTTATTTATTCTTTAAGTTAAATATATTGCTAAATCAATGAAATATTTTAAAAACAAGAATTGGCTTGTCAGAATTAAGCCACCCCAGAAGCCGATTCTAATAGCAGATTAACAATTAGCCATTGCTTGTTTAGGGATCAAGAAATTTTAAGACAAAGAAACACCTTCTACCAACTTAAATAGCTGTCCTTGAAATAGAATGAAGGAATTTTCTTTTGCAATCTGTTGCGTTTATTTTTCAACTTCTGGGAAGAAATTATGAACAGATATTATAAAGTTTTTGTAATATTTCTAAAAACTTGGTTAATGTTTTTCTAGGAATTTAACTGCGTATTATATGGAATAATATCTTTAGAATTCCAATACGATGCTAAATATAAAAAACTGCATTCAATTATTTAACTAAGAAATTGAATAAATAACTAAAACAATCAATTTTTATATGCTGTATCTTTAAAATTTCAAAAATGTGGGCAAAATATTCATAATTTTTAATATTAATTAAAAGTTTGAAACATTCCTTAACTCTTTCTTCATATTAAACGGCAGTCATAAGGTAATCTGCCTTAAGATTTAATCCCACAACGCTATACAGTTTATAAAAATGCACATAAGTATATAGCACTAGAGCACATAGCAAATAATCGAAATTAGTAAATGCTCTAAAATTTACAAAAAAAAAAAAAAAAAAAAATTTTAAAAGCTAGTTTCAAAATTAGAATTATTTTTTTCCAACTCCTCTTTCAAATTTGCTGTGTCAAATTTCCAACTTTCGATGTTAATAGTTGTTTTATAGAATACCTAATATCATTCTCTGTGAAAAAATTCAAATATAATGGCCTTGCACGAAATGATAGTCGACTGTAATAATTGCTCATTATTCGTTATTTCACTTGTCGATAAAATGCATAAATGATTGACATAAAAGGTGAAAACTCATATGTCTTATATGTCATAAACTTTGAACAGAATTACAGCTTCGGTTAATATACGCAATTTTAGGGCATATAGTAAACGTAATAAATAGTAAGTTCAAGCTCTTCGCAGGATTCGATTCCACTGCTGTTGAACATCAGCGATGAACGTTGTGTCTTTGGTGTTGTAATTCTGAATAGCAGTTTTTTGAGTAATAAATGAATATGACTCATTTTCATCATAATAATTCTAGAAATAATCCTACATTGAAAAGTGCATATTGGAATTCTAAATGCAAAATGCTGTTTACTTTTCTGAAGAAAATGCGCTTATTTATAATATGTATATAATACATATAGAACATTATTATATTTTATGCGTCAGGCTGTCTTATTTCACATTATCAATATCATCAGTCAATTATCAAGGATGTTTTTATTTCTTTTTAGGAATGTACAAAAGTAACATTTATTATTGAATGTCTTCTGTAGGAAAATCCTTCATTTTCTAGTAATCTCAATCCTTACTCATGAATTGAAAATATTTCTATGAAAAATATTTTTTGTCGGTATTTTTTACTAGAAATGTTACATTAACCATAATTTTCAAGAAGTAATGCAATTTTTATATTTAGTATATGTATGACTCACGATTTTTAAATAATAAAACCAAAAGAAAACTTATTGTTTTTCCAAACAATATATTTTTGTGATTCCGGAAGGAAATTATCTACACTTCCTACAGTTGAACGAGAACAGCGAATTGAACGGACAATTTTAAATTTTGATAAATGCCGAGCCTCTTCCTTACTTGTTGTTTCCGTTCAGATCTTTCAGGAAGTCCAGTGCTGTTTAAATTAAAAATCACTTGGCATTGGGAATAATATATGTTGAAATATAATAATATTGGAATATATATTAAATGTGTATTAAATACTGCCTTTGGATTGTAAATTTAACACATTGTTAACATAAGTGGCGTTCGATACAGTAAGAATTATTAAAACTATTTAAATGTTTAAAGTATAAAATTACCACTATTAGAAATATATGATGCTGTGAAGGCTTTGATTAAATAAATCAATTAATATAACATAAAATTTTTTAATTATTTTAATTAAGATTAGAATGACAGTTTTCTAAACATTATTATGTCTATTATTATTCAGCAATTTTTTAAAACTAATTTTGCTGCATATATCTATTAAAAAATTACTGAATTATAATATATATATATATATATATATTACACATACATACATATATAGATATGTATGTATGTGTTATTTGTTTCCATCTCTTAACAATTACTTTTTAAAAATTCGTAATCTAATGATATAATAACACCAAAATCGTATATTGAATATATTTAAAATATAGCATTTATAACTTTATACTTGTTAAATTTAAGAAATTCAAACTAGTCAAAATAGGTTTTCATTTAAATATGAAATCAATAAAACCTTAAATATTTGATGACGTCAGAAATTAATTTATTTTCAATAATTAATCTTTTTTTAAATTATATTTCCCAATTATATATTTCCTTCGAGTCAGAAATTAGTTTATTTTTAATAAATGATTATTTAAAGTTATTTTCCAATTATATTTTCTTTCAAGCATAAATTGTCATACACAAATAGCGGTATGTAATTCCTTGATATATCAAAATATTTAGCTATTCGAATTCTAAGATTAATCAAATCAATTTATTAAATAATCTTCCGTTTGACATTTTATATAACTTGAATACGTTACAGTTTAGTTATTAATACATATAATTTAGTACCACTTTAATATTATATATCACTTGCGGTTTTTCTAACGAGACGTGCATATTATTCGCATAAGGAAGGTTACAAGATCATTTTTTTATTTGAACAAGTGGATGCAGTTAAAGCATCTTCCTTGTAGCATCACAGTTAATTCCTACGTCTGATTAAACAAAAATGCTTTAACATTGTTTTAGGAATTCCCCTCTATTGAACCAGTTGATGCTTAATATTCGCGTGTACCTCTAAAATCATTTATTTCCTTTGTCATCTAATGCGTCATATTTTTAGAAACCTAACATTTTTCTATTATTATTCGATTTCAAAGCCATTTAATTCTTTACTAACAGTTTCTTTGCTAAGGAAATATTAAAATTTTTAAATTTAACTGAAAATTATTGCTTGAATTAATTTCTAGTTGAATTTAAATCAAATAATAGAAGTTAATATTGTAAATCAGGTAATAACACTAAAAATTTTAAGAAAATCATATTGAAAAACCAATTTTTACTACGGATTAAAGTTAATGAAACAAATGGTAACAACTTAAATGTAAGTCTTAATAAAAATATGCAATTTACTCTTTCGTAAAGTTTTTAAAAAAAGGCAAATAAAATGCAACTCCATCTTTTTTTAAAGGAAGTTAATTAAAACATACAAATATAAATTCTTTTATTTAGGAAAAAGGAAAACTATTTATTTCTAGATGACAAGTTACCCAGTTTAAGAAATACATCACAGGATATAAATTTTTTCTTTTTTTTAGTTTGGTCCTTTTTTTTCCACTTTCTATATAGTGAAGTGCTCTTCTCTCCGAAGAATTTTAAAACCAATGATGGAGAAACAAAGAATTAGACGTCGAACTGGTCTTCTTCTCCAAGGGAGAAAAGGGGAGGAAAAGAGGGAAAATATAAATAAAACGTTTATGTGTCTTGCGAAGTTATTCCCTTGTTAAAAACGTGCTTCGAAGTTCAATAAGATGCTTCGGGATTTGATCAAGTTCATTGTCGCTTGACATTAGGAAATAAAAGAGATATTCGCTCAATTGCCTGCTGGGAATTAGGGACTATGTCTATAAATAGAAAGATTTTTGTATAAAAAGTGCAAAAAAAAAGTATTCATTCGATATATGTTATGTCAATAAAGCTGTTAAAATTTTGATACTGATGAAAATACTATTTTTTGTATTATAGAAGTTTTTGTTTAGAGTATCAAATGATAAAAACAAAAGTCGTTAACACACTTTTGTTTTCAAATCCATTTTAAAACGAAGAAGAAAAGTCATAGTTCAATACTTTTTTTTAAATTAATTTTTAAAGTTTTATTTATTATATATTAACAGTTATTATATTCTTAGAGAAGACAGGCGTTGATAAGTTAGATAGTTATTTAGAAATTTTATTGTTTTAATTTACAAGATAGATAGTAAAGTAAAATAATAATATTTTTTATTGCAATAGAATATTTTAATATCCAACACAAATTATATCAGGTAGGATTCTTCGTAAACAGTGGGCCGTATTTACGTATTGCAAGGGAGAAAACTCCCAAGCACTCATACCTAAAAATGTGGAACCAGAGGGAAAGCAAAGCATGCATCTTGCGTTATTCAATCGTGGCTAAGATAGTACCCAAAATCTGTCGTTCTGAGGAATGCTGTCCGACCACTAGGCGATGAAGAGACAAAAGAAATATTTTAGCACATCACCATAAAAGTATAATTATAGTTTTAAAAAGTCTACTCTGAAAAATAAAAATTCTGGAGAAAAACTGAAATGGAATCTGCTGACTCATACGTCAACCTCTTCTTTTTTTTCTTCTTTTCTGTTATATATTATCATATCACATCTTTGTATTGTTCATCAAATCAATAGTCTTTTACATCGGAATGAATAAATATTCAAAAACGAAAACAAATGAAATTATTTTTTCCAATGAAAAATGCGTGACCTCTCTATATCGAGATTCCCATCTCTACATTTAGCTTAAAGAATTCTGAGATGAAGACTAGGATTCAAATCGTAATGCGAAAACATTACCTTGCAATTTAAGAAGTTCAAATGATTCTTATTTAAATTGATATTATTCACACAATATAAGAAATTGAACATTATACTGATTGTTAAATATTATCGATTATTTAAAACATTTTGAATCAGACAACGTAGTTTAGTTTGCTTTCAGAATTGTAATGTTTTGCATCTGGCAATACAGTAATTGCATAAATACTGAAAATGAATTTCGAATTTCAGAGCATAATATTTTGAAAGAAATTGTAGAGTTAACATGTTATTCTAAGAATTCTAAGCCATTAAAAGACAAATTTAGCAGTTTACTGAAACAAACTGAAACAATTTTTATCATTTTCTTAGAAAGAATTTGCATTTTATAATATTATGACAGAACTTTAAGTTCCGTGGTTGTTAGTTTGTGGTGATGTGAATGGTCAATTTAAAATATAATTCAATAGAGTTTAAGATATCAATAAAAAACGAGGTCCTTTTGAGTATTTGTTGTGCGCGGGAAATTTTGGATGAAAAAATGATAAATGGTTGCTCAATATTATTCAGAATTCAATGAGGAACTGACGAAAAATGCTGTGTTTCTTGGTAAACAAGGTTATGCTCAGGTTTGAGATAAGCATATCTTAGTGGTACTCAGAACCGTGATTCAACAAGAATTTCTTTTTCTAAAAAGATCTCTGAACTAATTTCATACAGCTCCCACTATTGTGTTGTTATCATATTAACTTCTCAATGGCCTGAAGATGTTACAAAATCTGTAAAAATTCTTGAATTATCTGACTGTTACGATTCAGAGTTAATTGCATATTTAGCAAAAGATCTGAAACTTCGATATCATTTTTCTGGACTCTCTGGAATATTTTATGAACGTTTGCCATATAGGAATAACAAAATGCAGCAAGAAACATCGATACATGCAAGCCGGTTCATCAGCTTAGCAACAGTCAATAATGATAAGAAATTAAAGTGGAGATCTATGCCTTCAATCTTATTCCTTGTCGTGCTTTGAATATTAAGCAACTAGTAGAGATATCTGGCCCAGGGACTGAGTGTCCATTTGAAGACAAAAAAGATAATCAAGTAAACGAATTTTTTATGTCACGGATTCTAAGCTAAGAAAACATTCTTCTAACAAGCAAGAAGTTTATTTCCAAAAGTGAGAAAATAAATTTGTTATCCAAGACATTTGTTCGTTTTGTTTAAGAAATCCGAATCTTGAAACATGTTTGTTAAATATCGATGAACAAAGCTATTTAACACTTACAAAAGGAGGACTTGTTAATGAACATTTGCTTATATTACCCATAGAGCATATTGAAGTGGTGACAAATTATCAGAAATAGCTTATAAAGAAATTTACGAAATCAAAAAAAAATTGTTTCAAATATTTTTACAACAAAGAATTAGATGTAATTTTTTGAGGGAAATTTCAATTCTGCCCACCTTTAGATATAAGTAGTACCAATCCCGAAGCGTATTTCATTAAATATGAAGAGTGTTGTATTTGAACTTGGTTCAAAATATGAAGCAGAATTTAGTGAACTGCTTGGATAGTCTCTTATCAAACAAATTGTTCCTAAAAACAAGCTTTACTTTTACTTTGAGATTTTCAGGAATGAAAAGATTGAAACAAAATTAATATACACTATTAATAAATATCTTCCTAAACAATTTGGAAGAATGGTACTGGCGCATGAAAATGTTCTTAATTTACCAAAGCGTGTTGATTGGAAAACATGTAAAGCATCGGATGATGTAGAAAAAGAACTAGTTGAAAATTTCAGGGAAATTTTTAAACTCTGATCTTGTTACTTAATATCAGAAGAAAATAAAACATTCTCCTTTTAAAACACATAATTTTTTAATCTTTAAATCTCTGTATTTAACTTTTTTTATTTAAAAATATACTGATTTTAAAGTCAGAAAAAATTTACATTTTAGCCTTCTGATTTGATTTTTGTATATTTTTGAGGTCTATTTCAAGACATGATGCCTGTGATAGGGCTTTGAATTCTGCGTTTGAATATTGAGTTTATTGATTTTGAGAAATATGAGTCTAATTGCTTAAGCAAATTAGGAAACAACATCGCTAGTTGTTTAGATAATCATGCAATGCGTTTGAAAATATGAAGCCAATTTAAATAATTAACAGCAATTATTAAATTTAAAGATTATTGCAAAAAAAAAAAAAAAAGAAATTGCTACTTTGGCAGAGAAAAAAGTATGAGATGAACTTATTTGTGATACCTGAGATGAAAATGATATCAATAAAAAGATCTGTGTATCTGAAACATACCTTGACAAGAGACATGCTTTTTGAATTTAAATTAGCGAAATTTATCAGTCTGAAAAAGAGAAAATATATCTGTATGCATTTTGTAACTTAGTCAAATTCGCAATCGTAGTATCGTAAAATTAAGCTTCCGTTGTTTGATAGTAATATAGAAAAATAAGCTGGATTTCTGGGACTAATTATGAAAATTGAGGGTGATATGAACTAAAAGGAGCATGATAAATTTTCGTATCTCAGTCAAACAACACAAAGCGTGCCAATGAATCATTTATTTTGCTCTTAATAGAGAAAGCTATACAAAAGCTTTGAGATAACTACAATCAAAATATGTAAAAGAACTGTTAATTCTCAGCTGTATGTAAAATATTTACTATCCAGATTATTACCAAATTACAAAAATCATACAATCAACTTGAAGCATATCTGATTGCTTTAGAGATTTTGAGAGTAATAAGAGCTATGATGTTATTACCCTTTGTCAAGGTTTACGAAACACTTAAGGTGGGGAAGATAACTGGCAGTTTTAAGAAAACATACAAATCCTATTGTTCAAGAAATGGAAGGTGTAGAAGTGGTCGCAAAAACTGATCTGGATTTTTTATTGGAGTTTTTGGAGGGAGAATTAAAAGCGGAAGGAAGAGTTGACGTTGCTTCTCAGTCTCGTTGAAAGGATTAATCATTCTGGCGAAAGCTTTTGTGAATGCCAAACAGAAGAACATGAAATCATAACTTGTTAAATCGTTAAAGTCATCTTCAAAGTTTGAGTTGTTTATCACATAAGACAAGAAATTATGCCTTTTTTTTATACAAACTAACACTATTCTGGGCGTGTGTTCAAGCAAGAAGCGGTACCGTGGGAGAAACAAAAACTTCAGCGGTGAAATCCAGCTGTGGTTTCTTATGCTTAAATCCAGTCATCAAGCCAGAAATTATAAAATTCATTTTGTTTTAGTCATGCTAAATAATATACCCTTGTGTGCAAATGAAAAGAGGTTAGCAATGTTTCTCAAAGCCATGAGAATTAACTGCAAGTTATGTAGGTGATAATATTTTAAAAAATCACTTTATTCTAAAGTTTCATTGCAAACTAGTTGTATGCATAAAAAAAGGGAATCGAGAAATGCTTGTAAAAGTTGTTATTAATTGTAGACACACAGGTTTTGGCAGAACTTACATTTTGAAAAATATAATCAAAATGTTAAAATTTTAAAAAAATGTGGAAAAGTTAAGCTGTTACATAAATTGTTTGGAGGTATATGTCATATGGTGAGAAATTGCATCTTCAATGCAAGTTGTTTATTTAGATCAACAAATAATTTGTGATAGTGTTAAACATTCTAAAGGACTCAGTTTAAGTTGTTCTTCTTGGATCTAATATGTTTTACGAAGTGTCGGCCTGCATAGCAGGCACTTTACTTCTTCATCTGTAGTAGCTCCATGAGGAGAAAAAACATGTCTTTACTCACGGAGAGCGCTAGCCTGACTGCGTGTAATAGCCAATCAGCTATGAGTGTTTCATAACTGGGCGTGGTTACCAGAAATGAGAATTTTCAATGTCGAAAGAGAACATAGATACAAGTTTGCATGATAATATTTAGAGTTCAAAAAGACAAAATCGGAGATAAATAATTCCGGTTATTAATACAAGTAGGTGAAAATATATACACTATATACACTATTTACATTTATCTCTTTCCTTAAGAAAATATCTCGCTATTGGTCTATATTTGCAGTCTTCTGCAAGATATTGATATTTAAAAATTTCGTTGAAGTTTGCTGCTTCACAGTTCTGAGCTTTTTCAAAAAATTTATTATTTAACTTTCTTATATGTTCGGCTAGATCGTCTATTTTTAAATCTTTAGCTATATTTTTATTTCTGATAAAGTATGGGGCGTTTGTAATTTTTCTTAATATTTTGTACTGAAAACTATTAATTTTCCTTTTATCCATTTTGTTGTTAAAGTTCCATACTGGGGATGCATATGTTATAATTGGTCTTATCATTGAAATGTATAGAAGTCTTTTAAATTTGAGCGAAAGGTTTGATTTTTCACCTATAATTGCTTTTAAACACCCATAAGCTTGTGTGGCCTTAGTGATCACATTGTTTATATGTTTTGTCCATTTCAAGTCACTCGTTAATGTAATACCCAGATATTTAGCAGAGTATACTTTTGGTATTTCTCTGCCAAATAAGATTAGTCCATTTTTATTCCGGTGTTTGAATTTATTTCTCCTATTTCTTTTAAACAGAATCAGTTGTGATTTTTCTGCATTTATTTTAATTCTCCAATAGTTGCACCAGTTTTCTATATTATAGAGCGAAGATTGTAGTTTTTGTATTGCATAATTAGGGTTACTTGATTCAGCCAAAATGGCCGTGTCATCAGCGTAAAAAGCAATTTTTGTTGTTTCATCCATGGGGAAGTCATATGTGAAGAATAAGTATAGTATCGGCCCAAGGATGCTTCCCTGGGGTACACCAGCATTTATTTTTCGCGTTAGTGATTTTTGGTTATTTTGCGTGACTTGAAAATATCTATCTGTTAAGTATGAATTTAGTAGCAAGATGATATCTGAGTCCATATTGATATTGATTAATTTTTGAATAAGTCCTTTGTGCCAAACTCTATCAAACGCTTTTGATACGTCGAGCATTACCATGGCAGTGTATAAATTTTTGTGTAGATTGTCACCAATAATTTCTATTATTCTAGTAAGTTGTTTAACCGTCGATAGATTTTTCCTGAATCCATACTGTTGATTTGGTAGCAAATGAAAGTAGGGTTTGATTCTGTTATAAATAATTTTTTCAAATATTTTACCTATTATGGGTAGTAAGCTTATAGGTCTATAATTTTCTGCTTTTCTGGGATCTTTGCCTGGTTTGGGAAATAATATTATGTCAGCAATTTTCCAGATTGTAGGGAAGTAGCAGTATTTTAGACAGTCATTAAAAATATTTACGAGTTTTGATAGATAATCTTTTGGTAAGTATTTTATCATAGAGTTGGAGATTTTATCTCCTCCTGGTGCCTTTTTGGTTTTTAGCTTCTTAACAATTTCTATTAACTCTTCTACGTCTGTAGGATTTATTGTTGCTTTTGGTTGATTATTATTTATAAAATTGTCCACGTTATGTTCAACATTTTTAGTAAAAGTATTGTTTGTATCCGGATTTGGATTAAATTGGCTGTATAACGAGTTTGAGAAAATTTCAAGTTTTTCTTCATTTGAGTAAACATGACCGTTTTGACCTTGAAGCCTGTTATTTTGAGTTTTCTTCCTTTTAAGTTGCCTGGCAAAAGTCCAAATAGAGTTGTTTTCTGTTGTCAGTTTTTCGACTTTTTGTTTCCAGTTTTCATTTCTGATTTCGTCACAAAGTTTTTTAATTTGTTTATTCAATTTATTCACTTTAGTTTTGTAGTGAGGGTTAAGGGTTTTTTGATATATTCTTCTAGTTCTGTTTCTTTCTTTTATTATTTCTCTTACATTGCTGGGAAGCCTTAGATAATTTTTATGATATTTTACTGTTATGGTTGCTGTATTTTTTGCATTTACTATGTTTTCAGTGAATATTCTTATATCCTCCGAGATTTTATTTTGCATATTTATATGTGTTTGATGGTATTCTTCATTGTTGTTCCAGTATTGATCCTGTAGAATGTTGTAGTATAGTTGCCAGTTTGTTCTGTACAGATATTTTTGCTCAATTATTTTATTTATTCCCAGACATCCAATAACTGGGAGGTGGTCTGAGGATAGTTCATTTAATGTATTAGCTGAAAGTGGTATTTGGCTATTGTTTAGAAAGATGTCTAATATATCTCCTTTATTTCTATAGTCAAAATGCGTTGGTTCTATTGGTGCTACTATTGTATAGTTATAGTTTTGTGCAGCGTTTAATATTGTGGTTCCATTTTGATTAGTAATTTTACATCCCCAGTGTATATTTTTACTATTTAGATCTCCACCTATGATGGTTGGAAAATTGGTTGAAAATATATCAATAACGTTCTGTGAAGTTAGTATGTGCTGAGGTCTATTATAAATGCTCGTAAATTTGATATTTATTTTGGGTTTAAAGGTGACAATTATAGAAGTTTCTTCATAACCATTATTATTATTGTTGCTGTAAATCGTTGAGTTTAATGATCTTTTAATTGCTATGGCTGTTCCACCTCCTTTGTGGTGAGCTCTATCAGTTCTATATACGTTGTAATTTGGTATGTTGAATTTGATTGCAGGCGTTAGATGCGTCTCCGTGAGTAAGATTATGTCAATGTTATATTGATCCAGGAAGTTTATGAGTTCTTGCGTCTTTGGTTTAATGCTTTGTGCATTCCAAGTTGCCACTGTGAGTGGGCTAAAGCTTTGTTGGTTGTTACTCATTATTTGCTGTTATTGTTCCATTTTGTTGGGCCTCCATGGCCTCGTTAAATTTTTTCAATTGAGCAGTTAATTCTAGGATTCCTGAATTTTGCACATAATTTACTAGTAATTTTAGCTCATTTGCAATTGATATTGCTTCATTTATTGATTCCTTTGTTTTAACTATTGTGTCGTTTTCTTGAACCAGTACATTTGCGTATGTTAGTTTGGGGTTTGAACTGGGTACAATTGTACTTTTTATATGTGCATTTAGATTTTGTTTTCCTTTTATTTTGGGGAATTTATTACATCCCCTGAAACTAGCAGGATGGGCTTCGCCACAGTTGGCGCATTTCGCAGGTGTGGTAGTCGGCTTAGGACAATTTGAATGGTGATGGTCCCCTGCACATTTCACACACTTGAAATTGTGGTGACATGAGGTTTGTGCATGAAAGAAGCCTTGGCATCTAAAGCACTGCGTTACTCCTTTTCTTCCTTTGTATGTTTCTATTTTAACCGCTAGGTTAAATATGTGAGACATATTGTAAATGTCTTTTGATTTGTCATTTTTAAGGAGGGTAACAATGTATAGAGGTAAGTTGATTTTATTCCCGTCAACTTTTTTGGTCATCTGGGTAACATTGATTATTTGAAACCCCTCTTGGATTAATTCTTGAGTTATTTCTTCTGCATCATAGTATGGCGGAAGGTTGCGTATGACTATTTTTAGATTCTTGTCTTCTGGGAGGACAAAAGTATGGTAGGTGGTTTTTATTTCGTCTAAAGCTGAGGTGACTTTTCTATGTGTTTCGGCATTATCCACTTTTAATGTTAAAATTTCAGTTCCCATCATTTTTCCTTTGTAACCTGATATATTTTTTGATTTGAAGAGTTCCTGTAGATTTTTCCAATTAATTGTTTGGTCTTTTATCACTATTGGTGGTATTTTAGTGTTCTTTTTGGCTAGTTGGAAGTTTTGAGCATCACTCATTTCATTGTTATTATCTGTGACTTCATTAGATTTTTTGTTAGAGACATTAATTTTTTCCTCAATTTTTCTTTTGATGGCTAACTTAGGCTTTAAGGTTTTAACAGTTTGGCTAAGTTCCGGGTAGTCTTCATTTTCTGATACAATTTCGACATCATCGCAGTCGCTTAGGACTTCAAATCGATTATTAGTTGTAACAGAGAATGGCGGTGGCGCATTTACATTAGTTTTTGGAGTATCCCTATATTTCGAGGTTTTCTCCCTTTGGTAACTCGCAAGGAGCTCAGTTAATTTCGTCAGCTCGATGCTGTGTATTCGCAGTAGTTCTATTTCACTGTCCGTAAGTTCCTCATTACTAATCTTCTGAATATATTCGGAAGTTAGTCTAATTTTATAGCTGATGGCCCTCATCCCGATTTTAGAGTCATGTGAACTTAAATCCGTAGCCTGAGGGGGAGGGTTTGGAGGTGAAACCTCCATCTGTCCGGTGGACTCCGAAGAGTCCATGCAGTCCAAGTCAAAACACTAGAAAACTTGCCCCTTGTGTTGGCCCCGTAAGGTATCCGGGGACTTATACTTACAAAAGTCACTATCTCCGTTGATGATGATCTTTGAGAAGCTTGAATAAGTTGCCTCTAAGAAAGACAGTCTGTCTACCGTCCTAAGTTGTTCTTAGAACTGCTATGCTTTTTATATCTTGGCAATATAGAGTAATTTCCTGTGAGTAGGGAAATAAAGTTTGAAATTCAGATTTTTGAAAAACCAGAAACCTGAGTTACATTATTTTCAGTTGTGTGATATTTTCTGATGTAATTTGAGTATTGTTGAGATCTCTTTCAAGACACTGATAAAGAGGCTTTAAGAAAAGACCAATAAAATTTTATTTGTCAACATTAGTATCTATTAATATTATATAATTTAGTAACTATCAACATGACTAGCACTATAGGTGGCATATGCTACTCTATCTTATTTTATATCAATAATTCATTTGTTAACGTCACATTAAAACTGAATAGTGTATATCCCATGAAATCTAAAAATGCATAACTTAAAAAAACTCCAGAAAAAAATTCATTTGAACTCAAAATATATTCCCAATCAATCTCTTTCGGAATTTAAACCATAATATTCTGCATAGGGAAGTAAATTCCTAACCACCCTACTATTATTGGCCATAAACACATTTTATTGGATAACAATATACTTATGAATTATTCAATATTTTTTCTTGTTACAAGAAAGTTTGGATAAAAATTGCTGTTTAAATTTTTATTTTTCAAAGAGAAAAAAGAAAAAAAGCAACTTTTGTATATAGATACAATTACTACTACTTGTTTCACGTTTCTTTTCTTGGATTTTAAGTTAAAATAAATTGTTAAAAAAAAGTGGTAAAATTTTTCTCGTTAGTTAAAAAAATTTTTTTTCGCAAAAACAATTGTTTACCGAAGCATGCAATTTGATTTATATTAATTAGAAACATAATATGTTGCTCTTTGAAAAGAATACTTATTTTTTCATGTTTTTTTTTTCGATCAAAGCATCTTTCGAACAAAAAAAAAATCAAGAAACACTGATTTTTATTTGGATTTTTTATAGCTCTTCCAATCCATATAGTAATATTTTTTTCTAATAAATAAATCATGTCCTGAAGAAGAAATTGATACAGTACGGAGAAAAGTAACGGTTATCCCAAAAAGCAGGAATAAAATACTACGGCACTCAGATGTATAATTTACTAGGGAAAAAAATACTCTTTCATAACAAAGTAAAAAAAAAAAATAACGAAGCAGGAACAGTTATTTTCTACATTGTCCCAATTGGTGTCATAATAACGGAAATATCTGGTATCAATTCAGGATTAAAAGCATTTGCGATACTCTTCAGACAATGGGGAAATCTAATGTAATTAAGGGCATCAGATTTCTCGACCTACAGTATTTCTCATCAAGGCATTTATTTGATTGTGATACTCTCTTACGGCATCGATGGAATCTCTAAGGGAAAAAAAATGATACACCAGTGCGTGTTTTATCTAATTTAAAAATAAAATTGCTCTGGTTTTTTTAGTGACTATAATGCATTAGTAGATAATACATAAAAAGAGAGAATAGCCACAACAGAGGAAGGATTTTGATTTAAAATAAAGAACCTGAACTACTACTAGTGTGAGAAAAAGAATTTTTTTTGCCCAAATATAAAAACGATTTTTTTTCGTACACACAAAGAATTTTCCAAAAAAAGAGAGAAAAATTTTAGATAGAAAAATTGCATTTCAAAAAGGATAAATTTTCAGAATAGGAATACAGTATTTGAGTATCGACATTCATTTACATTTTACGAGGGAAAATGATTAAAAAAATTTTATGCGTCATCTAAAACTAATTAAAGCATTCTTTTTTTTCCGCGAGATTTTTTAAATATTTGACTATAGAAACTAGCAAAAATCAAAGTAATTTAAATTGTCCCATTAAAAAAAGATAAATGTGAACCATATTTTTTATTTATTTAAATGTGTCTAGCACAAATTTGTTATACAATAATGTGATAGTTTTTCTTTGCAAACATTGTTATTTTATATTTACACACCTGATATAAATATAGGAGTATATTGTTTAATATTTTATATTGAACGTTTTCATGTATAATTATTGCCGAAATATATAGGAATATTAAAGCACCTCCTTAGAATAGCGTAAAAAATCATTACTTTTCTGTATTTTGTTATCTTAAAAAAATATTTATTGAATAGTCAATAAAAATATTTAAAATTTCTTTATTCATTTCACATTTTATACACACTTTAGAAAACTTATTTCATTGAAATACGCTTAGGATAAAATTGATTCAAATGTTATTAACTATTAATGTCTATGTATTTCAAATTACTTATTAAATATTGTATTTCCACATGCTTCTCATCACTCAAATACAAAGATAACGTCTGTTGCGATGTCATCTTGCTTAAAATATAAACACCTTTTTATTTTCGCATATTTTCTGTTGGAAAGTCAGTATTTTCAAGTTGTGGCCTCGCAAAATTTATATTTAGAAGACAATCTATACGTTTGTACTCTTTTATAACACTACCTTTACTTAATGAATTATCTGTAATTAGTTAAATATATTTAATGACATACCCAGAGAAAAGACATTTCCAATAATATTTATATATGTTTATAAACTAGTATTTCTTTATCAATGCATGTAATATATGGCTTAAAGTAGCTTACAATGTATTATTTGGAAATGCTAGTTAAATGCAATAATAAGCTAATAGCTGAATGGCAAGCGCCGTGTCTTTTGGTTGTACAGTTAATTGATTCGGCTCCTATTTTGAGTATGAAATCAGTGGGGTTCGAGAACGTCTATAAGCTGAAAGTTCTTTTGAATTCGTTTTCATATGAAACCTTACAGTACTAGGCAGGATTAAAAATTAAAAGAAAAATCTCGCTTAAATATTTTAGCCATTACAGATCTTGCATGTCAAGTAATATGAAGAAAACACTTGCTTCCAGGACTGATATGACGAGTAATAAATGCGCTACAGTACATATCTAGTAAATGTTCATGATATCAGCTGGATTCACACGAAATATCAAAACATACATTTTATATACAAAATAGGACAAAAAATCATTTAAATAATAGCTACATTTACCTGATTTATGTTAGAAAATTGATTTGATCTATTGAAATTTGCTCGATACTAAGCTTGTATAATCAGAAATAAAAAATATACTTTTTTCACATCAAAAAAATCTACTATATTTAAAAAATGTAAACATAAATAAAAAGTTTCATTATTAATGAAAATAAAACTATTTGAATAAAAAACGTTTTTGTTTGATAGAATTAATTTTATAAAAATAGATGACATATTAAAATAATATTTGTTGCTACTTAAATAAACAAAAATAAATTAAACAACAATATAAATAGTCACTTGTTCCAAACGCGTTTAAGCACAAAAACTAAAAATATATCATCTGACAAGTTTAAAATAGTTATATTTAACAATGAGTTCCCAGTTATATTTTTCAATTTCAAATTAATGAGTTTCTATAAAAATGATAAGATTTTAAAGTGCTATCAGCTGCAAAGAAATACTATTGTATTTCAATTACTTTTTGAGAAGTTTTCAAGTGTTTCTTTGAATTCCATTATGGCATAATTGATGAGTTAAGGTGATTTAAAATTTTAGTACTGAGCTTAGTCTCGGCTCAGAATCAATTATTCTAATGAGAAAAGTTTTTTCTCAAGAAACCATTCATTTAGGCAAAATGATTAATTTATGAAGCTTAGTCCTGTAATACGCAATCATATTATATTAGGCTATTGCAAAATGGCAGCATTCCATGATTCTATGTATTTTGACATATTATAGAATTTTTCTTTTCTTAAGAAAACTTAACTATGCATTTCTATTAAGTCTAAAATTTTTCGAAACAATTTAAGACTTGATTTACTAAAGAAAATCCTTTTCAGAGCCAGGATAAAGTAAATAAGCCAAAGTTTCCTAAATTATGTTTTTTCCTCACTGAATAACACAAAAAATCACATGAGGTGTATTTTGTTACGAACTTATGTACACATTTTATTTAGTCTAATTCATTTCCCACAAGTTTATGGTATGGCCTCAAACATGAATTAGGATATCATTTAAAATAACTTATTCCGCATAATATAAACTTAAGGGGAAATTTCTCGTTATCAGTATGGACTTTTAAATTTCAACCAATGAAATTATTTTCAAATCTACACTACCAGTAGTGTAGATTTGAAAAGATTTGAAATGGCCAGCCATTAAAATTGCTAGACCAGGAAAGCGGCACACCATACACGTGAAATTTGCATGACAGGTAGAACTTGCTGTGATATGCAAATGATTAGATTTTCAGCGCATTCATACAAAGCAGGCGACAGTAGCGACATCTACAATGTGTATAAAACCAGAAATTTGACAGCAGTTTTCTCATACTCAACTTCCGTTTCAACGTTGTTTTCGGCAAAGGAAGTTGTTGTAATGCCTCGTGTAAGAACATGAAATGCCTATCAGCACGTGTCTGACTTTGATCGAGGAAGGATTATATCCTACCGGGATTGCGGTTTATCGTACCGCAATATTGCTGTTCGCGTCGGTCGAGACCCCATGACTGTTAGCAGAATATGGAATCGATGGGTTCAGGACAATCATACGGAACGTCATGCAGGATCTCAGTGACTCCCCCAATCACTAACAGCAGAGAAGACAGACATCTTATCCGCATGGTCACAAGGGATCGTACAGCCACGTCACAAACCCTAAGTCGAGAAATGGAGTCATTTGCAAGACAACAAGTTTCTGCTCGAACAGTTCGACGACGTTTGCAGCAGTATGGATTGTCTGCACGGTGACCATGGCTTCGGCTACCATTGACGCTGCGTCACAGACAGGAGCGCCTTCAATGGTGTGATCAGCGACGAACTTGAACGCGGGAATGGCATCACGTCATCTTTACAGATGAATCTCGGTTACAGAACCATGATGGCTGCATCCGTGTTTGGAGGCATCGTGGAGAACACGCATTGCCAGTTTGCATTGGACATCGCCATACTGGCCCATCTGCTGGAGTGATGGTATGGGGGGGCATTGATACACGTCTCGATCACCTCTTGTTCGCATTACCGGCACTTTGAATAGCAACCGTTACATTTCCGATGTGTTAAGGCCCGTGGCTCTGCCTTATCTTCGAGGCCTCCCTAATGCTTTGTTTCAACAGGATAATGCACGACCACATGTTGCCCGTACTGTTCTGGACTTCCTTGATACAGAACAGGTTCGACTGTTACCCTGGCCAGCACGTTCTTCTGATCTGTCACCAATTGAGAACGTGTGGTCAATGGTTGCCGAGCGATTGGCACGCCATCACTCACTATCCACTACTGTCGATGAACTGTGGCATAGTGTTGAAGCTGAATGGACTGAGATCCCCGTACATGCCATACAATCTCTGTTTGACTCCATGCCTAGGCGGATAAATGCTGTTATTGCAGCCAGAGATGGCTGCTCTGGGTACAGATTTCTCAAGATTTATACATCCTAATTTCCTGTAAATTTAATCACTTGTTCTTTCCACTGTAATGTATGTGTCCAATAAATATCGTTCTGTTATTTGCATTTCTTCTTGGTGTAGCAATTTTAATAGCCAGTAGTGCACATTAAATATTTAGATTAAAAAGTTGTAATACATTTATTAGATAATGAAAATAAAACTGTGTAAAAATAAAATAAAACAAAAATGCATAGAGACATAAAAATTATTTCTAAAAATCACAGTTAAAAATGATAAAACTGAATTCTTCAAAGATTTTTTTCCTTTAAAATTTACTTCATGGAAATTATTCCTATAAGATAAGATGAATTCCTCTCTTAAATCTTTTATTATGAAAATACAATTTACACTGAGATGAAAGAGAAAATTATGTTTGAACCTATTTTTTCAGTGAAATTAGTTGAGATTTGTAATCACAGAGATTCATCAGTACAACTGTGCACGTTTCATGACATTCAATGTACGTATTAGGATGAAAGACAAATGCCTGGCATCCATTGTGCTCAAAGCTCCAACAAGGAGTCTTTTGTCATGGAAATGAGACTGAGCAGGTGATGTGGTTTTGAAGTCAATGCTAAGGAACAAAGGGAGAGTCACGAGGTATTGAAGCTGAAAAAGGGATGTTTTCTTTGAAGGTTCAAAAGGGTAAATGAGGCTGCTACTAACAATGATAACATTGGCTGGAAATTGAAAGAGAATTGACGAAATGGAAAGGATTATCAACAGCAGTATCAAAAATAACTAGCATTTACAAAATAGGGATACATCAAATAATTTGCTGGAGTAACTTTTAGAGTTACAGTAAAATAGATCAATTGAGATTTTTAAATCATTTTCGTTGATAATATGTTTTGATGAGGCATTGAGTGACATTTTTATAAGAATTAAAAACTTCTCAATCCTGGATGATTAGCTTTCTTGTATTCACATTATTCGGTTTTCAAAAACAGCACATACAAAGTGAAATAAAAACATAAAACTAACTGATATTTCTGATTGATTCAATAATTTTTTTCAAGAATTTTATTAACTATTTGGAAAATTGCTTCAAAAATAGTACTATTTGTAATGAGAAGAATAAAGAAAATTATCTTGCATATATATTTCTTTAATAAGAGTAGCTTTAACTGATCGATTTGTCGATCTAATTTTGTTTAAATTTTCTCGACCAATCAGAGAGAACATACATAGTTACTAGAGTTTAACATACATAGTTTGCTGTGAAATTTCATACATTTTAAATATCTATCCATAGGACTTATAGTTCATTCGCTTGTATGGTACATGGTGAAAAACGGAAGAGGGAGTATTCATCAAATGTATCAGCCTTCATATTTGGGTATAAATTGATGTGATCATGTTATATTTCAACATAGAGCTTCTGAGAGTTGTATTATAATACAATTAAAGCGGGGATTAAAAACTTTAAAAGTAGGATTGTATCTTTCAAAATATAGGTATGAATCATTGTTGAGAAAAATTCTTCGAGCCTTAATCATGTGGTTTTTATTTAAAATATGAAATAGTAAATGACACCGCGTGTTTAGGATTTTTTTCTATATAATGAATTGAAAAATATGAATGATTCCAAGAAATCATTCAAGTATCTCTCCAAACAGATAGGGAAGTTTTAATTTAATATCTTCTCACATTATTCGAAAGCTTATGAATCGATCCTGGAACCCTATACTCCAAGAATCGTAGTCCTACCATTTGGCTAACACGAAATCAAGGCCTGAAACTTCATACCAAGTTAGGAAAGATTTTAATGCAACGCTTACTCCTGTGTCTACATCATCAACATATGTCTACAATAATACTCTCAATTCAATAGTGTTTTTAAACTATTACCAGTGGTAATTTACAGCATTCCATTCGCATTTTATTATTCATAAGGTTATAAATATAATTATTTATAAGATTAAAGATATGATACTTCATCAATGCATGGTAAGCGTTCCCTTGAAGTAAAACTTAAGATTCCTCCCCTCACAATAAGTTCTCAAAAGCCTATTAAGTACAAGTAAGAATCCTTGCAATGGTGCTTTCATTTCATATAGTAAAAAGTATTTATTGAGGATATCTAAAGTAAGCAGAAAGGTCAGTAACAATGTAACTGATACAGGTGGTACAAAAATATAATTACTAATACCCAACAAATGTACGACTAAATCATCACAAAAGATGATCAAAACACTGAAAAATAAACGTATGAAATGGGTTACATTTTTATTGTGATATGACTTCTTTTCTAACACCTTCACTATAAAACAGCAAACCCTACATCACAAAACAAATATTAACAACATGGGTATGATCTACCATTTTACATATAATTCATTTAAGAAATATTCATTGGTTTTCAATAGCTCTTTCAATGCACGAATTTATAGATTAACTTATTTTTCAGCAATTTCTAAAATTTAAATGCTTAGTAATAATATCACATTTACATTCAGATGAAAGTAAATGCTATATTGCCAAACATTTAAATGTTGCCTGAAATTAATTAAATTGTATATTTAAATTTTATAACAAAATGGAGGTAAACACTTATAAAATGTTATCTTAATTCTACTTTAAGCGAATATATATATATATATATATATATATATATATATATATATATATATATATATATATATATATATATATATATATATATATATATATATATATATATATATATATATATATATATATATATATATAGTCAATATTTTTTTCAAAATTTCTGTTATACATCATCAACATATAACGAATGAACGTTATAAATAAATTCAAAGCTTAAAACAAATTTTACAATTTAAAAGCATTATTATGTTAAAATTATAGTGATAACAACAATTATGAGGCAAAAGGTACTTACTTTTTAGCTCTTAATTTTTATTAAAAAGTAAAAAAGTAAACTCACCAGAAATATTAAGTTCTACACAGCAAAGCTGGTTATCAGAAGAAAAATTGAGAACGAAATGAAATAAAAGTGAAACAAAAAATCAATCAAAAATCCATCTGAGCCTTCAAAAATTAGAAGAGGGAAAGACTAATTACGGATACGACACGTGCAGACATGTTTAACCAGCAAAATTCGAGATTTTCCGAGAGGGGTGGAAACAGGCCACTAAGATTTCGTAAATAGACCAAGGACCTCCGTACGGCCACGGTCATCTTTGATACTTGGAATCTTTGGGAGTTGCTCCCTCCATCGTTTGCCCCAATTATGATCAAATTTCAGGGAGCAGTAACAGCCTTAAGGCTACAGGGGGATAAGGAATTAAGACCTTGATGTATTTTGAGGTCATATTTATAATGTACCAATTACATTAATCTTCTTGAGAAATTTACAAAACATAATGAAAATTTGTATTCATAGCTTAAGAATAATTCTCAACCTAGACAATATTAAATATTCTTATTAATCATTCCTCTCTCTATTTATGTCTACTTTTATAATTAATTAAGATAATCCAAAACAAAATGAAATATCCAACTCGATAAAATTAACAATGCATTTCTGTAAAGTGTTATTAGGATTTTTGTATTAAAATAATGTGCAGTTATATTTGTGTGCCGACATCACTCTAGTGGTGCGTAATAAGCTTATATGGCAGTTTAACATACATAAAATACTTCAATGACATTGATTATAATAATGATAATGAGACAGCAATTTTACCTGGAATTATAGTAAAATAATGAAGATAATTCCTTAATATCATCTTTTAGGGGAGCATTTGTAAGACATGTCATCAGAGAATTTCGAATCATAATTAAAGAATATAGCCCTCTTACATACGGCTTTCGTATAAGCTGATTAAATTACCAATTTCATTTTCTTCTGGGAATTCCCAAAAATCGCTAGCAATTATATTCTTGAATCCAACAGAAATTATCTGTATTGTGATGTATTTATTAAAATATTCTATTTAATGAAAATAGATAAATTTCTTTCGAATTTAAATTTTGTTCAATTATTTAGGAATTTTGGATAGTTTTGTGTTTTACAAGAATTTATATTTATCTTGTATGAAAATAATGAAAAAACCAAAGCAAATATTAAATATATTTTCAAACCCCTTTTCAAAGAAAGTTGCCTTTCTTAAATATTTCGTTCTTCAATCAAATCTAAGTAACATTATTCTTGTAATGGTGTTAAGCAATATCTGTGAAATAAAATATTAAAATACAATCATTTTTTTATCTCTCAGGAAGCAAGAATTATTAGTTTAATCTTTAAAAAGCAATTATGTAAAATGAGAGTTTTATAGCCGATCAAACAATTGCCAAAAATCCCATTAACAGTAATTAACTGCACATAATGATAAAGCCTTGAAGCAAGCCATCTTCAGAGACCCGCAGACAGACCATCAGACTTACAAACAGGGAGAAGAACTGTTCTTACCTTCGAGAAGGCGGTTCCTGTGACCTGCTTGGAACCTATACAATAGTTAACAATTCGTGACTCGAGAACTAATAAGATTCAGTAACTATCTTCCCACTCATATATTTAACCTCTTTCTAAGGATTACCGCCGTTTTTGATTACTGTTATCTGACATTTTGATCAGTTTCTAGATCAATAGCTAAATGCAACACGTTTGGCACAAGAATTTTTGTTTTTTAATCGATAGCTTACAGGTGTCTGCTGTTACACAATGTCAAGGTTTATTCCAGCTGTCGATAGCTATTATTTGAATGATGGCAGTGCAAATTGGCTTGGAGAAAACGGATTGTTCATAGATATTTATTTTATTGGATCAAAGTCATATCTGTTTTGATTCCATTCTTCTCAAACTAGTTATTGATGGCACAACATTACAACCTCCATGTTGTTAGTCTTAAAAAGCCCTTGACTCGTTTAAAAAATGGGATTTTGGGTTATACATCTTATACTCCCATTTGTAAACTGAGCAACACTTTAATTCATAGATAGTTTATGTTAATACAAATATGATTGCGGAATGCAATTTCAATCCTTATTCTATACTCAAAGCAGTCAATACACCTTATCAATTAAATTTGTCTTGCTCAGTGGGGTATAAGTAAGTAAACTACGTGCTTACGGATGCTTGACAAGAGAAGAGAGAGAGAATTATTTAATAAAAAAGGGGAATTTTATCAAATGTATGAAATGCTGATATATCAGATTACTGCTATAAAATTTTTTTAAAAAATAAATTGATATTTTATTTCTAATATTTAAAGAAATCAACTTTTGACTCGTTTATACACACATTACTATCCGATATATAGAAGGCTTTCATATGACTTAAATTCCTAATCTTACTTGTTTCTATGAAATTTATGTTTTACTAAATGAGTAATGTGTGTGAGAGTGCATAAACTTAAGTGATGATTTGTTGTAAATGAATTTTACTATAAAATCTAATATTTTAGCTTGGAAATTTGTAAAACCAGTATTTTAAGTAACTCAGGGTTCCCGTAATTTTTTTTTTCTTTTTTAAACTTTAGGTGCTTGGAAAACGTCAAATAAATAGTTGAGTTTTTATTTTCACAAACCCACACAACAATGAACTATGCAATATTATGTGATTGCTTTCATAGATAACAATATATATAACGGTAAATGGTATGCAATATTGAACTAAACAAATGATTTTTTATGCAACTCAATAGAATTTTTGTATTATTTTAATTAATCTCTCGAATAAAGTAAAATTCCCTGCATTAAACATCAAGCTTTTTAGTATGAAAACAGAATAAAGTTTATAAGTGGGAAAAAATTCATGAAAAAGAAAGCAATTTTTAATTATATATTTAGAAATTGAGAAAATATTTCAACTTTCCATGATATTTTCTTACTCTTAGAGAAAAAGTTAAAATACTTTTTGTTAAAGTTTTACATTTTAAATATATTTTTAACAAATTAGCCATTGATCTTTGATATTTTGTATTTAGAAGACAATTCTATCACACATTTTGCGCGTTCTGTCTATTTACATTAAATCTTGAATAAAATTTTTTATAATTTTTTGACTTGCTTATTTACTTCTTAAAAAATTTCTCTAATTTTACGAACAGTACAATGAATAAAATAAGGATTGTTTTTTTATTTTTTAATTTTAATTTCCATATTTTTTCTTTTCCTCAGAGTATATTTCTCCATTTGTATCTTTGAACTTTCATGTCATTTTAGCAGTAAGACATGTGACATGTGTTTTATAGATACGCTAGCATAAGTAAATGCAGTGCATAGAATCTCTTTGAAATACTAGTATTAACTAAGAGCTTCTATTTTTGTAACTTAAATATGTGTGTATCTCAAATTATTTGCGTAAAACTATTTCTTCATATGCTCTGTACATCTAAGGTTTATTTAAATATAATCCTTTATATTTAGCATATTCCCTCCACTAATATTAAATTGTTTCATATTTTTATTTCACAATACGTTTTCAAGTTTTATTAATTAATATTAAATTTTGAAGTTTTATTAATTAATAATTTAAATGCTGTACGCTGGACAATACTTACAAATGAAAATCAATAATTGTATAAGCCAAACTATATGCACTGCATGTATACAAATATGTGCGATGTTTTGATATAAAATCATAGCAATTCACTTTTTACATATACTAAGCCCAACTGACAGCCGAATTTTTGGTATTCTTACCTTCAGGTCAACAGTTCATGGGGGTTCGAATCTCCTTTTGGATATGAATGTTTGCAGTGGTCTTTAATCCACTTTAAGCCGTAGGTCCCAGTCTAATTAGTCTTTGAGTAGAAAATATAACTGGTGGACGAGAAATAAAATAAACAAAACCAAATATGTTCATACTGACGACAGGGTGGCCTACAGATATCTAATAATTTGGCAGTACTTAATTTTCCTATATCACTCTTCACATCTCTTACATCGCATAACGACACAGTGTCACAATAATGTTGAGTGTAGGCAAGTAAGCAATGATTTTATTGCTATCCTTTCTCGTGAAGAAGAGAATAACTCTTTTGTGTGATGAAACTTTACATTCAAACCAAAGTTTAATGGAATACTTTTTCCTTCACTGATGAACTGCATATAATATTCATGGAAGCAAGTCATACGGAAGAATTAATGCAGGACAGTAACTTCTTTAGGTGGATGAAAGGAATTTTAAATCTTTCAATGAAATAAAAACTGTTCAAATTTATAGATATGTATTTCTTCGATGCATATGAATGCCGATAAATCACTACAATTATAGATGGTTTTATAATTATAATATTCTTCTTATACTTGATTCTTATAGAAAAATATATCTCTAAGGGAAAACAATTTAATTAAAAGAATAGTCAGCTTTATCTCCAGATCTAGAGCTTATCATTCATGTATTAGATAATCGAGAAGGTTATTGTCCTTCTGAATAGTTGTCAAGAATATTTTCGTAATATAATTTAAGTACTGGAAATCATGGCATTGCGCATCGAATTTTAATACTCCGAAATATTCTAAGGCTTTACCAAAAATATAGCGAAAATATTTATTTGATTGGCTGTCTTAATATGAGTAACCTTCACCAAAGTGGTAAAAACCGTCTCTGGGCTAGTTACAAGAAAGTATTCCAGAACAAACTAATGAATTACGTCTGATAAACAGATTATTATGATAAAGTTCCATAAAAAATAATTCTGTGTATTACAAATCGAATCCCTCACTTGATCCCTGAAGGCCTATTTTTAGAATCTTTGGTTTAACTACTTTTAACTTAAAAAGAAAAATGAAAAGACTGCATTCTCATTTCAATTCTGTTTATATGAATTGAAATACTAGCTTTACAACAGGGAATATCGAAATAATGTTTGTTGATTTTCTGTCTGTAATATGTCTGCTGGTGCTTTGATGTCCTTTGAATTATTTCTAGACAATGTCTCATTCGAACAATGAGTCTTATAGAATGCAATAAATAAATAAAATACAAAAGTTTTCTGTGAAGGAAAAAAATGGTGACAATATTTCGAACTGAGATAAAACAAATACATTGGTAGCTGTTAGTTAAAAACATTATGTAGAGATAAAGTAAGATGACGTGGTGGTTTTAAAAATATAACTTCAAAATGCTGCAATTCTTGATAAATTATTGAAGTAAGGTAATACTTTTTTGACCAACTATTTCCTGCATTGGCGAAATGGAGTAAGATCGGAAATACAAGGTTATAATTTTAAAAAACAAGAAAATAAAAGTAAGTGTAAAATTTACTGATTACTAATATAAGAAATGTATGAACGAAAGAGATAAAGACATATAAAGGAATATTAATGACAATGAAATTAGAATATAGACCCTTGTATTTCGGATGCATATAAATTTTGTATTTTGAAAACATTAGATATTAAGAAAAAATGCTGACTTGAATTCGTTTGAAAAATGTGATTTCAATAAACGCTTGCTCAAAGTAATTTGAATAATTACATAAATTTTTATTGGAGTCTATAAGAAATATTACTGAAGAAAAAATTTTAATAAAATTTGTACTATGTTAGAAACTAATAGAAATTTTAAGGTTTTATAATTTATTGATATTTGGCATAAATATAAAACATTTTCCAATTATTTATCTTGAATTAGAGATTCTTCTCCTTCGCATTAAATATATTTAAATAAAAATTGTTTTAACGAAATATGTTTAAAATAATATTACATAGTGATTTACTTATAAAAATTTTTTATAGGTAAATCACATGTTGAGAACTAAAATTCATATATGAAACTTGTTTTATATTCGATTAAATAAATTTTGATAACATCAAACTCTATATTTAGCTGTGCACATGCTAGATTCTTTAATAATAATCACGCTTATAATGATTCCCCGAATCATCGCTTTTTGTGTGAGACGCACACACACTTTCTCTCTCAGGCTTTTGCATAAATTTTATAGAAATTATCATCGATTTATTAAAGGATAAGAAAGTTAAAATATGGAAATGTAAAACGCAGCAGCTCACGAAAAGAGTATATAAATATGTATCGTATTGTTAGGATATCAGTTAATACTCAAATGACTGATGGGAAAAATTTTATAATAAGATAATGGAGTCAAAGTGAAAGGGAATATATTTTAGACATTGAATATTTGGAACTAAACGCATAATACATTAACTTATGGAGCTAGTTAGGAAAACAATTCTTATTAATATTATTTCTTATTAGTCTCTTTACTATGAATTATTAATAAATCGTGGATATTTTTTTAATTCAATTTGTAAGCACATTTAGTCATATCATTAAATTTCATTGTTTTTTTTCTTCGATTGAAATTTATTTTCGAATTGAATTAATTTTTGATTATTTTCATTCTTTAGACTAAGCGGTACATATATTAAGTTTTTTTAGTATCACACATTAAGAAGACTTTTCTTGTGAAACAGAAATATAAACTAGACTTTGTTATTTAAGAAACTAAGCATGCGAATTATTCTAAATTTTCTAAAATATTAAAAACGTACCAATCATTTTAGCTTATTAACCACAAATTATATTTTTAAATCTTCCTTATAAAATATGTGTTGAAAAAATTGAGCTATCATTATTAAGTTTCTCATCCTTTTTTTACTCACATATTTATAAGTCAAATGTTGAAAACTCATAAATAACATTAAATGATGAGAAATATGGAAGAAACAGAATTTTTTACCACATATGTTTTTGCCTGATAAATGTTATCAAACATGAAATAGTGCCAAAGTGTATGTCGGGAAGTATTTTATTTCTTCGCAAAATATTTGCTAATGCATAAAAAAGCTCCATGATAACTAGTTTTGCTTCTTAGAGAAAGTCATTACTCTAAATAACAAAAATTTTTATATATATGCACACATACTTATATATATATACCTTATAAGTATACGACTGAGTTGGTCGTTTATATATTTTATTTTTAAAAATTAGTTTTGTGAAGTCTGGAAATACAATGTATGATAAAAGAAAATATAATTGCTTTTCTGATAAAACTGCATCTTCAAATAAATATGAGATAAACAAAGTTTTAAAAGTGCAATGTTCAAACTAATGATAAATTCTCGTTCTGTATTTCACTTACAAACACGTAAGGTCATACAATATTTACTGTTTAAATTATTTCTTATTTTGAATTTAATTTTGTTTCTTTGTTTTTACAGAAAAGAAAAATTAACGAAAATTAGTCTTCAAGGTTTGTAAATTAATGTTTTCATTTTACTTTTAATGGTCAGATATTAAATTATACGACTTATTGACTTGGACTGATAATTTTTGATGACATACTGATTAATGTATGATTAAAATATAATGTAAGCACTCATGAGATAATTCAATATTTTCATGTGTAAATTTAAATACATATTGTTAGAGAATTAATTCAGTTTTGTAATTTTATAATAAATTGAATTTTAATAAAACGATTTCTATTAGATAACTAAGAAATTTGAGTTAAAGTTTTAAATTCTTTAAATCATTGCAATGTGCCCCCTTTTGGTCATTCCATGCATATTGTTTTCTGTAAGTTTTCGTAAAATATAGATAATATCCATATATCGTTAGAGAGAAAACTTAATAAAAGCACCTAAGCATAAACCATGACAAATAGTAAATTGCAGAAAATATGCATACATAAAACATGAAGGCAAATGGTTAAATCCAACCAAAGTAAAATGACACTTAATTTTATAATAAGGTCAAGTGATGAAGTTGACATTTGAGCTGACACTATTATCTCCAAGCAATATTAACATTAATATATTAAACGCTAGGATAATTTAATGCATGTAAGACATTTTAAGCAATTGTAAATATAACGATACAAAAAAATTAAAAAATGTAACAAATCCAGCTCCTATTATCTAGCAAGGGTCAGGATTGAACCCTGTTTCCTCCAAATAGCATAATCACTACGCTTAAATATTATCGATATATAATGTCTAATGGTAGCCTTTTTATTTTATCACATCAGTAATTTACGTTTTAATATAGATTTTAATAATGTTATTAGTATCAAGATGCACTATATATTCTAAAATTTGAATGCATCATAAACTGTTTTGTTTAGGAGTATATTTCCTTTTCCCATATACTATTATTAAGAATTGGAAGTCACTGCACTTTAACCAACTCTCGTTATTAGACTGATTTACTGGTTGATTATGTATAGGTCATGCCGGACTATATCCGATATAGGCTATAAATCTCGTCCTTCATGCATTATTTACATCCTTCATGGATCTTTCGGATGAAGTGTGTTACAGATACCCTTAATCTACATGTTTTTCGCATTAAAATTTGTATGACTAAATAACTCATCAAAGTATTCTGCTGACAGATCTGGAGTTAAGTAACCCAACATCCGATTTGTTTAGCATTCAAACCCGAGAGTAATGTTCGTATGCATGGAATTTTCTTGCAGAATTATTTCATCTAACTGCCCTTTTAGAGAACTTTGAAAGAACAGATTTATAAAGTGCCATAGAGTAATACAATTTTTTTTATTTATAAAGTGACATATATATAAACAAAATAAATTTTTGTTATGTTGTATGATAATTTGAAATAATTTATACTTGCGTAATTTAAGATATTTGTTTCTTGTAAGAATTCTATTGTTTACATGTTTGACAGTAATTGTTTGTGGCTTTCTATTTGTGTCGACAAAAGCCACTATAAACAACAATCTACAAATTAATTTTGAGTTGAAAGAGACTACTAGTTCAGTAATGAGGTCATTACCGAGCTAGCCTTTTTCTGTTCATCAACTTCATATGAAGAGGAATGCTTGATTAAAAAAAAACACTAAAATTCATAGGTTTTCTTACCACCATGATTCTTGATGGATATCGATCCAGTTATCTAACAGACAAAACAATAACGTCCTCACCCTTTAGGTTAACAAGGCCCAGACTATTATTTAACTGGAAATATAAAATTTTAACTGATTATTTTTCCTTTTGTACCATTTATAAATAATTTAGTTTAACTTTACATTGCGGGTGATAGATAACACATAACACATCTGGTCCGTTGTAGGGTGTTTTAAAAATTATTACTATATTATTAAAAAATCAAGTCATAAATAATAAACCTTAGTCAAATTTCTTTAGAAATGAAACCCATAAAACCCCTAAGCACTCATGCTGATAAAAACAAAGATAGAAAATATACATTTATAACAATGAGAAAATATTCGAAATGAATTTCCTCCTTCTTTTCCTATTGCACTACACCTGTCGAGAGAAATAAGATCATATGAATAAATAAATCTCACCATGATAATTTCTGATTATGTCAAAAAAGACTAAACAAGAAAATTTCTTTTACCAACAAATAGGGTGTCGGTTATTGCTATACAGTGCCCGGAAACAGTAATTCTTGGTTTAGCATTCAAAATATCAAAAATTTGAAATCCATATATGCTTTTAGAGTACTAATGTTGTGCACATAATTTTAAATAATTACCTTTAAATGCTAGCTTATTTTATCTTTGCGTTGTAAAAGAATGTAAGAGAAAAATTCTGAAATATATAATTTCATAGTATTGAAATTAATCAATTTATGTTCAGTAACTGAGTCTTTGTGAAATAAATTTGATGTATGAATCATATTAGGTCAATTGTTCTAAGGTAATAGTTTCTTAAGATAAGAAAATTTCTAAAAGCTTTTTTTATGAAACTGATGACAAAATGAATTAAGGAAATAACATTCCTTACATTTTTTCATTTTATTTCATAAATATATATTTCAGTATACATTTCTTAAAATATACCATCTTTTGGTTTAATTAATAAATTCAGGGATGGAATTATTCTAAAATGATTTTGTTCTATTTTAATGTAAGATTATACTTTTTTCTATTGTGAATTATAATATATTTGAAATAGTATAAAATGTTAGAAAAATTATAATTTTTTTTATTAAAATATAAATAATTTTGATAATGTTGGTTTCTTATGTATCCGAATCATCACAGCTTTTTAAATAGCATATCAATTTTATGTTGTCATGAATAATTCAACAATTGAATGTCAATCTAATTTTATGATATTTTTATGCATTTTTCTACTATGCCTTTTAAAATAATGATTTTGACTGACAATTACTATTAGATTTTGAAATAACTGAAATTGAATGTATTTTATTTTTACGTTCTTGTAACAATTTTTACGCATTGTGTGAAACCATATCCACTTACAATAGTATTTAAATAATAATGAGCATGATTAAAATTTATCTATACGTAGGAACAATAAATGGAACAGTTCATCAAAAATGCAAATTGCTTTTACAGGTTAAAAAAAATTTCTTAAAAATATTCAATAAAAAATATAAATTGAATTTACTCATTTAAGTACAACTAGGAGAAATGAATAATTCCTTCTTACTCATCAACTCTTATCTATTAAAAAAGATAATTATAAAAAAATCTCTTATCTAATACTTTTCTTATTATATAATAATTGATCTAGGTATTAAATCTGGTAATCAAACCTGTGTCAGAAGAAGTGGTGTTAACAATTCATTATCAAGAAAGATAAGAGAGATCAGCTGCTCTGAGTAATTTGACAACAAAAAAAGAGACATGACAAAAGAAATGAACTAATCGAACATCCTTTCCTTTTATTGCTTGCTAGTTTGTAGACGGAAGATTAGAACTTTCCCCTCTCAAATGCTATAAGGCAGCTCTTCTGAAATGAAATTGGTATAATCTGAGAACTCCCCTGAACGTCTTTCTGGGACCAAGATTAAAAGTTCTGAAGCCAATTTCTCAATGAAAAGTTTTTATTTCATTTATTTATTTTTGCTTCCTACAGTATTAGTTTCCAATTACCTGTTGCCATAAGAAAAAAACTAAATAAAGACAATAAAATTGTAATAGAATTCCTAATGTCTATTAATAAGAGTAGCTCGTTTGGAAAATTCAATTAAGGAAAATTATTTCAGGAAGTAATTACTTTAATTTACAGGATTTTTAGAATAATCTGGGGAAGCTTATGTTTAGTAAATTTAAGTGTATTCCCCACGTATTTTAATCGATTACTTATTGTCATTAAATCTCATAAATAATTATCGTTTTCATAATTTATTTCTTTTTCACGCATTTTTAAAATTTAGAATATCATTAAAGCAAATACAATATTTTTGCAATTATAGATCGTCACTTGCATAAAGAAACTAGAATTATTGTCGTTTGGACATTTAAAATAATATCATAATCCCTTTTTAAATCTTTTTGTATATTTTTCTTTGGTAAAATCCTTGTGATGCTTGTTTGTTCCTTTCTATATCTAGAAAGACTATTTTAATACTTACTTATATAATTAAAAATAAGTAATTTTAATCTGTATTAGAAAATCTAAATTGATTACTATAAATAATCCACATACAATATACAGACTTTGAATTCATGTATATAATAGTTATTTTTCTTGTAATTCCTTCACAAATTTTGCGCATGTTTTATTATTTCAATAAAAATACATTACGCTTAGACAATACACCTAGTTTTTATATGTAATTAATGTTCTTCATGCAATTTTCTCATAATTTCTAAAGATGCACCAGAATCTCTGAAAAAATGGAAATTACTGAGACTAAAATAACTTTGGGGAATCTGAAATCGAGTATCCTAAGATTCAATAGCTTTCTCCTTTGAAAAGCAGTCATTAGAAGATATAGAATGCAAAATGCAATTTATCCGATCTTAGATAATGACCTTTTCGTTAAAAATGTTTCAAATTAAGCGAAAAAGTATTCAATATTTATGTACAAATATAAAACAAAATTATTTAATTTGATAATAGTAAATGTATTTCTCGTATTAAATTTCAATTGTCTGTAAATGAATATTATGCTTGTAAATTTTTAATACGAATTGAATAATGTAGTCTTAACTTATAGCTCAGGCCTGCTATACGATATGTTGATGATCAATAAAAAAATTTTAATAGGAATAAATAGGAATTTCTATGTTTATTCCTATTAAATTTTGTGAGATAACGTTATGAAAAATTTATCGTTAAATATTAGATTAATGAGAAAGTTGTTTGCCTTTTACGTATAATACAATAAGCTTGATTTTTGTTTGTTCTCTTTATGATGTATGGAATTAGATATTTTATCAAATGCACATAATTAGAAAAATTATCTTTAATAAAATAATAACAAGTGCAAAGAATATTTTACAAAGCATTCATGTAAGGATTTTTCGCACCAGTTTGTATACAATTTAAATAGAAGTTCTGAAATATTTTGTTACTATACTTGTAAAATAGACAAAATTTCTAAATAATAGTATTATAGAATTCTCTGTACTCTTACATAAATATTTTATGTGAACAATAACTAAGTATAATAATCACTCTAAGAGATAATAAATAATTTTCGAAGATTATTTTTTTGTTTTCTCTGAGTAGCGGTGGACTCTTTCAGAGGAAAATTAACACGTTGAATTCTAGTTACTTTTCGGATAGTATGAAAAAGCCTTCATTTTAATATTTGCAATCTGCTTTAAAATTGAAACTCAATGCTACTACAAAGTTTGCTTAAAATAAATAATTCTCATCCTGTTTTCAAAAATCCATTGTGTGAGCAGCCAAATTTAGCCTAATTTACATGAAAATATAACACAATTAAAATTAAATTAAAAGAAAAGCTAGGAACATAATATGATATAGCACCAATTTTTAATTGAAAAAAAAATCTAATTTTAGCAAACTAAAAACTTGAAGCACTATAAAATCCACTTGATGATAACGCGTTTTGAATAATATTTCCTCATTATTGTTCTAACACGTCGTTTTAATAGAAGCTAAAAGCATTTCAGGATAACGCATCTTTGCCTCCATTAATAGCCACTTGATTGATTCGCAGCAGGTCAGAAGTCAATGAAGTTATATTGTAAGCTTAGTATTTTAAATAAAACACTCCGCGATTTATATTTCCAACCTCCTTTTCTTAACTGCTTTCAAAAATTAACTATGATTAATGCATCAGCTTTTTAAGTTAATTATTTGTGGACCAACTTTAATGCAACGCCTCCGCTGAGAAAAATAAAATAAAATAATTACATCATTACAGCCGACAGTTGAAAAATAAAGATAAATGCTTTTAATTTGTTTTGGAACAAAAATTCGTTATTTTTGTTTAAATTTATATGCTAGCTAGAGAGGATTGATTTAATGAGACATCTGTGAATAACTCTGTTAGGATAAAAAGATGGAAGTATTACCGTATTTATTCGTATATAAGGATATTATTAATGTTTTCTATAAATATTTGAAGTATAAATGTGCTGGGTGTAATTATCTTAAATAGAATTAACAAATATTCCTGCAACTGTGAACTACGTTAAAGAGAAAAGATTACTACTTTCTTCCTAAATGTAGTAATTATAAGGCTCCAGAGAGAATTTATACATTTATGATTAAATTTACTATATGGAAAAAGCATTGAACTTTTGAAGTATCTTTATTAAATGTCTATTATAAAAACTAATATCCTTAATAAAAGAAATAAAATAACAAAAATAATTACCGTTTGCATACAGTTTCAAAAATTAAAATAAGAAAAAATTTTAGTTATTAATTTAGACATTCTAAATTTTTTAATTTCCTTCTGTGACTTCAAACTCAAACAAGCATCAAATTGATGAGCTCATTTACAATGTCGCATTCAAAGTTTGAACGCACAACAATGATGGCAATTTTTTATGTTTAGATTGTAGTTCCAGATCCACATAATTCTTATCAGTACTAATTTGAAACGGGAAATATAGTATACAAAGTGTTCGAACCAACGCAAATATTCATTGAGGAAAAGAGCTGCCGTATTGAAGGACAGAAAACTGCTCATTTAGTCACAGATTTCACTGCCTTTTGTTATACTTCCCATCCTGACATGGGACAAAAACATTATAGTTGTAAATAAAAATATACCATAAGGGCGATTATAAAAAAATCAAAACAATCAACAAGAATATATAGTATATTATAATGATTGTGTCAACAACTTTGCATCGACCAGAAAAGGAAGTTATAGCATTTTAAAGTAAACGATTCTCAGTTTTATAAACATGCACTTAAAAACATCTATTGAATCACTGGATCTCGTTTGATAACATTCTTTGAATTTAGAAAGCTGGAAGATGTAACACCTTTTAAGGAGACAGCGAATAAGGCTTAGATTTAATAGATGAAAAATATGTTTCCAAGTAAAACTGGATGAGTGCTTATTGCCCAAAACTTTTCAAAGATCTTTAAGTATAAAAGTGAAGTTTACTTTTCGACAAAGTACGAAGACGATTGCTAAATCTCGCAAAGTTTAGGGGTCCCTGAATCAGGAAGTCATCCTCTAGATTGAACTCGTTAAATGCAGTAGTTTCACATTTTCACTGTTGGAATCAGAAGTAATTTCAAACGATATTCAGTGAAACACAAAATTAACCTACTTTGGGGGATTCTACTTTGAGTTGGAAGTTTAGGTTAAAGGAAATTTATATAGGAAAAAAATCTTTGTAAAAGTAATTGGACAAAAAATATTGCAGAATGGTTAATCATGAAATTTCTAGATTTGAAATCTAGAATATCTACCAGCAACAAATTTAATTGAATCAAAGCGGAAAGATTCATACAGTATTTCCATTGACTATGAATTTAGAAGTGGAAAAACAAGATCAAATAAAGGCAATGACTCTAATTTCTTAAAGAGTTCCCAGAGATTCTTGGGAACTCAATCACCACTTAAGGACACTTAGATATGTACCTTTCTAATTCCTAAAAGCTTCATCTACGAAATTAAAGAGACATCCGAAAAAAATGTCCCACTTACTAAAAAAGCGGAAAAAAGCTCAAAATTAAGCTAAAGTTACAAGCAATCTTGATGATTTATGTCTCTAACAATTATAAATTTAAGAATACAAAATAAATGAGTTTAAAAAATATCAAAATTAGACTAAAGTTATTTCATTTGTAAGTTTGCAATGAAGGGGGAAAACAAATACCTCATTGTTAAATTAAAAAGTTCTTTAATATAATTCTTCCATGAGGTTAATGTGGTTTTAGTTTAATATGTTTTTAATGAATATTGTGTGAAGAAAGTAATGCGAATTACAAGTAAGTAACTTCTAATATTTTTTATGAAAATATATGCTAAGTCAAAAAATGTGTATAAACATTTATAGTAATTAAATTTAAATGATTTCCATTTTCAATAAGAAACTGTTAATTTTAATAAATAGAATTTATATGCTAGTTTTCTTAGTAAAAATTTGAAGCATTAAGTTAAAATTAAATCAATGTGTGTGTGTGTGTGGATTATATAAATGATTGGTTAAAAGTGACTAACATACACCACATCACAAATATGGATATTTTCTATTTTATACAGTAAAAAGCAAAACTTATCAACACACAATTAAGCTAAAATTTATAGGCCAATCAAATAAACTTTCAGCTTTTTATTAAAAAGTTATGATAAATTTTTTGAATTCATTTGGAATTTGATAATATGATTAGCATTTCGGACGTATCATATTATTTAAACTTTCTGAAGATTTTCTTTTTTATTATATGCAAATTGCGCTCTATTTTAGAAAATTATTCACAAAACATTTTAATTTTCATAAACTTTTATTGCCACTTACAAATAGTTATCCTTATTTAATTTCTTTCATTCCCCATAAAATTTATACAATAAAAATATACATTTATACTTTTAAAAATTATATTCAATTATATTCGTGATTAAAAAATTTTTCAAAGAGAAATTAATTTTTCGATTTTAGAATTACCTTTTTACTTTTGAAAAAGATGGGATAGTTTTATCTTTATTTGTACCTTTAAAGATTTTCTTTAAAAATTACTGAATATCCTTTGATTTCACTGGCTAAAAACTTATTGATATTATCTATTAAACATTTTATAAAACTCCTTAGTCATAGCATTTTTGTTTACAATTTTTTTTAAATTTCATGTCAGCTTAGATAGTGTATACATGTGTGTGTGTGTGTGTGTGTGTGTGTGTGTGTGTGTGTGTGCGTGCGTGCGTGCGTGTGTGTGTGTGTGTGTGTGTGTGTGTGTGTGTGTGTGTGTGTGTGTGTGTACAGGGTGCTCCAAAATGAGACAGTGACAATTTCAGAAGGATGATAGAAGACATCTAGTGAGGAGGATAACTAACTACAGTAAATATAGTTGCAAACCACGTTGAGACGGTGAAAATAAAATGCAGGTTTTGATATCGAATTAGAACGACAAAAGTACAAAACTAGCTAGTTACTAGTAATATTTCAGAAGTGACATTTCATATTCTACAAACTAAGGGTTAGAAGCCATTACATATTCTACAAACACATCAAAAGATCTCTGGTCTCGGAAATTTCAGATATGCTATCGATGTTTCTCTGGAGACCATATTTTGCACTGATGGATCTTCCAGTGAGTCCAAAAATATAAACGAGTGGTTTAAGGTGGTGAGTGACCTCCAAAATTATTCTTTATCTATCCCTGAATCCAGCTGTTCCAGTCTGATGGAAACTGCCAGTAAGAGTCTTTATAAATTAAATGCAGGGATCACAAGCAGAAGGCCAACAATACTTGGCACAAGCTAACCCTAGATGTATAATATCATGACTTATTTAACTTTGTTCACTCCCCCATAAGGGTATTTGATGGAGCTTCGGTTGAGTTGGGATACGAACTCACTACATTCCGAAGATGAGAGCGGCATCTTAAATAGCCAGGCATCTGATTTCAAGGGATTCTATAAGATGCTCAAATGCTTTCTCATCAAGTTCATTGAGTTCAACTGATCAACTGACTTTCTAGTTACGTCTCTGAAACTAGACTCTCTATGCATTGATCTGGCAGTAGAATGGCTAGCATACAATATTCCATTCAATAGCTAGTGGGTTCGAGTCCCTCCGAGAGCATGGATGTTCGTAATGGTTAGAATCCACTTTCAATTGGAGGGGTCTGTGTCTAATTAACTAGCACGTAATATAATGCACTTGAAATTAACGAGGGACAAACAAAATCAAATCCAGCCGGTATGCGTTTTTGTGCTTTTCACTCTCACACTGTTGCTCATGAAAGAAAGGGTCGTCACGCATTGACTATATATGTATATATATACCTTTTATTTGAATAAAATTACAAAATTAATTTTTTGGGTGGAGATGAGTGTGGAAGAATGGGAGGAATGCACATTATTTTTGCAGACTTCGTTTTTTCCTTCAAAAAGGAACTTTTTCGTTGTACAAAAAGAAAAGGATCTATATGCAATGATTTGAGTGTAAACATAAGTAAATTCTTGTATGGAAAATGAAATGCATTCAGTATTTTACAATTTCTTCATATTATTTGCAGAAACAGAGACAAGAAGTTTTAAATAAAATGCGAATTTAAGACGAAGATCAAAATTGTATTCATTTTGGGAGAAAGATGCAAAAAAACACCAGAAACACAGTAAACAAAAAATTTTTTTTTCTGCTTTGGATTATCAGATGTTTACAAGAAGTGCTGAAGTGCATTCACTTCATGCTTTATTATGGATTTCAGCATTCATGCGCGAGCGAAAATTTCCGCTTGCGCGTATATATTCTGAGATTTTAGTCATAAATTAAATCAAATTTATTACTTTTTACATTTAATCTAAGTTCACGATAGTTTTTTTTTTTTATTTAAAGGATTCTTTTTTCTATCTGGGGGTATTTTTCAGGATATGAAAACATCATTCAAAAGAAGGAAAATTTAAATTATTTTTGTGAGCATATGAATTAAAAGAAAATATTTACTACTGCTACCAAATAGTAATTAATAACTGCTAAAAAATGTAGATTAATTTTTAAATTTTCAGTGTTTTTGTTTTATTTGCAAACAACCAGAAAAATGTACGTAACGAATTAAACTAAAAATATATATAATTTATTTTGAAAAAAAATCGAAAAATTTACAAACATATTTGGTTTTAAATAATGCATAATTTTTGAGAAAGAATTTAGATCCATAATATTATATTGTACTTAATAGATCTAAATTTAAATTTTTTGAGCAGATGTTGTTTATTTTTGGATGATAATTGCTTTTATCCTTAATGAGGATACATATTTTAATTATGAAAATAAAAATTACAATGGAATGTTGGCGAGATATTACAGACAGAATTTTCGAATTAAATTAAGTGTAATAAAGCGTTAAAATTTTCCAAAAACCGTGTGTAAAAAATAAGATTCCTCAAAATATTCCATTCGCTTATAAAGAAAATGAAATTTCCCCTCACCGCAATAATAAAGAAATTTATTGCTTAAAATATGTAATTACTTAGTAATTACTTCACAGTTTGAAAAATTTACAAATGATTTAAAAGATTCCATTGGAAAAATATGTCAAAATTCCGTTTTGGTTAGATGTAGAAAGCATTCATTTATTCTAATAATAGAACTAAATACTCAAAGACACATAATGTACAATTTATGTCTCGCAAAGTTAACCGTTCATATGTACCAAAAGATTACACAATGGAAGAATTTCGGTCAATATTGACAAGAAAGATTAATGAGGGAAATTGGGAAGTTACAAATGACAACAATCTTCTAAAAGAGTCATCAAGACACAAAAGGAAATAAATTGATTTTTCGACTGAAAAAATTAAAAAAATAAAATGTAGGTCATAATCTATTTGGTCAATAATTATGCAAATTTCAAAGTGTTCATATTTTTCACAGTTCTTTTAACTTAATTATTTAATTTAGTTTTCCCGAAATGCTGTTAATAGATCTTATGGTTCCTGAAGTTAAACTTAAGCAAGAATATATGTATATATGCGTTTGTACGTATGTAAAGATATAATATCCTTAATATATATAATACTGTTATTTGGAGTATGCTCTTAATCTGTATTGTCTTAATTTATTAAGAGAAATTCTTTTCAGTAATCAAATATTTTAAATTAAAAAAAATCTAATTTAATTAATGATTAGTACAATTCATTAACTAATTATATTACGAATTTTTTATGTTTTTAAACAAACATTACAGTTTATATTAAACAAAAAATAGCTCATAATAACACTTTATAATTATTTTTATTTAAATGAAACAGACATTTTGTATCTTCTTAAATGAAATTATTGCTTAATGATTTCAATCGAATAAATACTTAATATGAATTGCCCTTAAAATGTAAGCACAAAAATCATGTTTAAATACACACTCATCAATGCATAGACTATGAAAATTAGCTTAATGGCAAATTGAAATTCATGTTATCCGAGACGATATCATCTAGAGGGGGTTAAAATGATTTCTAATTTTTAACCATTATTAAGAAAAAATTCTACAATAAATCAAATGTAATCCTTATCAAACTATTAAAGCATATAATTCAACAATGATCAATTAATCAACATTTTATCAAACGTAGTTTTTGTTTTCGTATAGGAGATGTGAAACCCAATATTTATCAGAATAACTATATCTTTATCAGGTGAGCTGTCAAGATTCGCAATCATCCAAAAACTCCAAATTCTCATTTTCATAAAATTGGTTTTAATTTTCAATATATTAAAAAAATTCTTACTAACTCATGATAAAAATATGTATTTTAAAATGAAACTACTTCAGTATAGTGTCAAGAAAGAAATAATAACGCAATGGTAAAATATGATTTTCTATTCATAATATTTGAAATCAATTTCAATTGGGAAAGATAATTTATGTTTCCAGATTTTTTTCATGTTTAATGTGAATTGCTAACATGAAATTCTAGCGACACACATAGTGAATAACGATGTCATTTTGAGGGAATGGGGTAAAGAAATCAAAAATCGAAAGAAATTAAAAGTTCGAAATTGAAATAAGACAGGCGGTGGGATGAATAAAATCCTTCCATTTCACTTTTACATCCAAATATACCATTTTCGAAGAAGTGTTCAATTGAATAAAAAAAAATCAATCGAAATCATTGCTTCTGATTGGAACGTAATAAAATAAAAAAGAACATATAAATACTAGACCCTTTCAAGATGTTAGAAGAAATGATTAAGTACAAATAAAAAAATATGAAACTAGAAAATGAAAGCCTGCCACCGAAAGTGAAATGAAATAAAATACACGAGCGTGAGGAAACTGTCCAAAAAGAGAGCAAAAAGATAAAGTTTATAAAGTGGTAGTAGCGTTTAACGCAGATTACAGAAACCTCCGCCAGGGGTCGTCTATTAAAGGTTGCTGTCCACGAATAAAAAAATGAACCACAGAATTAAACCGGTTATTTATGGTTGGGGATTTCTGGTTGCGATGAGAAACACGGTTGTGATTTCCGGTGAAGAGTTATAGTTTTCCTCTGCACGTTTTGGATGATTACTACAAAAAATTTTGAAATATTGCAATGTATTTTTTCTTTTATTTTGTTGCAAAAAAGGAAATGAAATAACGGAAGGTTTAATTTGTCGTGAATGTGTCCACGTTGCCAAAAAATCTGATAATATATAGTTTTAGTAGAAAAAAATTAGATGTGTTATTCGGAAATTGTACGTATTTTTCTGCTGCCTGTTAAGATAAATGTATTAAATGTATGTAATTGTTGGTGAAAGAAATATCTTTCATTGAAATAACCGTGACTGTAATTTCAAGATAATAGCTGCCATCTTCACAAAGTGAAAATGGAATGCAATTCTTCATGGGGGGAAAAAAAGTTTATTTATTTTAAAAAATTTAAGACAATCATAAGATAAATTATTTTTGGCATTTATCACAGATATAATTTCAGTTTATTTTTCAAACAGACTAAAAACATAATTGAACGATGATAATCTATATAAGAAACAACTAATAAATACATTTAAAATTAATTAAAATATTGTGAATACTAGAGAAAACTCTAATTAATAAGTTTTGAAATAGATGCGTTTTTGACCGAAGTTCGCTTATGCTTGCATTTGGCGTGCAATCCAAAAAAAAAAAATTTAATATATTTATTTCTGGTATAAATCTTGTTTTCTGTAAAGACAATATCTTCAACATTTTATTGTAGAAATGTAAGAATTAAATTATTAGATATATAAAATCAAAATTATTTACTTTTAAAAATGTTATCTCAAATGTTTACTAATGTAAGGTCCAGTATTCATATAAAATGAGAGAATAAAAATTTTTGATATGAATACTTAATTGTTTGAACAGTTAATACTTTTCAGGAATATTTGCAAAATTAATTTATTCTTTTTCATTTCTATTCTGAGTATTTTTTATGAATTGAATTTGAACATAATATAAAACATTATTGAATTTGCTTTTTATTCTATTTATTATATAAGTATTGTAATGATATTTTACGATAAAGATATTTAATTAAATTTTTTTATAACTCTAAGTGTTTTGAATATAGAATATTGTATTCTATTATATATCTTATCCGTAGCAACAATTAAGCAACTTGTATGACATAATTTCGACACTCAATTTACCAATACAGATCTGTTCTAAAGTTTTTCTAGATTTCGATAAGGTAAAAATATCTTATTTCGTATGTTATTACTAGAACTAGAAATTTTTCTCTTAAAATATGGGTACAAAATTCTATTTTAGAACATAATTAGGTACTGAATCTGACTACAGAATTTAAAACATGCAATTCAAAACACATTATGCGCAAATATCTTGAAACATGCTCTTGAATTTTGAACCCAAACCAAGCAAACAAAATCTACAAAAAGATTTACCTAATTTTTTTGTACTTAGCTTTGGGTGAAAAAAATGCTATGTGATATAATTAATAAGAGTGTTATTTTGTCCAAATTGCATTACAAATTTTGATGCAATTCTTAATTTTGCTTCAAAGAAAAGAACATTGAAATGAACGATTTATAATGCAGTTGATATCAAATGTAAGCCTTATTAGCATATGGAATCTAAAAAGAACAATTTGGTACTGCATATATTTAAAATATGTAACGTGTAATATTAACAGGCTATAAAACTGGAAAATAAAAAATACAATTCAAATGAGAGGCTTTGATGGAATTATTAAAGTGTCTGATGAACTTTGCTGAAAGAAAAGAACTAATTTTCTGGAAGATCATATCAACATCATAGAGATTTTCAATGAAAATTTAAGATCTAAGCATACACACTCAGTTTTTTTACATTTTTTAGTACGTGAATATGTTTCCTCTTTTATAATAATTGATATTGTAGACAAAGTTTTTTTTCGTTACAAGGAAAGAAACTGTATAGTTGAAATAGAGTAGAATATAAATTTTCAGAGAAAATGCGTTACTTGTTGAGAGGCAATATTATTTTATATGTGAAGTTAAACAGGTAAAATAAAAATAAAAGTTAGTTCTTTTTTAACAGTTAGAAAAATTCGGTAACACAATTATTAAACTATAATATAATCAAAAAGAAAAGAATATGGAATATAATTTAAGCAAAATATATAACAAAGAACTAACTCCCAGTTTTATTAGAATCGCACCACTATTTAGATTCTTTAATTATTAAAAATAGAAACTATAAATAAGAATATACAATTTATAATAAACAGAATAAATTTTTTCAATATAAATAAATTTTGGAAAAATAAATTAATAATTATTCAAGCGAAACTTAGCATAAACAAGTACTAGAATTTAAGAAAAATTGTGGAATTCATCTTTGATAAAATGAAAATACATCTACACAATTATAAATAATAAAAAACTATAAATGATTTTTAAGAAATTTTAAAAGAAACTTTTAAAATATTATTATAATTATTATATAAAAAATAAGAACTGAGATTTATGTGAAATTTACGACTGAATTCTTGAAGAAGAAGAAATCAAAAAACAAGAAATGGACATGATTTGTTCTAAAAACGAACATTTTATCTAACAACGAATCTTAAAATAAAAGACATAAGATAAACAAAAAAATGAAGACAAAATATTTCGGGGCATTGAGTTACGAAACTTGAATAAAAAGATTTGGAAATGGCGGCATATGGTGAATTCAGTTACCAGCTAGTGCTATTTTACAAGTTATATAGTTGGTAACTTGCGTACCGCGTGTGGTACGAAATACCGTTGAGTGCGGATGCAAAAAATTTCATATCCAAATATATAGAAGAAAATTCTATGTTTTAACAAGTAATACAACATTTATCTTTCGATATGTTAAAGTGCATGTATATACAGTTTATTAATTTAAATAACACTGTTCTGCGTATACTATGCTGTGTTTACGCTAAATATTCGAGGTTATGCACTGTACATACTAAATGCTAAGTCTCATCAAAAAATTCATATTAATTTCTTTGGAAAAATAAACTTTGCGGATTTCTGGCATGAAAAAAATTATGATGTAATAAAATAAAAACATTTTAAATTCTAGAAATAGAAACTATTGTTCTAACCTCTAAATTCCTCAGCAGAAACATAAATGGAAGTAAGTAAATATATCAGAAATATTTTTAATTTAGTATCATTTTTAATTACAAGATATGAATAGATGAATGGAGCATTCATTTATGTTTATTGAAGAATATGAAAGCAAACACTTTTCTCAAGATTTAATTTTTATTATAGTTGCTCTACAAATACAGTAGCAATCTTTCTACAAAATTAGTTGAAAACATAATGTTGAGTTGTGCTTATGATAAACTGCATATTTTTCATTCTTAACTTCAAACGATATTTTTGATCGCTTACTTTGACATAACTGGAATTTTTTTCACTGTGTTGTAGTTAAGTCTTTCCTATCTTTGCACATATCATATGGCCTCTATTTATGATTGCTTGATGCAAATGGTTGAGAGTAATTTTTGTAAGAAGAATATCTATACTTCATTATATCGAATATCCTTTCAAACGTTCTACACTGGTTCTATCCCAATTATTGTTGAACAACTAGGGTGCTAGTAAAAAAAGGGAAACCCGGAAGACGGGGACACCTCGACAGAAGATCATGCCGAAGGTAGAAACCTTCTACATGAAGGGTGCTTCGCAGTCTTCCAGGTTTCATCCCTTGCGATGCGTGAGCAGGAGATACTATCTATGAAAAGTCCCCTCGTAGTGCAATTACAGAGTGGACATTAAAATGTCTTTGAAGAGCCTTAGGCCAATAAGTGGCCCCCAACGAAATGTCAAAATACTCTAAAAGAAATCTGATTTTTTGCTTTTATAAATTTAAATCGTTCAAAAATTAGTTTAAAAATGTTTCATTACTGAAAATTGTGAATTAGAATTACATATACAAATTAAGTGATATTTATAAGGTTGTTTTTAATATTTTTATAATTACCTTTTGACAATAGAGTTAATTAATATTGAAAATTTCATTGTTAAATTGAACAATGAAAATTTATTGCCTCAAGAAAAATCATTATTTTCTTACCTATTTTCTCCAATAACGTTCAACAAGAATACTCTAATAGCAAAATCTTTATTCCTGTCAATCATATTCAAAAAAATTAAAAAATAAAATTCTTGAAAATGGTTGCAAATCATTGACTTTACGGTAAAGTATTTCTGTTGATAAAGAGAAAGGGTATCGGGTATGCAAATTCTGTATTAAATAAACCATTTTTTTAAATAGTATGAAATTTAAAAATAAATTTCTATCCTATTTAGATACAAATTATTTTAATAACATTTCAAGATATGGTAAAGTTCCTAATGATCTCTATGGCATTTTTTTCTAAAATATTCATCTATCGTGTATTTCCTGTACTTATTATAAATGAATCAGAGTATTACATCTTCTATTAAAAACACAAACTCTTAGAATTCTACAATTTCTACATCATACTAATCATTAATAAACTTAAAATATGTTTTTGGCTTACAACTAAATATAATTTTATGAAATTATAGGGAAATTTGGTGGCAGTACTTATAACGTAAATAGTTAAAAAATAATCCGATAGTAATTAAAAAATAAAAAAACGTAACACATGAAATAATATAAAATTAATGATTTTATAAGTCTGTACTTGTTTACATATCAAAGTTCTTAAGTTGATTTAATGAATCTCTCTTGTAGCTCATTAAATTAATGGAACTCTAGTATTTTTAGGAAATTTATATTTTCGTCTATAAATATGAAGAAAGGTAAAAGAATAAATTTGCTTTGAATATAGTTTGATAAAAAATAAATAGTTTCCACGGAATCATTTGTATCCATTTTTAATAATTATTAAATTAACTGAAAAAAGGCACGAATCACATTAGAATTTCTGCAAGCTGATTTCAGGATGCACAAAATGTGACACATATATTCACGTACCGCCATCTATAGAAGAAAATCCTAATTAATATTTTTCTTCTTTTGACATAAATACATTTTGGGGAATTGAGGTACATTTTTATAAAACAATATTTAATTTCAAGGATTCGTGTTGTAAGTTTTTAAAATTTCAATATCTTTTAAAGTTATGTATCAATTTATGAACCTATTATGCTATTAAAAACGTAAACATAAAATAACTTTATATGAATTAGTTTTGTTGTATTAATATTGACGCTCTAACTCTCTATTTACTCCAAACAAAATAGTATAAAAAATTTCACCGTTAAAATTTCCAACAACAATCATTATCAGATTATTATTAGAGAATTAACTATCAAAAAAATCCATTTAGATCCTTTCGCAACTCAATTAAAATATAAATTCACAACTCATTATCTCGAAATTAAGAAATCCTTTTAAGAGAAACAAAAAGTTTTTAAATTCAACGAATTCTCTTAAATGTCACGAGTTAACTCAATAAGAGAGGTTTTTTATAAATTTTTTATTCTTCACTTCCTTTGATTCAATTAAGGATTTTTCGAATTTCAGACAAATGCCAAATTGGAAAGTTTTCAAAGCTATTGTTTTTTTTTATTTTTATAAAATATTTCCCGATTAAAAATACCAATTACTAAAAAGAATGCTTTTTGAAAAAAACTAATGAGCAACTATATGCAAGATTATAATTATCTATTTTTATTTGGCAACATTCAGTAAAGTTGTTAAGATCAATTAGAATCCGAATTATTTTCTTATTTTACAACATTTAATGGTGAATGCTTTAAATGAGAAATGTGAGTGCCTGGATATATCTAAAATAAAGCAAACGCAGATGGCAAACAGTTTTTCAAAGGAGAAGTACCGAGTGTTAAAAGTGCTATCACAATTTTATATTTCATAAAAAATTTCCTTTTTTTAATATTGAATTCTATATTATTTTCACAATAATTCAAATTTTAACATTACATTTTATTTATTCTTTTAAGTAATAGGTAATATTATTCGACATGTTTCAATGCAATTTTAAGTTGAGTTTATTATAAAGAAGAAAGCAATAATTACTTCTGGGCAAAGGTGGAAGAAGTTATTTTGCAATGCTTTAAATTTCCCAAACTTAATGAATCGAATGTGAAACTGGAGTTTAACGACTTACTGAAGGAAAGAACAGGAAAAAGACCAGAAAAGATAGATATTTCCTCTACTATATTTTTTTCCCGTCTTATGTGCTTAATCATGACGAAATAGTTTAGTGCATTCTGAATAATCTTGCATTTCAGCAGAATTTTTAAAACAATTTTTGTTTAAAGTGCAAGTGAAAATTAAGAAATATGCGATAGAAGCACGTGCATTTGAGATCGAGTTACGCAGGTTTGGAGTAGGTCCCTTGATGCTTAACATTTTTAATCAAATGTAGGTATTTATTCCACACGTTTCATCATAATGTAAAAATTATAACGTATGTGTGAACTCGTAGAACAGAAATATCAAAAATTATGAATTCCGATGGAGAAGAAGGATTAGGACGTTTATAAAACTACACTGGGAGATATATTTTTCAGATTCATGGGGATTGTCTAGCTCTACTAGATAGTCCCGAAATTATCAATAACACAACAATATTGGGTGAAATAATTTTGTGTACAAATTTAAATATCTCATTAAAAACTTTAAAAAATGTGTAATTAAACTGAATTCTCAATATTGAATACCGAATTAATTCAATAACGAAGGTTTGATATTATTAATTTAATGTTCTGTTGCCAATCAACGAAACAATGCTCTATTGAGATTGAGTAGAGTGTATACACAACTAACTGTCAATTCCAGTGACGAAAAAAAATTCTAGAGTTTACCTATAAAATTAAATTGTAATGAAATTTGAAAAATATTCTTAGTTTTGGAAATTTAGAACGTTGTTTAATTTTTCGAACTAAAAAAAAATAAAGTAAGCATTTAAGCATCGAGATATTAAAAAAGTAAGCATTTAAACTTAAATTTTATAAAGTTTAATTGAAATATGCTTAAAATTTAACACCTGTTACTGCTGTTGTTTCTAATCCCAGAAGGTGTAGCGTTGTTACACCATCTCCCTAAAACCAAAAATTTCTAAACTATTTAACAAATAAGGATAATTTAAAATCGCGGGAACAGGGAAAAAAAAAAAACAATCCGGCATCTTTCTATTGCTTGGAAAAACCTGAGAATATGATCAGGGGAGGCCTGTTCATCCCTGCACCAATGACAATCAGAAAGTTCCTCTCTTCCTGAAGATATGTAAGAAAATTTAACATAGAAAACCCAACATAAAATGTGCTATTCAAGAAACAAATGATTATCAATTACAAAATTTAATTTAATCTCAAAGGCTCAAATAACCTTATATAAAGATGATATATATCTTATTAACATTTTAATTTTTTTTAAGAAATTACGTTTTCCAAAAATCCTTTAATAAAAGCTTGAGACTATATAAACTACGATATTAATCATCCAATAATTCATATTTCTTATGAAAATACATAAAAAGAGAAGATTTTAAAATTTTTATTGCTAGCAGAAATCTTTAAATCACGATGCAACAAATGAAAAATATGATATTCTCACAACATCAGTCTTTTTTCATTGAAAAGGGACTTAAATCTTCCCCAAAGTTAAATGCTGGTGATACTGCAAAATGAAATTCTAGAGATAGTAAAGCATTAATGCATAGACGATATGCATTAAATGTATATATGAAAATTCACGTTAAAATTAAATTTTAATACCTATAAATCTTCGTCTAAATGAACTATTTGTAAGCTATAAGGTTAATGTTTTAGCCTTCACTTTAACAGTATGGCGGTCATGATGCCCTTTGATTGTTATTAATAGTGGGCGTGGACAATAATTCCAGTTAGAATGTTTATGTAATACATTTTTCAGATTCTGAGTAGTTTTTCATGTTCCTGAAATTTCAGTTTCTATTTCGATTTTTATATTATGATGTTATAGAAGGAATGATGTATTATTTTTGGCATCTAATACTTTCAGTAGGATGCTTCAAAATGTTATCCGGATTGTTTTTGAGCGTATAAATTGTGGTATATTAAACGATCGGCACTTTTCAATGGTGTTTTTATACATTTTTTGGATACAGATCATATTTCATAAATACCATATCCGACAAATGTGTTTCAAATTACCTGCTTTTAGAAGAAGATAAGTTTTAAAGGTGCCGAATTATTCATGTGTATATGTAAAAGATGCAAGACACAAGTAACTTTTATCGTGTTATTATGAATATTTTTCCATTAAAAGGAACAATGAAAATTGATAATTTAATTTAATAATAAATTTATCTTAATAATGTAAATTTAAATTAAAAAATAATTGGAAATATTTAAAATCTATTCATATTTTAATAATTAAAAGAAATTAATTTACATTGAATTAGATAAATAGTGCCATATAGTCTATTTGGCATGAAAAATGCCACACCAGGAAGTTTTGATCGTATAAAAATGCTTATTTTGCAAAAAAATAGTGCCTTTTGTAAAGATTGTCGTTAACGTCAAATCATAGACATAAAAGATTTTGATGGTGTCATCAATGAAAGACTTGGAAAATGAGAGAGAGAGAGAGCTCAGCTGCCAATCTCCCGAAGCAAGTAAACTGATTCACATCATCAACTGAGGATGATTAACTGTACAAAAGTACTTTAATGAGGTTATGCAGCCAGTTGTTCTGTCTCTCACCTTCAGTAGCTGCTAATTAGCATTGTCTCCATTGTATAGTGTGGTACAGCACACAGCATTCCTTAGTAGATCAGCCTTTCTGCATATTCATTTACTATTTTTGCCCTCGATATTTCCTAATTTTTCACCAATTGAGCGCTCTGTGAACGTAACTGGACGTCGTTTCTGTATTATCCCTTCTTTGTCGTTGAGTGATTTGTGAAGAAAGATTCAGAACTTATCAACTTCCATGTCTCGAGCACCAACCACAAGTTAAAATTTTGCCGAGTGTATGCTTGTACAGTTGCGAGGGATGACCATATTATTTGCTAATTATTACATCAATAATGTATTAATTTATTTTTTTTGTAAATAACAGTATTTATTCACGTATACATTCTTTTAATCAATATTTTTATAGTGTTGCAGTTACTTTGTCAGGCAATGAAATTGGATAAATGTATAATTATAGACATAATACACAGGCATACTGAACACGATAATTTAAATTATTATTAGTTGGCCTTTAAGTTTTTTACTGTATCGTTCGTAATACTTTAAACTCATTGTATAAGAGTTTGAAAAAAAGCTTTTTATGTACATAAAATATTCTTTGCTAAAATTATGTATTTGTTGTTTCTTTAAGAATTAAAAATTCTATGAATTTACTACATTCCTTTTTCTATTAATATTTCGAGATTTGACCTTGAAATTCAGTAAATTTATTATTTGATGTTAAAGATTCCAAATTACGATTTTTTAAAGTGTATAGATATATTGATGAGAGAAAGTTAAATCATTTATCACTCCAAACTTTTATACAATGCGTTTTTATTGCATTTGCTACAACTATGATTTTAGGATATGAAAATTAAATATACTTCAAATTTTATGATATAAAGAGTTCATAAAATGTACTTTAAAGATCAATTAAATAATATAAACTTCTGTATCACACACGCACATATGTAAAAAATTATTAAACAATAAAAAAATTTCTCACATTGAATTTTATGATTTTTTTTAAAAAAATTATTTATAAAAAATGAATAGACATATTTTATTTGTAATGAAACTGTAAAGAAAAATAAGGCAACATTCTAAAACAAAATACTGAATTTATGCTCTTTAGAATTTTATATTGAATTTATCGGAACAATTTATTTTGAAAGAGTAAATTGATAAGAATTAACATTTTTAAAATTATTTAAAATATATGCTATTTTGTAGTAAGCATAATAAGACAAAGTAATTTTAATTTAAATTATTACCTGAAAAAAACTTTAAAAAACAATAGTTTCGGGTTAGATTTCCTAAATCATTTCTATTACCATTTACAACTCTTTGCGACGGATTGAATTGAGTTTTCTTAAATATAGCACAAAAATCAAAATACGTTCATAATTTTTAATATGCATTGTTTGTAACTATCATATTTGTCCAATTTTACTCAATGATATTTAAATTATTTAAGGAAATAATTTTATCATAAGCTATATTATATCAATCTACAGTTAGAATGGCCGAAAGATGGCGCACCAAATCATTACTTTGGTACTAACTACGAAATTATGCAGTTCAATTTTGAATTCCGAGAATGAATACTTTTTTGGGGGACAAAAAGTAAAACACTGGCAACAAATCACCTTCAGTTGTAGAAACTTCAGCTTAGAATCAGAAATTTCTATTACTTAGAAAAAGTCTGGTTATTCAAATGGAACAGTTCTTTTAAATTACTATTTTTAAAACTCCCTTTTTTTCCAAACATTCGCCTTTTCCTTGGAATGCTCATTTTTATCAAAAGAGGGATTTATTTTATAATCTTTATTTATTCGAAAATTATCATTCCAGTGAATACTTAAAAATTTATAGTTTGAATTCATTTAAAAATATTTTACATAAATTCAGCATAATTTTTTATTACATATAAACTAAAATTGTCAATAAAGTTTCCTTTAAAAATTATTTTCTTTGTTTTCACTTTTTCTAAGAAATATCAAAATATAAATATGATAAATAATTACTTTATGTAAGCTACTTCATATGGATATTTATAAAGATAAAAAATTTTTTAAATATTTTTAGGTTTTAATTTCTCAGAAAAATCAATAGTCTTACATTTTTTTACTAACTAGAAATATTGACTCAAATTTCTAGATACAGCTTAAAGCAATTAAATGCAATAGCTTCTTTAAAATCAAAAGAAATTTTCAAACAATTTAATAAACCTTACAATTTATTGATCAGTGTAAATGAATATTTTTGGGGCCATCATTTATGAACAAAAAAAATTTCAGACTAAGAATAAAAAAATATATTAATTTCTTGACTTTTGATTGCCGAATACCAGACGAAAAAAACTTATACACATCGTTTATTTGATTAATTTGAATTTTTATGCCAGTTTGACTCAAAACGAATTTTAAAGAAGAAATCTTATTCATAAGAAACATAATATTTTATAGCATACATAAAGTGGCCGACATTGTAAAATGCAACACCAAAAAGGATTGGCCAGAAAATAATGCAAATTTCAGGGTAGACGCACCTTACCGAGTTATGTAAATTATGGGAAATGTGCAGCTCTCCAGTAGGATAAAATATGGGGTAAGGAACCGGTAGAGTGGGCAATATTCTCTCCGTTATTGCTGCTTGGAAGATAATCGTCGAAAGTTACTTCTTGTCACAAAGGATGCCTGTAACTGCAGAGAATGCCAAGTCATGATCGATGAAATCAGTTCCAGCAGGCAGACGAGTTTACGAGGGGCATGGTGATCGGACTGAGAAGGGCAGGTTGGTCTTTACCGCAAATTGCAGCTGACAAACACCTGGACGCGTCCACTGTGCCCTGGATGGCGAAGAGGGTTGGAACAAAAAACTGTGGAACGTTTTCTGGGTGCCAATGCAGCCAGAGTTATGTCAACACGCTTGGATCGATGCGTCGGACGGGAGGCGGTGGTGGCTCCGTAATGTACGTCTACCGAAATTCTACTGCATATGCACAACACCCTGAATGCTGCAATATAGAGCAGAACCATTGCCGTCGATTGGTTGCTAGTGGATGAAGCTCATGCCATCCGTTAAGAAGATTACCATTAACCCCACAGCTTAGACGCAAACGTCTGGAATGGTGCCAGATTAGAGCGATGTGGATTACAGAGTAGCACAGTATCGTCTTCACAGATGAGTCACGATTATGTTTCTTCAGTCATAGTCACCGCGTACGAGTATAATATCAACGTGGAGTCAAGTATAATCCTGCAGCAATTATGGAACACCACATTGCATGACAATGCGGCATCATGATTTAACGAGACAGTGCGTACGATTCCAGGTCACCTCTAGTAGGTACTCATGACGCTATGGCAGCCCAACAGTACGTGGATGATGTGCTGCGGACGGTGATACTCCCATACCTTCAGTTATGCCTAGTGACCTTTAACAGCAAGATAATGCCCGAACATCCATTGCTCGTATCAGCCAACTTGGTTTACAAGGTGAACAGCTTCTTCACTGGGGACCATACTAGCTAGATGTCTCACTAATCAAATTCGTTTGAGATATGATTAGATACCATTTTCAGACCCTGCCACTGCCTAATTCAAAACACGCACTTTGACAAAAGGCTGACTGGGAATAGAGAGCCATTCCTCTGGAAGCCATCCGTACTCTCATTGACTATGTACCTAGACGTGTTGCTTCGAGTACCGCCGTCCACGGTGGTCCTACGAAGACATGACGAATCAACAGGAGCAGCATTCGTGGTTTCACAAAAAAACCAAAATTTTTCTCCCAACAGTTCAAATTAAGTAATTATAACTCTGTGTTTCAAGATGAAACATTAGTGGTCACAGAAGAGGTAAAAGACATAATTACCAGTAAACTAGCTTCAACAACAATATGGACTCACAGCCAGTCTGTTCTCATATCATTGCTCAACCCAGTGCACAAATTACAAATTATCCGTGATACATAGGAGTGTCCATACACAAACACATCATGCAGAATCCAACTAAGCTGGATTAAAGCACACTTGGAAAATTAAGGGAATGAACTGGCGGACAAAGAAGTCAAAGAAGCTGCAACCAATAAGGAAGTGTCAGTTACAAATCTGTTAAAACCAAGCTCCTTCTTAAAACTCCTCCTATATAAAAAAGAACCATCGGAACTTGGCAAAGAACATGGGACACATCGCAAAATGATAGACACACCCACCATTTACTTCCAACAGTCACCACAGATTTCCCTCAAACCCATTTATAAATTATTTAATAATGAATCATGTACCCCTCCCAGAATACCTCGCACGATTTGGTAAATCCAATTCAAACATCTTTAAATGTGGTGATTTGGGAACAGCCCTTCACTGAAAAGTGAAATGTCCATCTACAAAGGCCTTCCAAATAAAAAGGTACCATAGTCAAACAGACCTTCAATTTGTGCAATTTTGTCTAAAAGATGGTTTTAGACGAAAAAAAAAACAAAAACAATTTAAATACTCAAATTCTTAACAGTTCAAAGACTCAAACTATGCCGTGACGCTGTAGAATCTTCAATAATGGTAGACGATGAACTTTATTCACCATTAGATTCATCAGATGAAAAATAATACTTTCATTTATAATGCTAAAATAATACTTTTAATATTTGTATACATTTCTAATGGTGTTCATAATAGTGTAATTATTTTAATTGTTAAAACTAATGTTTCAAGTAATATGTAACATTAATGTCTTGTCAACTCATAGAAACTCTTAAAGGAAATAATGTGAACACGAATACTTTTATATCAATTATAATTTTAGTGATCCATATTATAATCCATATAACTTAATCTGATCCATATATATGATCCATATAACTTAATCTGTTAATTAAATCAAATTTTCAAAGTAAAATTCTTAAAAAATTACTTCTTAAATCATATAAATGGCTGTCTCATTTAAGCTTGCATTATAATTATACTTACTTCTCTTATTCTTTTATCTTATTATTTTACTTTGTCAATTTATAATTATACTTTCAATTAGTTCTGTATATATAACATATAGTGTTCAAAAATAGTATAGTTATTTTACTTGTAACATTTAATGTTACAAATAATATGATACATTAATGTCGTGTCGATTCTTGTAAATTCTTATTAATTTAAGATTATATAACTTATTTATACTTTTCCCATAATTGCTTATACTTTATCTTAATATTCTTTTATATACTCTTTCACTAAACTTAATAATATTTAGTTTGTAGTTATTGTAAAACATAATACAATACAAACATAATACATAATACAAACATAATACATAAGTGACAATCATGTAACTGAACTGTGATGCAGACACCTACTGCACTAGGTTATCTGCAGGCTTACAAGCCCCACCAATGTGAACATAATTTTAAATTATCTCCAGGTGGGTCCTCGTAAATGTTACGGACGGTTTATGGAGATGGTGGGGCATAACCCACCATCTCCGAGATACCAGTAAACACAGCGAATTGGCAGGGCCCCGGAATTTAACAATTGATAACCAGTTGGAAGAAGAGGCCCTGCCACTTCGCTGTGCTAACCTACAGACCCGACCCTGCTCTCGTTCTGTAATATGCATATCATTTCGAAATATAGGTCACTTATTGTTCATTGCTGTCTCTCTCTGTTTGCCGAGTTTTCTCATTTTCAAACAATTCTTGGTGTTACATTTTCAATATCGGGCAGTGTATAGGAACCAATATGAAACGGAGACAGGAAGAAGCTCAAATCATTTACACTGCACATTTAAAATCAAATGTGACTTGCACGTATGAATTGGTATGAGAATGTATGAACTAAAATGAAAGAGTCGGGAAAAAGACATCATTATCATAACTTTATGTTAAATAAACATCATTACTTTTTTTTGAAGAACACATTATATTATTTTACATTCAAAACTACACTGCTGGCCACCGTGTTGGATGGTAGTCATGTTGGACGAAACCAAACAACTGTAATGTGGATATGCGATCGTTGGATGCAGGAGGATACGACAGACCGACACATGTACGATAGCATCCACCTCAGTGCATCACTTCACGCGATGACAGGCAAATTGTGCGCATGGCAGTGATGGATCGCTCAGCCACATCAAGAACCATAGCACACCTTCAGTCTGTAACGTATCATCCAGTGTCTGCGCGAATCAATCGACGCCATTTACAGCAGAGTGGTCTGTCCGCAAGACGTCCATTGCTTCGTCTACCCTTGATGCAGAACCACAGACGTCTCCGTCACCGAGGGTACTATGAAAGAAGGATGTGGACGGTAGAAGGAAATGAAATTGTCTTTACTGACTAGTCACGCTTCTGTCTGCAACTCCACGATGGTTACATTTGAGTCTGGAGACATCGTGGAGAGAGGATGCAGAAAAACTACTTTGTGCACTGCCACACAGGTCCTCCATCGGGTATTATGATGTGGGGAAGTATTGAATATCACCCTCACACTCCTCTAGTACGCATTGCCGGTACTTTAAACAGGCAGTGCCACCTGGACCCATAAGCATAACCTTGGAATTTCAATTGAAAAATCAAATTACCTCCTATTCAGGAGACTGCAATGTGGACCACAAATATTTTTTAATAACTTAAGAATAAGGAGAAGCAAGAGTATTAAACTTCTGGGTGTACTCCTAGATGAAAAGTTGAATTGGTCAGCACATATCAAACAACAAGGTTGCAAAGTCTTTAGCATTCACCAGAAATTACTTAGAATAGCTGGCTCAACCTGGGGATTATCCCAAAAACAGCGCATTGTACTGTACAAAACAGTGGCAGAAAGAATCCTAGCCCATGGTGCAACACTCTGGGGAGCCAATCTTCGGGTCAAAAATCAGCTACTTCTAGACAAAATACAGAGAAAGTTTCTGCTTAATATAACTGGGGCCTACAAAACAACATCGACGGCAGCTTTACAAGTCATTACTGGCATACCTCCTCTTCATCTCACCATCAATTCTGAGGCACAATTAAAACAAGAATTTAGGACCACAAGCAGTAATATTATGGAGGCAAGAGTACCCACACTTTCTATACATCCAGGAATATTCAGAGTTGATACGATTGTCAACCCTAACACGGAGTACGACCCTACCCTGAATAAGCAGGTCTGCCATATTTTCACTGACGGCTCCAAGATGGATGGAGGTGTAGGAGCCGCGTTTGTCACAACATTGAAGGATATCATAATTCACAATGAAAGTTACAAACTGAATGCCAATTGCTCAGTCTTCCAGGCTGAGCTCTTCGCAATTAAGCAGGCTATTGAGTGGGCCAAAAACCAAGAACAGATTTGCCTCGTCTGGTCAGATAGTAAAGCTAGTCTTTATGCGCTTTGCAATCCGAAAGCCATCAGTCCTTTAGCCAGGCAAATTCAAGAGGAACTTAACAACCAACAAAACATCTCCCTCTGTTGGATAAAGGCTCATGTAGGATTTGAAGGGAATGAATTGGCAGACCGCCTAGCAAAAACTGCAGCTTCTTCAGATGAATCGGAAATCTTTCTCCCTCTTCCTCGGTCTCACTTCAAAAGGATCAGGAAAATTGCTTTAATTCAGGATTGGCAAACTCTGTGGGATCAAAATACCACCGGACGCCTAGTATACTCCATCCTGCCAAAAGTGAATTTGAACCAACAGTGCTGGCCAAGACAAATCACGATTTTTGTAACGGGACATGGCCCTTTTCCAAGTTATCTGCATAGAATAGGAGTACAACCCACTCCGAACTGTGCATGTGGAGAAGAAGGTACTCCAATTCATTACGCTACGTCATGCCCCATCACGAGTTCCTGGCACTTCACTACGCCCAGTGACAATCTGATAAGTGTCTGGCTCAAAAACATCACCATCAACAAGGCTGCAAAGCTAAAAATTATTAACCTTATAAACTTTCTCCTTGAATATAGGGAATTAATAATTCCAGAGGAATAGGAGGATAATGATGCCCGTGAGGGTGATAGACATCACCTGGAAGTAGATGAGCCGCATACTCCATCTCTCTCATGTTCTGCATTTAGACATTTCCCTCTCTACCTGTAACATTTCGCCTGTTTTTCTTCTCCTTGTATATAGTTCATTATTATTTGTTTGCCATTTTCTCACCATCATTCCAGCGCTCTCACTTAATTACTCAGTCACAATTATTGTCATCATGTTATATTGACCTATTTTAATGCATTATGTACTACCTATCTAAACTTTTTGTATATATAGCTTAGAATTTTATATGACCTAACTTACTTTGAGCCGATACACCCAACTATCAAATCCATACTAAATGCATTAATTATTCATTAATCATTATTACCTCATTAATTTGCAGTAAGTTCAGGTATATGTTTTCAGTTTTGTTTTATCATTTTTTAATTTCCTTTTGTTTTTCCATTTATTTTCTTTATTTCTTATATGCATGCTATTTGATATGTATTTCATATGCCTGTCTTACCATTTCCTGCCATGTATTTTGTCTGATACCTATTTTGAAAGCTTCTTATGTATCCACGTGTTAACTTTCAATTGCAACCAAATTTGTGTTAAATAGTATACTTTACAAACCCTCCTTACTGTGTAAAAGTTATAATTTATAGTGTCTCCATATGATTGCAAGCATTATTGTATTGTCTTGTATGTACTGTGTTCCGTTTTCTTTTCTCTCCAGCGGGTCCATCAAATCTGGTAAAACCCTTTCAGGGTTAGGTACAGGGACCTCTGCTGGCGTTTACTTTACTTTACATCTTCGAGGTGTTGGAGCCAGTTTTCTTCTTTCAGGGCTAGCCTACAGCAATATTTCAACAGGATAATGTGGAACCACATGGATTGTTCAAGTGTTCTTCGTCAACCGCCATATTGACTTACTTCATCTGGTCGGCTCAGTCCCCGGATCTTTCGCAGATTAAAATATGGGGTCCATGGTTGCTCAACGATTGACTCAGATTACATCCCCAGCAGCCACACCAGATCAATTTTGGAAACGCGTGGAAGCTGCTTGATCCACTGTACCCCAAGAGCACAACCGAAGTCTCTTTGAATCAATGCCGAAGCGTGTGGCAGCAGTGATCTCCAACAATGGCGGCTACTCTGGCTACTGGTTTTAGCAGGAACCACACTTCAAAGAAGTCTATAAATTTAATCATGTGATACTTGATCAACATTTTATCTATGAAACATATTTTGTTGTGATATCTCCTGTCTTTCTTGGTGTTGCAATTTGGGTGGCCAGCAGTGTATTATCGTAAGCTATTTGGCACAGTATCTTATTGGTAAACAACTTTTAAGCTTATATTTTGCTTTGGGTACCACCAAATTTTCAAATCGTTAAAAGTGTGCTGCGACAAAAATAGTTTAAGAATCACTGGGCTAAGTTGTACACAAAGAATTGTGTTATCGGAAAATATAAATTATATTTAATAACTGAACATAATAATGTTATGTCAATTAACAATATGCCATAAATATGTAAATGCTATTAGCTAACAATGACATAAATATACAAAAGAAAAATATAGAGGCATTTTTTAACATCAATACCCATTTTTATGTAAACATAAAATAAAAAAACAAAACTTCTTATTACTCAAAGTGCAGAAGCAAAATACAATATTCATATGCTTATACAATATTACGAAATAATCATTGTTATCTCTGTATAATGACTTCATTAATTTACATTTGGGTATTTTTTGGGCGTCACCCCCCGTAAACTTCTACCAATTTAAAAGTCATAAGCAAGCAAGGAGCTCGATAACGGAAAAATCCACTTAAGGAAAGCAATTAATTCTTGACTTGAAATGTGATACGCGGATATCACGTGACTTATTTCACTCCCGTCACTGCAGTCCTTAGATTACATTATGTATTATTAATCAACACGGCTTCGAGTGGGACCTGCCTCACGGAAAAACGACTTCCTGATTCTTGACAATTTATTTTAGTCGATGATAGTTTTTATTTGTCGCTAATTCCGAATAATCTATTTTAAATTACTTACTTTCCAGAAGAGGAAACCTAATGTAACTCATTTTAAAAGAAATCCCATGATTCTTAATTTTTTATATTTCAGTTAGAGTGACTATACGATAATTTTCCTCGAATGAATGAAAAGTGAATAAGTTTTTCTTCTGAATTCCATACCTAAAAATGAATTTTATTAAGATATAAAACAATAAAAAGTAATCTAAATTTAACTGATAACTTAGGATTTTAAAAATATATTTCTAAAAATAAATTATAAATTATTGGTAAGCATATACCATAAAAGTCTGATATCAGATTAAAATTCATTTAAATTATGGATTAAAATATTTTTGATCAGTGTTAGAGTAATGTGATTTTTTCGAATGGCGCCATCTATCAACAATATTTGCAACTCATTTCGTCTTATACTGTGTATTAGATCTTTTATAACATTTCTGGTAAACGTCTTACTTCATTCTTCTATTATGTTCCAAATTATTTAACAGGACTACTCAAAGAAAATTTAAAGAGTTGAGACAATAGCTTATTTTGGCAAACTATATCAATATGTATATGTATACGTATGATACAGACACCTTTTTCAAAATATGTGCAAATGCTTTTGGCACAACTAAGATTGAATATTTAGTATAATTGTAACGGTTGATTACTCGAAATAAAATTGTTACACAAAGAAAAAGATTAAGCTCTTATAAATTAAAAACCCGAAATTATACAATATGATTTTATCCCTTAAAAGCTATTTTATTTGGAAAACCTTGAAATGATAATGGATTAAAATATTTCTAGTCGAAATTTGATCAAATAATTATCTTTGATTTCATTCTTAAAACAGTATATGTTTAAATATCAAAGATATTTTTACATGTTAATTTGAATTATAATAAATGTCTTGTGTGAATTAATAACTTAATCCTATATTTAATCAAGTAATAATGTAAGTTATAGTTGGAAATATGATAGTTCAGCTCATATATTATTGTAAACACAATGAATTGCTTTCGAATATTATATATAACCATGTCACCACCTATTTCGAGTTCAGTAAGATTACTGTGCAATGCATGGCGATCGGCTTGGTCCATGAATAGCAGCTCGCTGAGTTAACATGCTAATGCAATCCAGCATTGTCATACACCGGAAAGTGTTAATTACATACACTTCCATGACATGCATCCAAAGTGGCATGGATTCATTTCAGAGTTTCAGCACGGAGCGACTCGTCAGCAGTTAGGGCAATTACGCGCTTAATAAGTCAGCATTATATCGGAGAGCGGTGAGATTAATTACTGCTCGTAGTTGAACAGAGTCTTCTCTAGCCAATGAAATGCAATTTTGCTCACATACTTGACGCTGATACGTTCTGCGTTATTTCATACCAGACCAAAATTTGGAGAAAAATGTTACAGAATCATTGCAGTATATTCAGTGGCAAATTTCACTTTGGCCGCTCATGTGTTACCCACCCTTTTCAGAATTTCTCAAGGTTATGTTTTTACTTTTTTATAACTAAAAAATCAAACCATACTTCAGTTTCTCAAGTACTATTTTAATTAATTTTATTTTGACTTAATTTTAATTAAAAAAAATGGATTGCTGAAACAGATATTGAATTTAATTATTTAATTCTTATTACAAAATAATACCTTTTTTAGGGTCATACTGTAGTATATTTCCTTTTTCTTTTTTTTCTCTATAACTTCCACTAAAATAATGCTAATTTTATTGGCTTACTTTGTTCTTTTATTAGATTTTTGTTTGTTTTTCGTAAAAACTGAGATGTTTAGTATCTAGAAAATTTATCAATGAAAACACAATAAAATCTCTTCAACGAAATTGAGCTGGAAGTTACAGCATTAATAGGTAAAACATTCAAAGGTATTTTCAAACAAATTCAAAATTTCTACATACTGAGTAACATGAAATGATTAAATAATAGGACTTAATTAAGATGAAATAATTATATAAACTTAAAATTTTATATTATGTTATTAAAATATGAGTTTTCAATAAAAAATTCCCCATTATTCAATTAAACGTACCGCTAATATAGCAAAAATTAAAGACTTTACTGCTATGAACAAGTTCGTTAGAACCATATTTACTTTTTTTTGTGTCTAAGAAAAATTTTAAACGTCAAAGTTATTCTCATAACCAAGGGTTAGATCTCTAATGCATAAAAAATACACTTTTTACATTTATTTTCCGAAACAATATAAGGCAAAATATAACAGTCGTATTAAAACAATTTTGCATGTACGTCACAAAGTTTTTAATAATTGAATAAACTATCTATATAAATATCTTACATAATCTCCAATTTCTAAATTGAAATTCCTTTCGGTAAGAAGGTAATTGTTACTTTCCTGGGGCCTGACCAGCTACCAGGCGCGTCGGCAGGTGGTGGATCGCCGAACTTCCTGTAGGAACGACAAGATAGCCTTGAATATAGAATCAGAGGCCGCGAACCAGCTCCCGTGAAACCCTGGTGTTATGCTACCCATGCCTAGGGATATTTGGCACCGCGGTAATGGTGTCTTAACAGAGCCTACAGTTACCTGGCGAACTTCTAGAGCATTTTTGCCTTGCCCAGTAACTTAGGCAATGCTGGGTGGACTGTTGTATTACCTGAGCCCATTAACTAATTGTTATTCTATGGCTGAAAAAAGAAAAGAAATAACAAACCTTTCCGCATTTGCAGGTGAAGCCTCTGAATTAGACCTTGCTGAAAAAAACAAGGGAACCCAGAGGCAATCTAGTGAAGGGGCAGCAATGAATCCTTCACAGGAGGTAGAAATGACCTCCAAACCATCTTCTCCATCTTCCATCTTCTGAGAGTCAGGAAGCTATCGCTAGCATGACTGACTCTCTGACCAGAATCAAGCTTAAAAAGAGACTTTCTGGTGCCCAGAAAAGGAAGCTGGTAAAGGAGCGCAAAATCGCCGAGGGGACTTGGGTTGAAAAACCCAAGGCAACCAAAGGCGAGAAGCGTCCCGCCAACCGGACGGACCAGGAAAAGGCCGGAAAGGCTGCCAGGAAAGAAGCACCTGGAGGATTTACCTACAAGGCGGCTCTCACGGTGGTCAAAATGGCTGTGCTCATAGAGGGCCATCCGGAAAAACGGCTAACAGAGGAATAGGCCTCCGATCTGAAATTCTTGTTAACCGAGAAAATAGGAAGGAATGAGGAGGGTTTTGCCCCAACCTTCCTATCCTGTAAACTTGAGAATAGGGCACTCATTGTCAACTGTACAGATCTGGGGAGCTCAAAGTGGCTGGAACAGACTGTCAGTGACATAAGCCCCTAGCAGGAGCAAAAACTCATGGTAGGTGAGGCAAGGAAACTTGTCAGAACCACCAAGATATTTGCAAAACTGCCGAAAATTTGCAGTAAACTGGAGCCTAAAGAGGTCCTGAGGAAAATCGAGGCACAGAACGGTGGGGTCACTCCAACGGAGTGGAACGTTCTTAACATGAAGAATGACCCAGCTGGGCGGACCATCGTTCTTAGTGTACTAGAACTAGATGCTGCCACACTTGGTGTAAGAGGATATAAGTTTTATATCGGACTTCACCATGTGCAGGCAAAAGTGCTTGACAAACCCGCTCCTGCTGATGGGGGTGAATGTAGTTCAAGCCAACTTCCACCACAGTAGAAGTGGTACCACTAACCTCAGTAAGAAGTTTCTTGCTGGGGATATACACCTGGCCCTGATTCAAGAACCCTGGCTGGTTAGGGGGAGAATCAATGTCCTCAAAGGAACTAAAGGTAAGCTTATCTATTGTACCAATAGTAATGCTAGAACTTGCATACTTTTATATAAAAACATTGAGGTTTTACCCCTCTCTGAATTTATTCTTAGGGACCTGACAGCTGTGAACGTCAGACTAACCACAGAGGTAGGGAATAGAGAAATTGTTTTTGGCTCTGTGTACCTTCCCTATGAAGAGAAGGCTCCACCTGACCATTTTGCAGAGACAACAATTTACAGGTAGTCCTAGGACTAGAATGTAATGCTCACCCTGTCGTCTGGGGAAGCACGGACACAAATAGAAGAGGTGAGTGCCTTATAGAATTCATTCTAAACTACGGGTTAAATATTTTAAATGAGGTCAACGAACCAACTTTCATTACTTCCTGATCTAAAGTCATTCGATCTGAAGTAATTACTATAGCGATAACGATTACTATTGACATTACTATAGCGATAACGCTAATTAGTAAAAATATCAAAAATTGGAAAGTAAATGGCAGACCATCTGGCTCAGACCATCAAAACATCCATTTTGAAATTCAATCTAATGTGTGTCTGGATCGCATGTTCAGAGACCCAGTTAGGACGGACTGGAAGAAATTCTAGGAGGATTTGACTGGGTTGATTGAGCTCGGAAACAGACCTATTAGAGACAACTACGATCTAGCAGTTACAGCAGACCTTCTGCAAAGTAGTATTCTAGATTCTTATCATAACAATTGCCCAATTCGCACTAAACTCCAATTTCCTTGGTGGAATGACTCTCTAGCAACCGAAAGGACAAATGTTAGGAAACTTTTTAATAAAGCTAAGAAAAATGTTGAATGGGAGAACTATAAAACGGCCCTCACTAATTATAACAAACTTGTTAGGAAAAGCAAAATTAACTTCTGGATTAAGTTCTGTGAAGAGATAGGTTTTATCTCTGAAGGAGCTAGACTCCAAAAACTCCTCAAAAGGGATGAACCTATTTTGTTTAGCACCTTATAGGACGAGGAGGATAATTTTGCTGTTTCCGGGACAGAGGTTATGGAAATTATGACCAAAACCCAGTTTCCAGGAGCTAGAGATATTTATAGCAACGAAGGGGAGCACTGCATTGGCTCTTTGCAAAAAGTCAATAGCGATCAATGGACTATCGCTAAAAATATCGTTAACTACAACATTGTTAAATGGGCAATCTTTGCCTTTAAACCTCTATAAAGCCCAGGGCCTGATGTAATTATACCCATCATGATCCAGAAGACAGAGGAGGTTGTCATACCAGGGCTAACTAGAATTTACAGAACTAGCTTAGCTCTGGGTTACATACCAAAGATGTGGCAAAAGACCAGGATTGTTTTCATTCCTAAACCTGGCAAGGACACCTATGTCCAGGCCAAGTCTTACAGACCAATCAGTTTTTCTTCATTCTTTCTTAAAATTATGGAGAAAATCATTGATCGGCATATTAGAGATTACTTGGGTAGTAACAGTCCCTTGCATGCTCTTCAATTTGCCTATCAACCCATCAAATCTACCGAAACTGCTTTACATCAGCTAGTTTCTAAGATTGAAACCACTCTGGATCAAAAAGAAATTGCCTTGGTAACTTTCCTCGATATCCAAGGTGCCTTTGATAACACTTCCCATCTATCCATTCTCAATGCACTTAGAGAGGCAGGGATTAATCAGATCCTGTGTACTTGGATTGAGGCCTTGATTTTGGATAGATGTATACAAATGAGCATCTTCGGTAAATCATTTGAAAAAAAGACTACTAGACTTGTCCTCAAGGAGGTGTTCTGTCACCATTACTTTGGAACCTAGTTGTAAATAGCCTTATAAAACATCTAAATGATAGGGGCTATTATACACAAGGATATGCTGATGACATGTATCCTTATCCTTGGCAAAGATTTCGACATAACTTGTCATCTCATGCAGGATGCTCTAAGTTATGTAGGTCAATGGTGCATGGATAGGGACCTGATGGTTAATCCTCAGAAAACCTACCTTGTACCTTCTACACGCAAAAGGAAATGGAAGGGTTTTTTCATACCAACACTTTTTGAGGTTGAAATCAATGTGGCTTCAGAGGCGAAGTATTTGGGCATTCATTTAGACCAGAAACTTACCTGGAATAAGCACATTGATAATAAAATTAACCCAGCTAAGAAAAGCATTATGATTTGCAGGCGAATGCTTGGTAAAACTGGGGTCTACATCCAAAAATGATGTTTTGTATGTGCACAGCTATTGTCAGGCCCATTATCACATATGCCTGTGTGATCTGGTGGCGTAAGGTGGAACAGAAGTCTGTGACTGACAGACTAGGAGGTCTACAAAGACTGGCCTGTCTCTGCATCACAGAAGCAGTGTCAACCGCGCCAACCAGAGCATTGGAAGTTATATTGAATCTGACTCCCTTAAACGTCTTCATCTGCAGCACTGCCAGAATGACTGCATACAGAACGAAGTTACAAGACCAATGTTACGACCAGCATGTTGCCAAAGGGCACAGGGGTATTACCGGGAAAATTTAATATCCTACTTTCCTGATGCCCTCGGACATCATGGAAAAGTCATACATGTTTGAAATGACATTTGAAATAGTTTTTCCAACTAGAGACGAATGGGATAACAACGTGTTCGAAACTAAAACAGGAGATCTAATGTGGTACACAGATGGATCACTGAAAAACAGCCTCTCAGGACTGGGAGTATGTGGCGTGTCACCAAGAACCAGCCTATCTGTAAGCCTTGTGCGATACGCTACGGTCTTACAGGCAGAAGTTTTGGCCATTATCCACTGTCTGCGACTAAATATGAGGAAGGGCTACCACGGTAAGTGGATTCTCATTTTTAGTGACAGTCAAACCGCTTTAAAAGCGCTCAGTTATTTCGAAATCAAATCTAAAAGGATTTTGGAATGTAGAAACCTTCTTACAGAACTGGCAACAAGGTGATCCTTGAATGGATGCCAGGGCACAAATGTATCGAAGGTAATGAAAGGTCTGATGAACTTGCTAAACAAGGATTGTCTTTTGCTCCCATCGGTGCAGAACCTTTTTGTGGGATCAATTTGAAGACCGAAAAAACCAATGTTCTTAGATGGGAAAAACGGAAGATGTATAAAGCTTGACGCAACACTCCTTGTCAAACCCACGCTAAAAGTATAATATGTGGATCATCAGTGAGGATTGCCTCTGAAATTCTAAGATGCTCTAGGCAGAAGATACGTTTAATCGTAGGGTTTATAACTGGGCACTACTATTTCAGAAAACACCTCCATAAAATGGGACTGTTTCAGCAAGACCCTATCTGCAGAAAATGTCATACGCAAGAGGAAACGGTCAAGCATATCATTTACGAATGTGAGGCTCTTGCCCTCCCTAGATTAACTTCTTTAGGCATCATCCATACTAGAGAGTTACACCTGGACTCCATTAAAGGGTTATCGGACTTTATTAATAAAGTGGGTGACCCGAGCAGCTGGAACTAGGAAACATTGGGTTTGGAGTTAATAATACAAAATGCTGATAAAAGCAGAGGTGCCCAATGACATACAAACCCAACTCTAAGAAGAAGAAGATTTGTTACTTTTTTAAAACTTTACATAACAAATACAAAATTTGTTTGATGAAGACCCGAGTAATTTGTAATATTGAAAAAAGCTTTCAAACTTCAATAAATAAATCATAATCAAAACAAACTAAATACAAATAAATCAAGTTTATAAACTGATCTAAAATTGCATAGCTATGGATAGGAACTTTAAAAAATGGCGAAAGAAGAAATTTTTTACGCTGCCAGGATTATAATAATGTTTTTATGTAAACTATATTGGTGATAAAAATAAATAACTTTGTGTAAAAACTACTAAATAATAATTTCTTAAAAATGAAGAAAAGGAAATGTTTTTATATCAAAGTTATGCCTATCCGTTTATGTTTGTAACTACTTTTTAACATCTACATCACAACAAAAGTTGATGCAAATTCGGCATTTATAAAACTTCAGCAACAATTACTAAGAAGCAATCGAAATGTGACATGTAATAATTTTCTTTAAGGAGAAATTAAAATGCTAAACTTAATTAAAAGTATGCAAATCATTTGAGAGACTTTAAGCAGTTGAAGAAGAATAAAAGAGGAGTACATAAATTTTTGGTAGCTGGAAATCTTTTCCAAAGGAATATTAGCAAATCTGTAATGTCAAATATTAATCGATTTAGAAAAATCAGTAATTATTATTCAAAATCCTTAAGATGAAATGAAAAAAAATTCGCTTGATTGCTTTCATGTCCCTCAAGCTATATTTTAACGAGAAAACTTTCAGAAACGAGAAAATATTTATTAATTTGTAAGAAAATCATATATTTTTAATAAAGGATGGAAGCTTTTAATTAAGATAGGGACTCAAGAATTCAATATTTTTGTGTCATTTCAAAAGAATTTCCTATAATTTATATGGTTTTGAATAACTCCATCGTAAATTGTGAAAAGATTTATAGATAGATAAATAAAGGGATTGTTGAGAGTAATAATATGGTGAATAATAAATTCTTGTAAGGATACATAAAAACACTTGCAATTTTGCTCCAAATAATTTTCCTTAATTTAGCCAATCTGAAATATTGAAAAATAGTCATATGTTTATTTCATGATTACGATATTTAATCAACAAAAGAATAATCTAATTTGCTTTTGTTTTCTTTTTCTATATTTCTGGAAAACATTATGATAAAAAAAATTATATACAATCATCTGAAGAAAATAAACTGAAATAATTTTAAAATTATCAATGAATACAAAACATTTCTTTTAAACGAATATAACATAAAGTTCGGATTTTTTATCATTTGACTCATTTCAGGCATAAAATTTGCAGTTATTTAATGAATTAAAATTTGTTCTTTATACTTTTTGTGACAGTTTGAAATTGATAAATATAATTCTTTAATTGTATAATTGAATAGCAATCCCTTTTCATTTATACCTTTTTTGAATGGGTTAATTGACATACCTTATTCGGAACGAGGTTAATTTTTTTACTTCCCCTTCAGTCCTAAAATTGCTTTTATTTAACATTTGTTAACATATCATCCGTTTCAGTATTTAATGCATTGAAAATCAGCTTCAAGGCACTGCAGTTTGCACATTGAATCAAATTGTAAATATTTATTTTAATATAATAACGTTTGTTAAATACCCAGAATACAGAAACGAATTTTATGAAACTGAGAACAGGTGAAAATGAACTGAGAAAATTTCGGATTGTTTAATAAAATTTTCTGAGTGTGTGAATCTCATTATTGATAAGAAGAAAATGTATATTTGCTTCTTATCAATAATAACATTCACTATTACAATAATAACATCAATAATAACATTCATTATTATAATTTATATGCCAAATCTAGTTTCATCTCAATTTTCGTATATAGCCAATTTCCTGGAATAATTGTTCTTAACTTATGCATTTACCATAGTATGATAAGCGAATACTCTATTGGAAATGATAGAAAAGATGAAACTAAAGTGTTTAACTAATCCATTTATTCAAAAGACCATCAAATTTTCTAAAAAATTAAGGTGTAAGAGTAATCAAATAGATATTTTGTCGAGTTATTTGACAAAACAAATTGCTTTCTGTTAAATTGAAAAGAGGTTTCTTCAGAACGCTGGAGTATTTGCAAAACTTAATCAAAGAAAATATGAGCTGAAAATAATTCTGAACCACTGATTCGGAATAAACATTCTGAATGGTTCATTTTTCTCTTTTTATTTGATTCTACTTAATGACATATAAAATATTTCTAAATAAATTTCTTCGAACTACATATGAGAAAAAAATTCCTACCACGTATCTTAAGAACTGGTATATTTCATAAATTGCTTACTTTCGTGAACTATTCACTTAACGAAAGAGGAAGCTATCACATTTGCATATGTTTCTAACCTATTTCATTATACTTTAACCAAGAAAATCGATTCATTTCACGTGTCCAAAAAAGATTTTAATCGTTATCGCAGTGTGAAAGGACAAGCTACCAACATGAGTACTTAGTTCGGTTTTCTTCCTACATGATTCTATTTTATAAACTACTGAGACATTTGGTTTCAGACTGTAAAAAGAAAAGAAAAGTATGTTCTTCGTAAATTCAAGCTCACTTCTCACGCGATGAATGGGATCTTTAGTAGAAAGGCAAAAGAGTTAATTACGTTGCCAGATTCAGAATTGGTTTGTTTTATATAATTATTGTTGCAAACGATATTTCTTAAAAGTAGGCTTCTATATCAGTATGAATTTTATTGTATATGTATGCGTGCTATCTGTTTACAAAGTGTCAATTTTTATTTTTTAGATTCAAAACTCACAGACAAGACAACTAATATCATTGTGAATTGTTTTTGCAATAATAGCAATGAAAATTCTAAGATGAATTCTATTTTATTAAAACATTACGTATCTTCATACCACACTTCATGTGAATATATGTCCAAACTATAGAGATCGAATAATAATTTCAACTTCATTCAATGGATTTTAAAACCATCGTTAAAGATGTCTTGCAGGTCAACACTCAACCAAAACAATTTCTTCATGCAATTGTATTATGTCTTTTATATTCAACAAAGAGAATTAATAACTGTAGTACAGAATAACAATATAAGAATAGTATTAATAATAAGTTATAAAATGGTAATAATAAGAATATTATTAAATTGACAATTTAAATATTAATTTAAAGTTGCTAACTGAACCTTGCATGATATTTGCTTAATTATCTGAAAATAAATTGCATTTTTGGGGTAATTTTAGCTTTTAGTCAAAAGATAAAGAGATTAATTTCAAAATTGCTAATATTATCTATTCAATGAAGATTAATAAGATTTTCTCTATGGAATTTATGAAAAGTAGATTGAAAATGCTTATTGAATTATATATTAAACATTTATTTAAACAAAATATACCAATTCAGAAAGAAACTGAAAGCCAGAGAAAAATTTTCTGAATTAAAATAAATTTCTCGACGAGATTTGTGATCGAAAAGATTTGTTCCTAAAATCAGCAATTTAATTTTTATCTAATTTTGAAAATTAGAAATATTGGAACAAAATCTTTGACAAATGATTACATATTTCATTAAATGCTATCCTTTGAATTTGGAGAAGAAAATAATCTTCCACGTATTTGAACCCTGTTTCTATCAAAATATGAAAAACGCTGTTATCTTTACTCAGGTCAAGAATTTAGTAAAAATTAAATGATCAATAATCAAGAAAATTTCTCCTTTTGTCAGGCAGCTAGTTATTTCTTAATATATTTTTAAGGTTAACATTTCGATTAAACATTCTCTTTCCAATATATAAATTAAATCTCCACAAAATTCGTGAAGCATACCTGGCGTAATAATAAGGTAAGATTTCCTGGAATATATCGCATTTCTGAAGCAATAATTAGATGGCTTAAGAATGCATGTGTTTTGAAATTCTTTGAATTTATTCCAGAAGACTCTAATACCTTTCAGCAAATGGCAGCTCCCAATTTTCATCATGTGATCCGAATTACATCTTCAATTTAGTTTGAAATATTTGCTCTATAGAAATAATTGGATCCCAGAGAATGGTTTTTCATTTGAGGCACTAATAGAATAATTTGATTTGCGTTCACTTTTCAGAGAACTTCACATTTTTCATTCATTGAATAACCTCTATATAATAAATTAATTTACATCTCATTCATATCGTCATCGCATAAGTATAATATGGGTAGGGAATCACTTTTTATCTTGTGAATTAATTTTCCTCTAACCTAAATCAGTAATGAATTTCATCCATTTCTGAAATAACCACAGATTAATTTCATGATTAAAGTTGGCAATTAATTTTATAAATTATGACAGAATATCGTTAAATTTAACCCATTAATGGTATTCTAAAGTTTACAAAAATGTGAAATAATGCTAAAAAAATACAAAAAAGCACATTATTTTTGTAACTAAAATTAAGTAATACAAGGGTTTTTGTGGGAAATCTAAGATATTAATTGTAATAATAATATTAATATATATATAATTCTGTGATAAAAAATTAACTCCAATCCAAAAAATATTTTACTATTTGCAACGAATTCTGATATTTTAAACTTTTTTATTTGTATATTAATGTCTAAAAGCATTTTTATTAATTATTCAATCATTCTTTCATTTATGTCACATAAAACTGAATTTTAATTTTTTTTAAGTTACTTCAAAAGAATTCTCCTCCAATAATATATTATAACTACTTAGATGATAATATATATATATATATATATATATATACTACACTTATATGCACTTATGTGCTTTAATTTTTATAAGTGTCACAGAACTATTGTATGACTGATATTTTTAATCATAAATTTATAATCAAAGCTAACGAAATTTTATTTATATTTTTTATTGAAAAAAGTTTTTATTGAAAAATGGTTCAAAAATGATCTAGATTATTCATCATAATATTTTTCATTTAAGTTTTAAATAGTTACTTTAATAAGTAAAACATTAAATATATTTATTTATTTAGCAGTCAATTAAAATATAAATATTTGTGCGTTTTTCTTAAGGAGGATAATAGCTTAAGAAACTGTAGTCGCAACATCTATAAAATACTAGAAAACAGAATTAAAATTTTCATGAAATTTTATGTTTGTGTCAAAAAATGTATAAATACTAATATAGAACTATCGTATAGAACTAATATAGAACTATTCTATACAGCATCGTATTCTTTACCTAGAATACTTCAAAATTTTAACAATATATAATCCGCGAGGTAAACGAAATACCAGTGTTATGAGCATGCTCTTCAAAGTGAAAATTCTCTGGTTCAATGCCTGATACTGTTGAATAATTAACGATTGATGTTTCTTTTTTGCTTGCACATATTTCAAGGTGGGGATATGGGACATTTATCGATAGGTAAAGTTGAAATTATTCATCAAAATCCACCATCGAATTTCGAATTCATTGCAAGATGCGAGATTCGATCATTAAATCAGTTTAATATTTTTAACCACGGAAATGTATTTGCTTGTTCAAGCCCAGATACAGTAGAATAATAATAATAGATGTTGCTTTTTTACATCCATATCTTTTCGAATGCGGATTTAGGACTTTTTTTTGATTTATAAAGATGAAATTATCCATTAGAATTCTCTTTCAATTTCATTGCATGATACAAGATACAATCATTGAGTAATGTAAGCATTTTTAACCACTAAAATGTATAAACCGTTTCAAGCCCAGTTACAGAAGAATAGGGGGAAATAAACGCTGCTCTTTTATAAGCATATTTTTAGGGTGATCACTTGATATTTTTCTAGGATTTTAAGGTTGAAATTATTACTCATCACTCTCAAAAAATAGAGCCCTCAAAATTGTGGTGGGACTAAATGAGTTAAGATTTCCTTAACAGGAAAATATATTAAACAATGATAACTAACAATATATTATACAAAGAAAATGATAATTAGCAAAGGAATGAATTAGAAAATAGGCTTGTATGTTTTCAGGAATTCCTTACCTATCACAACGAATACACCTATCACAACGCACTGCCTCAATCTATCTATCTATCTATCTATCTATCTATCTATCTATCTATCTATCTATATATATATATATATATATATATATATATATATATATATATATATATATATATATATATATATATATATATATATATATATATATATATATATATATATATATATCAACACATTCATAAAAATTTAGATATTACAAATGTATGAAGCAGAATTGCTAAATATATGACGAAGTTTTTCCTTATCTCTTATAAAACATTTTCACAATTAAATGCTTAAATTACAATAACTATTTCTGATTTTAAGAACAATAGTTGAAACAAATAAGATTGGAATAGGAATTCGCTTAAAATAATTGCTTGAAAATTTCTTTATTGTTTAGATTGAAAATGTAAGTGTTGGTATAAACTAAAACAAAAAAGATTTCTACTATTCAAATAAAATTATAATCTAAAAGTTTCGTCTGTAAAATTCAGATCTAAATTAATAGAATAATTCAGAATAAGATATAATGTTTTCTGTTTAATATTTCTTTTAGTTTAGAAAAAAATATGAGCTGGTGTCTTGAAAGGATTCGAAGATCTTAAAGTTGCAAATTCTTGATGGACTGACCCAACTCCAAGACTTCACTTAACATTGAATGTCCTCAGGAGTCTGCATCGCCCTCTCCAAGAGCCCTGGAGTGCCGGCCTTCCACACAACCGACACATATTACCCTAAATCCATCTGTGTGGGATGCTGAAACTGTCAAAGTGTCAGCAGGAATCTCGTCCATCCTACTTATCTGAGAGCTACAGACACAATGTGTCGGCATCCTCTAAAATTAAATACTACGTTATTTGAGTGAACATTCAACGCATTTTCTCAGTCTTTAATTTAAAGATGGTACATTAATGGAAATTTATAGCAAATCTTAGAAATATTCTTTAGATACACAGTCGTTATTTTTTTCATCGACATTTTTTTTATAAAAATCGAGTTAAAAAATGGGAAAAAGAGGTTCTATTATTGCATAATCATCAAAGTATTTATTTACAAATAAATTTATTTGCTTAAAAATTGTTAAACTCTTTATTTTGATTTTTATATAGAAATTTATATGCAAAGTATTAAAAATCATTTTACATAATTGTTGTCTTCTAATCAAAAATTACAAGTACTTTAAAGATCAAAGTGGAAATATGAATTTATTTTTTAAAATAAAAGATGTTGATTTTTCAAAATCAACCACCCATAAAGAATCACAGAAAAATTTAGAATACACAGAAGAATGATTACTTGTTCAGGGAAAATGTAAAAAGAAACTGTTTAAGATGAGCATCAATTGATAAATTATGTCTTTTAAGAGAATTCTAGATTTGGAAATTTGTTATAGTTCTGTCTGCTCAATTTTTTTAACGTTTAATGCAGTACTCATTATATATTTTTATAAGAGATTACAGGAATGGATTGGTTTTCGTATATAGAACTACTTTTATAATGGAACTCTCCATGTTTTTCATTAGATTAATATTTATGTAGAGGGATTTAAAATAATCTTTGGTATAATTTTTAAGTGAATTGACCCCATATATTATTGTCACACTGGTCCTTATGTTACTTTCTTTGATTTTAATTTGCTAAGTTTGTAGATTATCAAACATTTTTTAGAAACCAACTTGCTAAATTGATTACAGTTGAACGGAATATTTATTATCTTTCTCAAATACTTTTATTTAAATATGTTTACAAAAATTATAAATTTCAAATAATGTTTTCAAATAAACAACTTGTGATTACGTTTACATTCGAATATCAATCTTATTTTTTCCTCTTATTTATAAGTAGTATGATTCTATGGAATTTTTATTAACACAGTATTTTCTAAAAAGGATTTCTTACATTTACTATTCCTTTGACTTATTTTTTTTAAATTCTACATCAATCATAACATGCAAATCTTTAGGATTATGCGTGAATGTGTTTATATATTTTTATTTTAATTACTTTTATAGAAAGGTTATGTTGAGATGAGTACGGAGAATTATAAAAAATTTTTTGAAACATAGGAAAACGTCTTTTAGAAAAAAATTTATAGCTATGTTAAAAAATATTTACTCAAAAATTTTTAATTGATATTTATCTTTATAACTACTTAACTACTCAATTCTTCTACTTACAGATTTTGAAAATTGAACATTTATATAAATAATATATATATATATATATATATATATATATATATATATATATATATATATATATATATATATATATATGTATATATATATATATATATATATATATATATAATAAATAAAAATAAAAAATTTTAATAGTGCTTTCAGTAATTTAAATTATTGAAAGCAATAAATTTTTGAAATCAATCGAAACAAATTCATGACCAAAATTCAATAGACATACTCTTAAAACTTTTATTCTAATTATATTTTACTTGCTTTTTGCCATATATATATATAAATTACATTTTTGGATAAAAAATGCTATTAGAAATATATTTTTAATAATAGTGGGCACTTAGGTGACTAACCCTTCACCACTCCAAGACCGGAAACTGCTACTCATTTGTCGTTACCCAGTGGGCACTGGTGAACCAAATCATGAAGGCGAGTAGTATTACCTACGCCATACCACCACAAACTCGTTTATAGGGTGGGCCATATTCATACATCATCTCAGAAGAAAGGACAGAGAAACAAAGAGTGAAAGTTACAGCCATGCCCGAACCAGGACCCACAGCTCAGGAGTCAGGAACGTTAACCATTCAGCCATCGGTCTGTTCGTAGAAATATAGCTCATCAAATCAGATTCCATCGTTTTAAAACTACATTTTCTTTTAAAGGGTTCTTCACATGCACCAGTAAGTGGGATAGCGATATTTTGTAAACAGCACAAAAATGTTGCAGTGTTTTAAGACATTCTCAAATTTTGATAGCAATAAATGTTGGTTGTATTTACGTGCATAAAGAAATAAATTACAATAAATTCCTTCATTGATAGATGGGGTTGTATGAAGTAGCATCAATAATTACTTATTGTCACAAACAATCTCACTCCCCATAATTTCTATTATTTTCTCCCATTCAGTATTTTTAATCGTTGGTTTGCAACAAGGCTATTAGAAATATTATAGAATTAATATAAAAAACTAACAATTCATTATATAATATAGAATTATATATGTGTTACAACAGAGCTACATAATAATTTATCTTTAACTATTTGAAGTACACTGTAAATATCAGGAGAAGATAGTATTTCATTGTTTTAAACTCGTCAACTAAAGAGGTTGAATTATAAATTGAAATTCATTAATACATTTTCCTATAATATTAGTGAAAACTCATTAGATTAATATAAATTGATATAAATACGTCTTATCAACATGACCATTCTCTCCTGCTCTTAAATCTTAAAACTTTCTTAAAATCCAGATTTTAATAATTAAAGATTTTTGTAAACCATGTAAATGTTTCCTCTTAAATATCAATCAGTACATATTACTTTTTTCAGTAAATTTAAAACTTGTTATTATTCTGAGAATAGAAATATATGAATGAAAGTTATATAAAAAGTGCTATATAATTTTGTCACGCGAAATAGTTTAAATAAAATTATGTTAATGATTGAGTAGGTAAATGATGTGCTAAAACTAAGCTTTGTGTATTCATGAAAAAATAACAATATGAAAAGGATATATTCAGCTAGATTCTGAACATATCTTTTTTTAACTAATATGAGTAATGGAACTTGAGAATGTGAAAATGATACATTCAAATTAAGTTGTCTAAATGCTTGGAAAGATAATTTAATTTTATTAAGGCACTAACATAAGATTTTTTATGCTAGTTATGTAATTATAAAATAAATAAATTTTTACAAGAACACATATTATGTATATATTGTACCATATAAAGATTTATTGGATAAATTTATTAATTACTTTTAGCTAATAAATTTACATACCTTTGTATAGCATCCAAATCTTTAAGTGTTAAGACCCTAATTTTATTCTAAATTTTCTTTAGGACTAGATTGCAAAGTGTTAAATCTGATTATTTCAAATTTCCAAACATGGACACCTCTCCACTCAAGCTTTTATCTGACCACGTTATCTAAAATTATGTTTTTAATCAAATTTGGCGCATCCATCCATAAAACTGATTCTAAACAACGTGCCAAGTGTCAAAATTAATATTTGGCAGAATCTCCAGCTTTTCCTTCCGATCTTCTGGTGATCCATCACCACCATCTGTTCACCCTAATCCCTCAGAAAACCCTCTACAATTCCTAATATGTCGTTGAGGATTGTCGGTTGCAGATTCGATCCCTTTTGCTGGAATGGCCATTGCTGACGATCCATCTGTTAGCAGGCGATAGATCCTTTTCGACTCGACCCCTGCACCCACCACCCGAAAGCTTCCTGCGTCCTCCCCCTTCCCTTAGAACCGTCATTGCTGTCATCGCTCTGGGATGACAAGGAGCGCCGGGCCGTGGAATACATTTACGCATTTCTGCAACAAAGCATTTTGGAGAGATCTAATGGCAGGGTGGATCGGTAAATGGAATCAGGAGTGGTTTGTTGCCCTCGAAAGGGAATTTCTGAAACAAAATTACCGCCTTATACTAAATTTCGGATTCAGCCTGCAGGTACTTAGAATACGCAAAAGGATTTAAATTCGCGATGGCTTACTATTCGCTTTCACAAAACTTTCTGTAAATGTAGGAATTGTGATAGCTGTTGACGATAGGAGATATCCATCGAAATGCACGCCACAAATAATATTCACCGTTTGTAAGTTTCTTCAACAATTCAAAATCACTTGAACAACTGTATAATAATAATTATTTGTTTAAAAATATTATCCAAATTTCGATGACATAAGCATTTAAAGCAACTAACAGCTTTATGCAGTCCAGTATCTATGTGAATTTAAAATTACGCACTGTTTTATAAACGTAAATGCGTGAAATGATTCCTAATGCTTCAGTAAATGTTTTTACTTTTGCTTTACCTATTTAACAACTTAAGTGTCTTAAATCTATTCAAAGAAGGTTGAAATATTTACTCATAAAATTGATTTAAGGAGAATTTTCTAAATTACTGAGTCATATTTATGTACTGAAGGGAAAACTAAAAAATTTGAAAAATTACAATCACCAATGTCCATAGACGTGAAATACCTTAAACACAATGCTTAAAAACAATGTTTCTCTTTCCAAAATTTGATGAAGCAAATTTTTTTCTATTTTATGCAATCCAATGATATTTAAATTGTTATTACCCCTTTCTAATTTCATTATGATGCTGATAAATTATCACATTATTTTGCGTTTAAAATGATAGATGTAATAAGCTTTAAAGTAACTGGAGATTTTAAAATACTTATTTTAAAAGTGTTTATCCAGATTTTATTTCAATTTTTTAAAATACCAATCAAATCAAAAAGCAAACATGTTTGCAAACTATAAATGATATGGTTCTCTAAGCTATATCTTATATATATATATAACACAGTCATGCAGAATTTGGAGGTGCACCCACACGTTAAGAAGATCTGGTTGCAGCATAATTTATTTATAATTTTCAAGCATTTTATATGAAGTTTTTAAAGCAAATTATAGACCATAAAATTGCTTTTTCCTGTTTATTATTTTTGACAGTGCTTCTAATGGAAAATAACTCGGACTATTAAGTCCGAGTTATTTTAAACTCTTAATTCAAAATTTCAACTAACGTTTCAGTAACGATCTTGTAAACTCAAGGTCATTTACTTGTTACATAAAAGATAGCGAGATAGATTCTCTCTTTCCACCAAAGTCTCATATGCGTCAATCATTCATAGCAATACTTCTTTTGCTAGTGAGATGGTGAAAGTAAGGTAAATTCAGTGAAGCCAATTAACGACAGCTCAAGCGTATTGTTTGTTTCTGAAGATGATTTATGACTGGTCTAGTAGTTTTCTTATATGTATATAAACCCAGTTAATAGAGTCCTTAAATTGCATAAGCTCAAATATTACAAGTTTAAATATCATTTTACCATGCAAACTTAGATTTAACTTTAATTAAAAAGTATTGCTTAAAGTGAAAAAAATTAAAAAGATGAATTTATATTGTATAATTTTTAGTATCAAGATTTCTCTTTATTCGAATAATCTTTAAGAAAATATAATAAATGGTGGTTGAAAGTTTAAATTATATTGAAGTAATATCTTAGTTACTTTCATTTTCTATTTTCCTAAATCTTATTTTCTACGTTTCTTGTAGTGTCATTAGACTACAAACAAAAAACGAATGAGTTAGTTACTGAATTTCTTGCTTCAATCATTTAAGTTATCAAGTGACTAAGAAAATAAATTAATTCTTGAGGCAATAGGGCCATGACAGCATAATTATGAAAGGTGTAGTTCCGTGGCATGAAAGTAGAGGGAAATCAATAGCTGACCAAGTGTGAAATAGATAGAGAGGTGGTTACCAGTTTAAATATCGATCTCTGCACTTGAACATGGTTCATAAATATGAGAGTGGTTGAGTTCAGATGATTCGTTTCGTGGATATATAACCAGAAGTATATTCTAACCTATCTATAATCTGACGTAACCTTGGAGAAGAATAATGTAATTCTGGATTCTAAAAATTAAATATCTCGTAAGATAAATGAATTTTTTATTTAAATATGCTTATGTTTTCCTATTTTATTTCAATTGAACAGTAAAATTGTCTATTACTGTAAAGTTTGTTTTACAATGTGACTTATTTTATGGGTATTTTTTTATAATTTCTAATAGCTCTTATAGTTGGGGTTTTATATTATTAAGAAATACTATCAATCCTATCAGATGTAAATGCATTTACATCTGATAATTGGTGGTATTTCTTAATTAATTAATAAATATCATAAATTAAGAAAATTTTGAAGGAAATTGCATTTATCATTTTTGAGATCATCTTGTCAATAGTAAGCATTAGCAAACGCATATAACAACACATTTGCCTAATTAATTTATAAAACCTATTTTTTATATTAACTACATATATTTATGAATTATAAAATGCTTTAAATGATGCATTAGAAAACAGTTATGGTAATTAATAAGAAGCAAGAATATGTCATTTATCTATTAGTGTAATGATCTATACTTATATTGTCTTATCTCCGAAATAATTTTAAGTAACTAAGACTACTGGATTGTTCCGGGTGTCTTTCAAATGAAATTTAACTTAATATCTCTCATTCTTTGCTTTGTGTTTACATTTTGTGAACATGTTTTTTTTAATAACATGCTTCTTAACTATATTTATTTGTGGCTATAGGGTTGCTAACACTTATTTAGCAGCAGTTGTAAAATATTATTGAAATTTTAAGGATATATATTCAAAGCATAACTTAAAATGCATGTACTAATTATTTACTAAGGATACAAATTATGTAAATGATTAATGTATGTATTTTATGATAATCATGTAAATGATTAATGAATTATTACATTATAAATAATATATTTAATACTTAATTTGTGTTGTTGTAGCTCACTTTCTTTAATAGCAAAATTTATTTAAGTTTATGCTAAAAAATAATAATTATCGAACAAAGGGCAAAATGTTTATTTTGCCCTTTGTTTTATCGAGCATTTGGAAACAATAGGTATTAGTAGAGCTCAATGAATTTGAAAATATAATAATAATAAGTAATTTAAAATCACTCATTTAATTATATAACTTATTTATAATAAAATTTAAAATTCTTTAGTGATATCAGTAAGTAATGAATTTTGAAAAGAAATGCGCAATTATCAGGGAAATCTTTTAGAGATTACTTTAATTTCTCCTTTACCTATTATTTTTTACGCTGCCACGTTATTGCTAAAAATTATCATGAAAATATGGTCAGTATTATTATATGGGCCTTCTGCAAGAGAATTTAATCACTGATATTATTTCTGAGGAAGAAAATAAATTCATTTTCAAAAGAATTTTTAAATACCCCTTTTTAGAGATCCAACTGTAACTTACTCAATAAAAGCATTCCTGTTTGGAGTTACCCACTAAAATAATATGGTATTATGGACAGTAAAGCAAATAAAATATTGAGCAACATTCATTGTTGTTCAGCCAACATATTTCCACTATTGAATACTCTTCTCCATAAGTCTAAGTAAATTTTTAATAATTGTTCAAAATCCAATTTATATCTATTAACATTTACCTCTGGATTCTATTATATCTATATTATATGGATATGGATATATCAAACATTAAACAATAGTCACTGTTTTCTTATCTTTATTCTTTTGTTTTCTAACATTTAGTCAGATCCTGAATAGAACTTCAGTTGTTGCTCAAAATCCAGATGTCCGACACAAAGATAGCTATATCTATATTATCTGAATTTAGGAATGCCAGCTTAAACATAGCAATGTCTATTTTCATTTTCATTCATTTCAATATTCATGTTCGTTTTCATTCTTACAATCTTTTTAACATTCAGCCATGTCCTGAATAGAATTTCGCCGGTTACACAGAATCCAAATATCAATATTAATATTTGGATTCTATTATATCGATATTATATTGATCTCGATATATCAACTCAAATATTGAAAAATATTCCCTGACTATGTAACAATGTCTTTCCACCATTCAGAATTCTCAAATAGAACTTCGACTATTGTTCAGAATCCAGATGCCATTATTAATGTCTGGCTATTTTAACATATTCTAACGAAAACAATCATATACCAGTTGATGTTAAAGTATTCTTAAGCATTAAATGTGAATGTTCATAACATACTTCTTGAATAAAATAAATTTGATACAGTACTTAGAATATTACCGGGTATCCTCCAATAATTCAATCGTATCTAGTTATTTTAATGTTTTTTTTATGAAAATATGCAGCCATATCCTAGTTGGTGAGTCAAGAGACTCTCATCTGTTAACTAGCTAGCTCTCTATGTCGTAATACATTTTTCGAATAAAAAAATTCTTTTTGTTTCAAAGTTCTGAATGAACCTGAAAGAAAATGTTGGTTGCATAAAGAAGTGAAACACTTACCTTGGCTGCCTTCCTTGGGGGGACTGGAACCCCTTCTTTCACACAGAGTATTCCTGACTCCCACTGTTCTGATACTTCTCTCGCCGTCTCATTGTCGCATCTCCCTCTAATCCTGCAATAAGCAGAAGCCATTACCACTATTGCAAAAGCACGATCGTCTGCTTTACCATTTTATAAAAACAAACTGCTTTTCAATAAATTTTTGTACGTCATCATGAGGCATGTATTGCAAAGTCACTATTTTTAATGCAAACTAAACAGCAGCATTGTTATGTCAGAAAATAGGAATTATTAAACGATCAATTCTAATCACAAAATGCTGAGTTATGCTAATAAAATAATTGGATGAGTTTATACCTTATCAGATTATCTGCTTACATTTCCTTTTCAGTAGATGACGATCAATGTTATGATAAATTAAAAGACAAGAGTAAAAATCTAAGCCCATAAAACTATTATTTGTTATAATGACCTATGACAATTTTTTATTTCCTGACTTACTAATCACCTTTATTAATAAATACCACTAAAATCTCCAAATTTTAAAATTCTCTTAGAGTAAAATGATGCATAACATGTCTCATTAGAAAAATAAGTTCTTTTCTTATTGTTAAATAAATGGAATACAATGTTGATTTATTTTAATGGAAAAAATGAAAATAAAGTTAAAAGCTAATTGAAATTAAAATAAAGCCAGCAATGGGTTTAAATGATAATATAAAGTTAGAAGCGAAGCTTAAGATATATTTTACAGCAAATGAAATAAAATCCATAAAAATTTTAAAAAATAATTAAAGACCAAAGATTTAAAATTATTGAGATTAAAGTTCTGTTTTTAAAAGATTTGTCTCTTGAATGAACACTATGTACACTGTTGTCCATTAAAATTGGATTGACAGGAGATTTTTCCTGTCAATCTGATTTTAATAGCCAACAATGACATTATGATATGAAAATTATGAGATTTTCAAAATATTCATGTAAAATAAACGGTCGTATAAAAAATTAATGTGTTTAAATGAAGAATATATGGTTAAGATTTCTTATATACCACTTGCATTGGAACATTTGTTGTTTGGAGAAAATTGTTGTGATGTCTCGTATAAAAAGAAAGAATGTTTAACAGTACATTTTTGATTTTGATAGTGGTCAAATTGTAGCTTACTAGGAGAGGGTTTGATCACATGGCAGTATTATTCCTCGTGTTGCTTGAGTTCTCATGACTTTCAATAGGATATGGAATCGATGGTTCAGATCTGTGGTATCGTGCTGAATTTTAGTAATACAATATTATTAAGAATCAAGAAGACAGACATATTAATCTCATGGATTTAAGACACTTTACAACTACGTCATGAACCCTGAGTCAAGAAATGAAGTCTTTACAAGCTAATAAGTACCGGTGCGAGCAGTTTGATGACGTCTAAACAATATGGACTGTCAGCTCAGTTTAATGATTTTGGTTGTCCTTGATCACAAACCTGAATCACTTTCAATGGAATGATCAACAATGAGCTTGGATGCAAGAATAACATGAAGACATGTGTATTGAAGAATTTTTGTTCTCTTTACAGTACTATCATTATTATACACACGTTTGACGACTTCGCGAAGAACACACATTGTCATTATCCATTCGACATCGTCATATTGGCTTATCACCTGCAGAACGGCATAAAGTGCCATAGATGCACATGATCACTTCTTGTTCGCAATGAGGACAATATGAATATTTACTGGTACATTTCTGTAAGATCCATAGCTCCATCCTTTAAGAGAATCATTTCATTACAACTAGTATTACAAAATGATATTATCGGCAACATGTGTTCGTATGTTACATACGAACTCATGTTGCCAATAATATCATTTTCGTTTCGAACAAGGTTCGTACATAGGAACCTTTTTCGAAACGAAAATGATAGTTCTCCTGCCAATATCTTCACTAATAGAAAAAATCTAGTAAGTGACTGCCAAGCGATTGGTTCGTCTTATACACAAGTCACTATGATTGATGAACTATGCATCGTATTGTATTGTAGCTATATTGACATCAATATCTGTGCATGCCCTCCAACCACTGTTTGATAAAATTCCCAGGCACATTAGTGTTGTTATTGCCGCTCCCAAATGTAGTCATTCTAGGTACTGAATTTTAACGATATATTCTCCTATTTTCTTAAAACATTAATTGATTATCATTTCCAGAATAATATATTTGCCCAAATATTTTTTGTTATTAACTTTTTGTTATTTTTAATTCTTCCTAGTATAGCAATTTTAATGACTATTGCATACATGTATATATTTCCAAAACATTTAAAAATATCTGTCTGTTGTGTCGTATGAGTGCAAGCAAAATGTATGTAGAGCAATAAAATCTTGTTTTGTTTTAAAAATTAATTACAAAGGAACTTATGAATTATGTTGAGAAAAAAGAAATTATACTTTCGTATATCAGTCACATCTATTCAATTAAATTTATTTACGGAGGTATTTAAAATATACAAAAAAATAATCCACCATTATGATTATCATTAAAAATTATGAATATTTTATCTATATTTGTAGTGTGAAACAATAAGTGTTAAGACTTATTAATATAATTATGAATAGATCATATTTGATATCATTTAAAATTTTCTTTTTGTATTTTAAATTATAACGTTGTCACTGAAGAAAGTCTAGTTTTTAGATGTACTTAATGGAAGTATGTGTGATATAAAATATTTCAACTTAGATAATCAGCATAATGAATGCTTCGTAAATTGATAGTATTTTATTCATTTATAAATTTAAATCAGTTTATTAATTGAATTTACTTAAATTGATAAACGAATATCAAAGAAAATTTAATTTAAACTTTGTTGGCAAAATACTGTGTTGTTGGCTGTGACTAAATATAGGAATTAACTTTGTAGATGTCGAATTAAACTACACGCCGAAATAGGAATGAGCAAATTATGATTAATTTGAAAGGAAAGATTTGTATAGTGTTAAAAGTTAACGGACTTAGCAGCAGCTATGTGTAATTTTATTAAAACTTATTTAATAAATACTCACTTTAATGAATGAATCACCAAATGTATAGAGAAAAATAGTGTAATAATTATCATACGAAAAATTAATAAAGGAGAAAGAGAGAGAAGTGTAAGAAAGTTTATCTCTCTACACTATTTTTAAACTTTACAATATATAATAATATGGTTGCACTATCTTTTTTTAATTTAATAGATATTATTCTTTAATTTAGGGAATGATTCTTTTGGTATTCAACAAACTAAAAAACTTAGGATTAATTTTAAAGTAAATAGTAATTTTTAAAATAAATATAGTTTTCTTTGAATTATTTATGCCTAGTTTATTATCCCCTGTGTTCAAAGTGATCAGGACTCTAATATTTTTTGCACCTAAGCTGTCAACAGTCAATAGTTAAGGTATAACGAAACACTTTAAAAATTATATGTATAATCTACATAAAAGAAATCACACAAGAGCTATTTTGAAATTATTAAATAAAATGGATACATCATTTTATTGTAAGTTGAAAGTGTATAAAACATGAAAATTTATGTCTAGAAACAAAATTGAAATACTCTTATCTATTAATCTATATTTGCAAAATAGAAACTTTAGAATAAAACTGATAAGTAAAAAAATATACTGTATATTTTTGAAATTATATATGACTAGTTTTTATTCCATTATGAATATTTTAAAAACATGAAATAATTTCGCCAAAAATCTTCACGTTACAATTTCGAAATCAAAATAGTGCATAGATTTTATCCCTTTTGTTATAGACAGTTATAAAATTGTTAATCACTACTAAATAAATGTCGTGCACCTACATAATGTATTCATTTTTATTCCTCTCAATTTGGTTGAATTTGGTTTAAGGAAAAGCTCATCGGTGGATCATATCCAGACGCCTTCGAAATCTTATACCTTTTGAATAAACCAATGAGCACTTACGCTAATAATCTTATTAAGGTCTCCATCGTGGTTATTGCATCGCGATGAAAATTGAAACACTGGAATTTTCTTGGCATCCATTCTTTATGACGAAATGCAGCTTGGGAAAGGGCACGTGGACAGGAAGCGACCAAAATATCACTTACGAAAGTGGAAATAAATAAATGAACATCCTGGAACTCAATCATACGTGGAGCAGAAATCTCCCTAACTATTTCACATAGTTCGTGTGGACTCCGTCATCCGCTTATATCTGATTAAATTACCTATATTGAATATCACTTCCTGTTTCTCGAAGTTGTGGAATTGTTGCGGTTCCTTTCTAAGTATCATTATTAATGCACATATTAAGCTAATTCTTTTAAAGTTGATTATTACACAATTTATTCTTAAGTATTCTGTATTTCACTCATTAAGATCTTTTCATTATGAACTTAAAACTTCCTCAAGTTAGTACATCTCCGAGCGTTGAATGAACTGTGTTCTGTTCTCAGAGAGAAGGCTTTTCTGTGTTGCTATTGTAATCATTTTATATACATTTTTGTACGTCCGACATTCCAAGAAAGTCGCTAGTTTCTATTTCAAGACAATCTTTACATCGATTAATAGCTTCATTCTTAGTAGTCGTTAAACGTGATTCAATAAATTCATTAATGAGATTTAAAAAGTTGACAAAAATCAACAAAGAATGAAAATGTTCTAATGTAATAATCCAGCGTTCTGTGAAAAATAGTGACCGTATAAGTAAGCCGGAGACTTTTAAATTTCTTAATGATATTTTTAACTATTATAATTTAACGAATTCTCATTGAAAATATTTTACATAAGAGATATTCATTTCGAGCACTCTTAAAATCTATATTTTTATAAAAAAAAAAACTTTTATTTTATATTTATGAAAATATTTGTATGACAACTTTCTTTGAAATTCATTCAACATCTTGATTACGTAAACTTGGTTACATTTTAGATGATAAGATAATTAGCTTCATAACATAAATTTTTATTGAGACATTTCAATGTTATGGCTACTTTTAAAATGCTTGAATAAGAGCAAATTTAAGCTTATTTGCAAGAGAAACATTACTGCAAAAAAGAATAGTTAATGATGTCATATTTACAATAGTCTTTTATTTAGAGAAAATGTTTCCTGCGTAAAATCTATTTTAAAACTGGAAACTAACTTGAGAAATCTCGAGTTAATGCATAGATGCGTAAAACTATTATGATATGCAAATAAGTCATTCAATTCTAGACATTAAAATTGGTACACGAGGAAGAAATCCAAATACCAAAATGGTATTGATTGACAAATACATTACTTTGGAAAAAACATGTGATTAAATTTTCAAAAAATTAGATATATGGACCCTGAGAAAATATGTACCCGAAATAATCACCTCAGGATGCAATTACAACACTCATACAGATGAGCATTGAGTCAAACCGAGATTGAATGTCATGCACGCAGCTGATGCCACAGCTCATGGACCATGCTGATTAAACCATGGCGGTCCGCCAGTCATTCAATATCTACTTATTAGACGTTCTATATTAGTGTGAGTTCTAGAGAATAAACTGACCAAGTTCAATATCAAAAATGTTCAATTGCTGATGACAATGCAGCAGCTGAACATGTTTTATTTTAAAGAAGCTCTCTATAAACTACCGTCAACATGTCATCCTATTTATTGTGCTGAATCATATCGTTGCACAAGATAACGCACGATCTCGTATACAGAATACCATCACGCAGCTGAATTAATTGACCTACTTATGTATAAAAAAATTTCTAGTTTCCGGCTTATTTTAGGATTAATCCATTCAGCACTACAAGGGGCGAAGATGATGGCAACTTATACAGCGGGGCACCTAATAGGTGTGCCATCTTTGTCCCGAAAGTGAAAGAATAGAGAAATACACTGAAAGGAAAAGAAGCATCCATGAACGAAACCGAGACCTATTGCTTCGAAGTTAGAGTCGCTAATCATTATTTATATATATAATTGTTATTGTAATAAATTTTCTCTTTGATATTTGAGTTTCGTTGGTTGTGTATAATGGTATATTTGACTGGATTCTGCCAATGTGTTGATCGTTTTTGATAGAGTATTGAAAATATCCTCTTCTATCATAAATTATATATGGCTCAAAAACGGATAATTTCTAGATCAATTATTCATTCTTATACAAATCTTCAAACTCTAAAATTATTATTTACAGGCCACTTTACTTACAAAATCCATGAATAAATTTATTTTTTAAATTTTGAAGGCATTCAAGAGCAAGCGTTAGAAAAGTCTTCAGAAAGACAATACTGGAGAAATCTCACAAAATGACATTTAAAAACAATCGAATGTGATTAAACCAAAACACCGCAAAGCGTTATTAATAAATTTTCTAATTTTGCTTCAAATTCAACTATTTTTTTAATCACCTCAGGATACAATTACAACACTCATACAGACTGTTTTAAACAGTTTGAAGTTTCGGATTTTCGTAATAAAATAGCCTTTTTAATCCCTGTAAATAATAAACATATGACTAAAATAGAAATATAAAAAAGCATGTTATTAATAATAAAATTCCCTGCAAGCGTTATTAAATATTATAGTGAGAATTTAAAGTTCCATGTTAAAATATTTGCAAGTGATAAACAGAAAGGTTTTGAGTTTTTTTCATGGATAATTTTCCTTTCTTACGATTTTGTTTAGTTCTTAAGTGTATTCTAAGGTTACAATGGGACATTCTTTTAACTTTATCTCTCAGCTTCCTATTTAATTCCCAAAATAAATTCTATTCCATATAATTCATATTTTATTTTTATTTTGCAGGAATTTTTCCTTAAAAAAAATTTGTAGCAAAGAATAATCTAATTTTAGCCACTTAAGATTGTAAATAAAAATATTTTTTTACGAAACCTATTAAAATTAATTTTATAGGCATAAAAAAACTGGTGAGCTAAATGGAATATTCACGCAATTTTTATTTCCTATAAGAATATTTGAGAGAGATATTCTTAATAGATTTTTCTTAATTGATTCTAAGATATTGTCTACTGTTTTGTATGTGTTTTTATTCCTTTATATTTTGCCTTAGAATTTTTTATTTAACCATATTTGACTTTATTTATTAGATAGAAATAGTTCACAATGTGAGTATTATAAATATTATTCTTAAATAATAAAGCAAAATCTAATTTCTAGTTCAAATATGATGTGTATTTTATCAGAAACACAAAATTGAAGCTTTGCTTAGTTTTATAGATTGAATGAAATGAAAAATGTTTCTATTATTCGGGTAATTTAGATAAAGGCATCCATTAAATATTTGACGAAGATGAGAAAATTCAAAAGGAATATAAAAGTATAAAGTACTGATAAAATTTCAATATTTTTCAGTATTTTTTTATAATATTTATTATAATATTTCTATCGATGTTTTTAAGAAAAGCATATGATCAGTATTCTTAGCTATTATTAATATCAGTATTATAGCTTTTAAATTAGCATCTAAAATGTTACATGATTCTATGCTTTTTTGTATACTATGAAACCACACACACACGTATATTTTACAGTAAAATTCCTATATAAATTTTTGTTCTATGATTTATGCAATAATTTGATTCTATAGTCTTTGAAATAAGTATTTTTGTTCCCTTTATTTCTATGCTTAATTAAATATCTTCTATATTTAAGAGCACTTATATTACAGTCCTCATTTAAATCAACTCAAATTAATGTTTTTTTCTGCAGATCTTCATAAGAAATAAAAACATGATAATATTTATTATGCGTATGAAATTGGGTTTTATGATAACGAACTCTAGAAACATTGATATTGAAGCATCTTTTAAAAATAAACAAAACATAATCATTGTATTAGTCAGTAAATTTTTTGTGTTTTTGTTTATTAAAATACTCAACATCAGGAAATTTAGTGTTTTGTTTCTTTATTTGCAATATATTTCCGGAAGTCTATTTCTGCTTACTAAAATGCTGTTAAGCTCAGCCATTTTGCCTACCAGTTTTGTAATGATCATAATCAAGTGAAATAGTTGAAATCTGACCGAGTATCCTCTTCTTCAGGTCACACTAGTAGAATTATACTGCCACCACGACTTATTTTACGTAGCCCAAGAAACACAGATAATCATCAGCTGGGTTAGGTATAGAAACCATGTTATATCCTGGTCACCAGAATGACGTATTTCCCAACCAATCCACCATGGTCTCTATTTATCTCTCATTATCTGCTTATGTTTGCCGATTAAAACCTGGAACATAGCAAAATGTCTTGCAACTTTTAAAGACATTCGTGAATGACGAGGTCGGTGTAAAAATTAAAAATTTTCTCAGAGAATTTTGTGGGCTATTACATCTTCCAAAATTTTACTTTGTACTTAGTCGCTTTGAAAAACCGTCTCCGTTTGTTGGGGCATCAAATCTGTTGTCTTTTGTAAAATGAGGCAACACCTTTTTCTCTGACATCTGATACTTAATAATTTTCTATAAATGACCTAGTAAAACTGATTATTTCCTAAGAAGTTTATGAAAGTAACAAAAACAAAATGGCCATGCCCATAACACTTAAATGAATGACCTTGAACTCTCTTAAAAGAGACATCCTTCGAATGACCTCGATATGGAATTCGAATCAGTCGGTAATCCCGCGGACAGCCCTCGAGCAATTAATATCCCCCTTCGGAAGACAATTTTAATGAGTGGCGTGAAGCTGCGAATCACAAAACTGTAAACACAATCAACGTAATTACCAACACGTTGAGCGCAAAGCAGCGTAGGGAAAAAGCCTTTATCTCTCACGAAAACAGGCCATTAGTAAAATAAAATGGCATCAGCGAGCGATGATTGCAGATTCTGCAACAACGACAAGATATCAGCGATACAGTTTTAAACGAAGCCAATAACACTCTTCAAAAGACAGAGTTAAAAAGGGAAAAATAATTTCTGGGCGTAGCTGGACTGGGGGGAGATAACGAATGTTAAAGGGATTCGTGAAGAGGAATATATCCCTCAGCAGCAGAGTTCCTTTTAAATGCAACACTCCATTCTCCTTAACTCCGCAAGTAATTAAACTCATTTTATCGAAGACGCCGACCCGCAGGTGGCGCTGTTTATCGAGGCGTCTTGTAACTTAACGAGCTTTCTGAAGATGAGGTTCATCGGGGTTCCATGGACTTTGATTATGTAATGATGGAACGATTTTGATTATGTGTAGGAGAAAAGGGATAAAAGATTTAACCAATCAATAGCATCTGCTTAAGACATGAATAGTCTCTGCTATGTCAAGGAAAGAGGAAATTTAATTCATTTGACTGCGGCGCCTCTTTTGAAGCAAAAAAGAAAACTGAAAGCACATTCGTCGCCTTTGGAAAAAAGTTATGCTTGTAATGACTCACCTAATTCGATTTTCGTTTTGCTATTGCCTAAATCGGCATATAAATTTAATTATTTGAACCATTGGGAAAATTGGAAGTGCCCTTAGCAAGGTATTTATGTATGCACATTAGCCATAAAAATCTTCCGTTTATAATAGTTTTGTCAATGTTCAATTACTTAGGAACAATAATTTTCCAACTCGTGCATCAATAACGCCATTTGAGCATAAAAGATTGCAATAATGCTAACACTGCGATTGAGACTGACAAGTCATTTGCCTCAAGCAACTTCTGAGAAAGGTTTCACTTTCGAAAGTGAATTTCGGGAATTTCATAGAATAGAAAATGTTTCATGAAAAATGAAAGCAATATTTACTTTAATGGAAGTCTTGCTGAACACGCACGGTCCAGGTACTTAATAGGATAAAACGAAATCCTTAGTATTCTCAGATAATTTGATTTTAAATGATATTCATTAGCATAGCAAATGATGAAAAATATCTTATAATAAATATTAGTAACTCTCTTGACGTCTTGGGAAATGTTTTCAAATTGCAACTAACGTCCTTCTGTTAGAACAGTTCCTCTTTCAGAACTTATTAACAAAAGAAAAACATGATATTGACATTGACTTCAGAATAAGAATATCTCATTATGATGTAATTAATATGATTTTGACTTTTATGTCAACAAAAACAGTTTATTTCTTATACATCTGGATCCATCAAAAATGTAAAAGATTTTGTAAATTTGACAAAAGGCATTAAAATAATCATTTAGTCTTTTAAAATCACTTGAGTGTTTTCGTAAATGTGAATGAATGAAAGGGTGAAGCCTCAATTCGCAAGAATGAATTTCACTGGAATGACCCTTTCCATCAGCATTTTTAGTACTGTAATTTCTATTTTAAAATGAAACAGCTTCTTTTGTGAATCCGAGGAGTACTTTTTTGTTAGAGAAATAGTTGTTAGATATAATTTAATTACTTTATGGTTATTAGTTTATAAAGGAAAGAATACATGTTTCCCTGAAAAATAGTTTAAATTACATAAATACAGTTTAAGAAATAATTTCTTTCAAGGTAATTCCGATTTCAACTCACAACTATCTCTGATTATACTACTCCAGATTTATTTATTTTCATTATCTACAAGCACTAATAAGACATGTTAAAAAAATAAATAAAAAAAACGATGCTTTCGTAAAAAATATTTGAGCGAAACTTTGTATTGAATACAATATCAAAATAGTGAAAAAGGCGTCTCGCTTTATAAAATTTTTAAGATAAAATTTTATTAAAAAATAAATGCACGGTTTTATCTCTGCAAATGAGGCATACTTTAACTTTCTGATTGCTATTAAAGTATTCATATATCCAATAATTTTATTCTTCTGAATAAAACAAATACTTTCAGTCTCTTTAACACTAACAGATTGCAATAACACTCTGGAAACGCCATCCTACTTCTCATTCGAAAAAATAACAATGGCTGAAAAGAAAAGAAAGGAATTTCTTCCTACACTTGGGCCTTTGGTCGGAGTGATTAGGGAAAGGGACTTACCAAAGAAGTTGGTGATTCGATGAGGGGGCGATGACGTCGCTTGGTCCGAAACAAACAATAGACGGGAATGAAAGAATCATCCGCGAAAAGGAGATTAAGGTGTATGCTTCTCTTTTTCTATCCACGCCAGAGAACGCTTGAGAAAGGGAAAAACAAGACCAAGAAAACAGGGAAAAGATAGGGAAAGAAAGAGGTAAAAAGATAGGAAACATGGAATAGAGTGGGAACTCGAGGTAAGTCTGGAGGGGTTTCGGCTAAAGAAAACACATTAGTGATATCGATTGCGATTGAGAGTGGAAAAAAGACAAAAAAATAAATAAATAAACGGACTAAAAGCAAATTTGCTGGAATTTGTAATTAAGAACAGATATTTGCTTTATTAGCTACTTATTGTCGATAGTTCGGTTGGTATTTGATATGGCATAAAAGAATCCACATAGTAATTACATCGAAAAAACTTGTTATACGATCAAATAAATTATTTCCAAATGCTTTTTTAATTAAATTAATTATCATTTAAATGTATACAAAAATAAGTTGTTTTTTTTAACTTCGAGTTCAACACATTGTAGAATTTACAATTTATTACAAAAATTTTTTTAAAAATCCATCTATCTGTATATAATAAAAATCATTTTAGAAACATTAAAAGGTACAGATGTTTAAGGACCTTTTAATGGATTTTACAAACTTAAATCTTAGTACTATGAATATATATATATGATGACACCTGTGCAAAAATCACCTTAGTAAAATTTTTCGTAAAATAACAACATGAAATGTTATATTACAACTAAATTTAGAAACCAATTTGAGGTTTTATGACAAATCTTAAATTTAGACTATAACTATAATTTGTACGAAGAAGATGTCTACAGAACTTATTGTTCCTATAAGTTGTGCAGAAAAACGAGGAAAATATTTTACCGTTGTGTTGAGAATGCTACGTTAAAAATAAAGTCTTTTGTTGAAATATAATAAAGAAATCAAGGAATCACACACAATTTTGTAGAAACTTTGCTAAATTTTATCTACTTAAATTATTATTTAGGAATAGATTAATAGACAAAATATTAAATAGGCAAGAAAAAAATCTCTCAAATTAATTGTGATTGGAAATAAGAAAATAAAAAAAACGTCAAAATAATTAAATTGTTAAGAAAATTTAAATAAAGTGATAGAATGGAAAGACTATACACTTGGAAGATATATGATTATTTAAGGGTTAATAGTCTCTATTATCTAAAATTTTATACCAAACTTGGATATATTCGTAAATAATAATAATAACTATGCAATCAAACAAGATGATTAGGTTTCTTTGATTATAGAATAAATAGTTTGCAATCACCATAATGTACAGATAAAACAAAGGATTATCAGATTAAGTTTAAAATTATATCAAAGGTATTGTATTTAGTCAAAAAGGATTTATCAAATTACTATGGTTTCGTTTAAATTTAATATGACATTTTCTCCTCCAAGAAATCAATAAAAATAAGAAAAGATAAGCCTTTTCTATGAAACATGAGATCAAAAATAGACAATATATAAAGAATACAATGAAATTAATCCTACAATTCTGTAACAGAATACACATAAAATATGTCACAAAAAGGCATAAATTTGGTATTGCTTAGAGAACAGACATCTGTTACAAAGTGCCACTTTACAGTATTTTCTTTCTTCACAATTTTTCAACAGTTGTGTTCTTTTAAAAAACAATTGAAAAAAGTAGTTCTTGACAAAGAGAATACAATTTTATATTGCAATAGTTACACATTTTATTAATGAAACATTAATTTTTTTTACAAATATACAGTTTAAGTTTCAATCTACTTAAACTGTCAGTTTTAGAGCAATGAACTTTAATAATTCTCTGTTCATGTATTGGCATACACAACGCACTGCACTTATTAGCGCAAAACTTTTTCCTGGACTTAAAAAAAATTCTTTTTGGTTGACAAAACTGAAAATTTTTTTGTTTATGAGACATAAATAGTAGCATATATGCATATATATATATATATATATATATATATATATATATATATATATATATATATATATATATATATATATATATATATATATATATATATATATATATATATATATATATACTGAATATCTATGTAAAATAAGATTTGTTCAAATTATAAAGTTTCATACAACTGCAACCTCATGCTAAGTTTTCTTCTAGAGACTTATAAAAATTAACTGATATTATTAAGTATAAAAATGGATTTCATCCTATGATAAGAATAAAATTAATTTCATGCTTATTTTTTTATAAATATAAATATAATATATTACCTCATTATAGTTCTGTTAATGTATTCCACAAACACGCACACAAATTTTATTCTTTATTATTTCAATTTGATGCAAGATTTACATTAGTACCTATTATAAAAGCATAAAAAATATTGTTTCAATTAAATTGCTCCCATAAATCAGTTTTCATTGAAACAGGAAAACTCCTATAAAAACACAAAGGGTCTTTCAAAGCATATTAAGCAATATAAGCTTGAAATAAATAAAAAAATCAAAAATATTTAAAAATATATAATTATAATTTTGACTATGTAATATATACAATAAAATACCATTATAAGTAAACCCTTATTCTTTTCATCCACCAAACTTTGGCTTAAAATCGAAAAGTGACAAGAAGGAATGACATGAAACTTATAACAGGATATATATATCGGTCTCTGTCCCACTTAAATTAAAAACTAAGTTTTTCTTTGAAATTTTGTTTACAGCGTTAATAATTAATTTAATATATAATTAATTCTGATATGAGCTTCCTGTAAAGTCGCTAATGCCGTGGTACAATTAATTTATAAGCTATATAATATTCTGTTTTGGAACTTTCGCTTCAAAAAAGAAGCAAACTTTTTTAAATAGTCATCTTGTAGTTAAAATTGGAAGTAGAGAAAAAATATTTAAGGCATCGGATCTCCCTTTCTTTTTATATTCTCGTAGCGTAAAATCATGGTTTTTTAATATCAGCATTATCTATTATTTTCGATTTCTGAATTATTTTTCCAAAACTTTTCAGTGATAGCGTTTTCAGTTTAATCTATGCGTCATCAGTCAGAAATACGAAAGAATGGGGATGAAAAAAATTCAGACTTCAATATTAAATAAAACTTCATTGATATTTTCGCAAATTTACTTTTAAGACTGTTGCTCTTTCAAATGTGTGCGCCTCTTTTACAATCCTGGAAAACCTCATAAGTTCAAATTTCTCTGAATCTATAAGGAAGGAAAATAAAGTCCGAATTGTATTTTATTTATGGCTTCTCGTGAGAAATGCGTTTATTCATGTGAAGAATAAATCGTTTTTATTTTCCTATGGCTTTTCCTAATAAAGCGAATAACACTGAACTTCGGCTAGAAGACAATTTCTCTCTAATAGTTTACTTTCTAAATGTTATCTTAAAGATAAATTCTTTTCATAAGAATTTACATGCGTAATTATGATCATAATTTCATATTATATAGCTGAAAAAAGTATCGATAACGTTTCTATTTTATTTGCATTTAAATTTGTTGAATTTGCTTAAAGAAATATCAATGTCCGTTAGTTGAAAAGAATATTTAGACATATATAATTCTTTCTCAAATGGACAATGATGGACAAATTAACATTAATACTGGCGTAAGCAAGGCACTAGTCTTAAAACTCAAAAGATTGTTTACAAATATTGAAATTATTAATTTATTTTATTAATTAATAAAAATTTTAAAATTTTAAATCCTTGCCTTTTTAGTTTTCGCCGATTTAAACCAACCATAAATTGAATATTTTGTTTTGGTAAAAGTGAGTATTGCGGTCATAGCCTCACAAATTGGAGAAAATTTATCGCCAAGCGGAGGAGACGTAGGTATTGCTATTTAACTAGCAACCCATAATAGCCGCCAATCGAATCTTTAAAAAGCCTTGGCGAGCTATGACCTTAATATTCACTTTAGCCGTTGTCTTGTCTTTTCCATCTTTCCTGTTATTCTTATCTTTAAGATAACATTAATTGTCAACGTGTTAATGGCTTGAATCAATGGAAAACGGCTTCTTAAACCAATGTTTTGGTCTATATGTAAAAAATCGTTTTATAAACAAAATGAACTTCGACAATATTCTCAGATATTCAATGGTGAATTTTGCCTTGTTAGTTGCCGCTCGAAGAAATGTGATTTGAAGGCAGGCATTCCAGTCCGATATACGACACCATCTCAGTACGATATCGTAATTAATTATGTGTTAAATAGATCTATGATTGGCATCATGGATATTTAAACTAATGAGAATTGAAATAAAATAGCGTAATCATGATCTCTATTGGAATAGAAGAAGCAACCACTTTATGCTTAATATCTACATAACAAATGAGTTTTCAAGCATTAATCATCTTATTCAGTTTGTTTTAAGGAAATCTTCATTTAAGATTTCATTGCATGTTGTCAAAGACTGTTTTGAAAAACTATTAATTAAATTTATTTGTTATGCGAGCTCTTTTATGTATTGAACTGTAGAACTTATGTTTTCATGCTTCAATGGACACTTAAATCCTTTTTTGTTCTTTGATTTTTAGCATATTTCGTTGTCATGCATAAAACATACGGTATAATTACAAAAAATATGTAGCTTAAATTCTGCTTCATTTTTCCTGCCATTTAAATTAATTTAACATATGTCTTCTCATTTTATAATTAAGTTGAAATTTAAAATGTTTATTAATAAATGCAGATTTTGGGTTAAAAGGTAGAAATTCATGATTTTACACTTGATGTGGAACTTCAGTTAGAAGAATGTATTTTTGTTTATTTTGAAATGCTGCATTCAATAAATATCTAATGAATATTTTGCTTCTATTTTGATTGCATTAGTTTATTATTTGTCTTTTCATTTCAAAATGGAAAGAAATCTCCGATATTTAAATGTACATTTTCTTCTGATAAATTCCAACTTAAATAGATATGATTTAAATTATATAAATCCCTCGTAAATGGTACCATGATTTAAGTGTAATGGAGTAAAATATGTATATTCATTTAGCTAATAGTAAAAGATTGCAATCATTTAATAGAAGTGATATAATTGGAAAATTTAAAGTCATATTTATTGAAAAAGTTATTATAAGCATAAAATTCTCTGCCTTTGCAAGTTAATTTTTTTTGCTTACTATACCTGAAGAGAGTTCAAAATAAAAACTACTATTACATGGAAATTATATCCACATTAAAAGTCACTCATCTTTATTTAATTAGTAACTAATCTTCTAGAGTATTTAGTTTTGAATATACAAAATTTTTTTTATATTTAAAATAGAAATATTTTAGATAAGGTAATGTACCATTTCAGAGCTTCTTTCGCTTAATACACTAGGCTAATCAAATGTAAGATTTTATATCAGAATACGTTTTAGAATATCATAAGGGCCTAAATAAACATAGATGATTACGTTAATTAATGGGTATTCGAATGAAGGATTTACGCATATTTGTGTAACTCTTAAAATAATGTTAAATACATTCAAGCTCAAATTTTAATATTTTGACTTTTATATCATACAAAATTTTACTTTATATTTATAGCAATTATTCTTATTTTTTTAAATGGTAAATATTTATTTTGTTTAATTGATCAAAAATATTCATTCGCAATCATACGTTATAAATTGATTTTCTGGGCATTTTGAATAAGTTGAGAAAATTTTTGTAACTTAATATATCGTAGAACTGTATTTATCTACATCGCGATAGTGCGTGTTCTACATCTAAACTGTGCGTGTTCTATGTTGCAATAGTGTGTGTTCTATATCACAATTCTGCGTGTTCCACATCTTATTAGTGCGTGTTCTACATCGCAATAGGGGGTGTTATTACAATTTTACCAACACTGCTCTATTAGAATTAGAAATTAAGTTACATTTGAATTCTATAATAAAAGTTTATTGGCTTTTTATACTTTTGTTTTTCTGCAGAGTGATATTTAAGAGTTTATAATTGTTTAAGATTACGTTTTCCTCATATATGACAAAATTTGCTGAAAGTAAATATGGAATTTCTATAGCAATTAAAATTTTCTTAGGTACATTAATTTGAAAAAATTTCTTTTTTGATATGCTAACGGATCAAATAAGCCAGCTTTCGAGAATCTAAGCTTCCAATAGAACATTTACACATACCTGCCATTTGAAAAAATAACGATATTTATTCTATTTTTAAGCATAATAAAGTATTAATCTATAACGAAATACTATACTAATGTACCTAATCTAATATAATCTATATAGTAAAATACCATGATAAAGTACTTATCAAGTTTACCATCTACTTAGCTTAGCACTTTATCACAAAATGTGGCCTCATGTATAGATCAGTAAAAAATAAATAGAATGTGATGCGGATTGCATTTGAAAGTTTCCTTTATTTGCGAAGCAATTAAGTACTGAAATTAGGACTTATTTCATACGCTTCAATACTGTTCAATTGGTGGAGTACTGGAAAAAGCGTAAGCACATTTTCTGCAGTGAAAAAAATCAATACTTTTACAAAAATTAAAAATAGTAAATGTTGTTATATTTTCTAAACAAATTGCAATGTAGAAATGTTTTAAAAAAGGAAGATCTGTTGCGGTACATATTTCTTTTTCACTTCCAGAGCAGTTATATTCGTAGATGAAAGTTTTAAAAGAAGAAAAAAACCATACACCTCTATTCTTGAAGAGAACAAAGTTCTGAAATGGTGTTATGTCATTTAAATAAATTACATTGTGTTATAAGCAAATTTACAATGAGTTGAAATCAGCATAACTTATGGTTTAAATTTATGACAGATTCTATAGTTAAAATGTCAAAATGAAATATAGCAGGTTTTATGATAAGCAGAAAATAGCATCTTGATAAAAGATTTGTTTCACATTGTAATGATATTCTCAATTCAACTTCGTGTAAAAGTTTAGCTGATGAACAGAATAAAGATTGAAATGATATAGATTTTGAGGGAAATGTCCATATATATGATCAGTCATAATGCCTAAAAATTTATTTGTTGCATTGTAATGCTTATAATAACCAATCACACCATCCGAAAATATTTCTAATTGCCCATGAACATTTACAAGAAATTGAAGCAAAACATTTTTATGTCTCATATTTCTTATTGAATTTCCATATTTCACGTTTAAAGAAAAATATGTAATTTATCAATGATGTCTACTCAATGACAATGATTAGGATAAAAATTTAACTTAAATTGTGTAAAAATATGACATAAATTCTTTAAAATTCATTTTAAGGTTTTCTTTTTAATGATATCGACTTATGAATTTAATATATAAGTCATTCATTTCCACAATTTAAATCCATTTTTTGGAAATTCTCTTTCGAAAGTTAGGATTTCTTTTATTAAATAAAATGTCTATTAAATTCAACATGTTATTTGATAAATGATTAGAAAAAGACAGTTCTCTAAAATTTCTAATGCATATTTTGTGGAAACATATTTTTTTCACATTTTCAAAGGCACAGATAAATAATTTTAATGGCTACTTAAATAATCTTCCAATAGACTGCTTTATTGATTTCGATCAAAATGTTGTTGTTGTTGTTCTCGTGTTCATGGATCTAGCAAAAGAAGAAAAGTAAAAATCACAGGCATCTCCGAAAATGGCAATAACTGCAGCTAGCTGCAAAATCGAGAACTTCTTGAATATAAATCGTATCTTATGGTAGATCCATAAGTGGTACTAAACGAAACTTTAGTACTGTAAAAGAAAAAGATGGGTGCTGTAAAATGTGTTTTGGTGTGAGCGATTGGATATCTGTGCATTTTTTACACAGCATGCAGAATCTGGTTTCATCAGGATGCAACCTCCTGCCCTTAAATTGATGGGTCCTTAATTTTGCAATAGTAGATGTTAGGATTCTAGAGACGTCAGGGTCTATGATGAGGGGCTTCTTAAAGGAATGAGGTAAGAGTCTAAATCTGGCTACTGCATTTGCATCAGTCAATGCGATTGTTGTACTAGACTCACCATGGTCTTTGCCTTCTTTGAATAAAGAATCAGTACACTCACTCCCTTCGATATCTACATGTGTTGGTATTCACTGCAACATACAGGATTTTACCTTTGTAAGCAGCTGTTCAAGTGGAACATTTGTGGATTAGGTCATGTTAGTGTCTCCCTTAATGATGGTTACTAAGGCCGATGTAGAACGTGAAAGGATTATCAATCTTTCAGTGGTATCGATAGTTTGCGAGTCACTCTTAGATGATAGAGGGATTCTTTAATTGCCAGGAATTCATTGGAAAAGTTAGAGGTGATTTAACTAGTGTTGGTTTTGTGTTCGTATCTTCTACTTCTAGAAGAAAGAAGTTGAGGGAACGAATTTTAAGAACTGTCGATGTAAGGCGACTACCAGGTTCTCTTCAGAGTGTTTATCATTCGTACCTAGGAAATTTTGTCTAAGATCATTGAGACCTTTCTTAGAGCATGGAAGCAACAGGTTTTAGATCAAATTTATACAAAGAATAATAAATTTAACTCGATGAATGGAATAATGAAATTCATTTATAGCACATGTTGAAGCTAGAAGTTCCATTTTTGATACAAAATATACTTTTTACAGTCTGTGATTTTATGTAAATGATAAATTTCAAGATGCAGATTTCTGTTAAGATGATTTTGTTCTGTAGATGTATTAAGAAAAATATGACATATAGTAAATTGTGTTATACATTTATAACATTTTTGACATTTATTTGACAGTTAAATGGAAAATAAATTTTAACATTTTATCAAGTGGGTTTTTAATCTTAGCATAACTTTATCGTAAGCAGGTAAATGAACATTTTGTATTCTAAAAGTGATCTAGGGAAGTTTAGCTTTTTGGTAATTTATTGAATTATTTGGCTGATATTTACTCAATTAAGTTTCCCAATATAAATTGATTTTATAGCATTTTTACTTTTTTTTTGACAAATATCAACATTTTATTTTTGGGTATTATATATGATCCTTCTGTTACTGAAAAAGATTACATCGTCAAAATGTTCCTCCTTAGGTCAAGGAAATGTAAGTAAAAAACTTTACTTGGAAATATAATATTCTTATCACATAAAACTTTACTATACCTTTATTAGTTATTATGTTAAGCTTAAATTTAATCTTTCTTAACATTTGCAATAGAAAAAATTTGATACGGAATCTTTCACTCAAAAGATTTTGTGATTTCATTGTTGAATTAGTTCGAAAATATTATTCTATTTTTTTCCAGATTAAATAATGCAATAAATGATGTATTCATTAGCTCATGTGACAATACAAAAAACTTTTTTTAGCACTGGATGCAAGCTGTGTCTTAAATTGAACTGAAAATAAATTGACCAAATATAAAAAATTAATAAAAATAAACAACTCACAATATTTCAACTGTGAGCAATGATATATTATACATATGTGCCTGGTAATTTAACTAAAGCCAAGGGAAGTGAAATACTAATTTAATGGTCAAAACATTTTCAACCGAAAATTGTTGATCAATTTCAGTCTATTGATTAACTGCCGGACATCAAACGTAAAATACGGGGTTATTCTATTAGTTTATTACTGTTATCTTATAATATTTTATATTTTTAATTGCTATTTTGTTACTTTAGAAATTATTCATTACTAATTTTTAGGAGAATTTAAAAATTTTAAATGCTCTTTTAATGTTACCCAAGAGTCATCAAATGGATTAATTATGTTAATTTCCTTCTTCTTTTACAATGCATATTTTTTACATTTGACCCTTATTATTACGTTACTAATTCCGAAATTTTTATGACTATAAAGTAGTTTATTATATAAAGAATATTTTAAGAATATGTTTCTTTAGTGATAATCAATCTTCCAAACTTTTAAAATATTTTTTTTATTACTTCAATAATTTTATGCGTTAAACTTTCCTTAACAATTAGTAAACCTGTTTTATTGTTTTTAAAACGTTTCCAAAAATTTAAAATTAGGTACAGAGAGATCCTAGTATGCTTGTAAGGCTATATCATTTTATATGCAAATATTCTCTGACTATAAAAGGGATACCAATTGTGAGTGATATCCTTTTATTTGCAAATCAGTATCTTATTACCATATCACGAATTTTTCACATATTTTTGTGAAATTGTACTATAAATATTTTCGCAATAAAATGAGTTAGCCTGATTTTAAGGTTTCGATCATAATTTATATTAAATCCTTTAGAACTACGGATTTCTATTCAAATATATTAAATTTTATGTCATTAGATTTCACAACTCGAGAAATACGAATGATCAAAATCATAAATATCTCTCTTGAACATAAAGTATTAGATATGATTCACTGACTGAAAAATGTATGCCAATAAAGTTTATTCCTATCAAATTTATTTAGTTTATTATCCTCTGTTTGGGATTGCATCAGTTGGACAGGTAGTACAAGAAGTGTCTGAGGATAAAAAACAGTGATTTCTTTTCCTTTCATTTAGTTATAAGCAAATTTATTTTTCGTTTCTAAATTCTAAATAAAATTGCAGCTTTAAGGGAAGAATTAGTGGGGTCGAGCTGTAAACAGGAAATATTTTCTGTGATTATTGAAATCTGTATACCGTACCATACAGTGTCAAGATGTTTCGTAATATAACAGTACGCTTTTTATAGCATTCATACAGCAAAAGCGACAATACTGGACTTATTATGACAGCATCATGATCAAATGATGGTGGGTTCGATCCGGAAAGAAATTGAAATCAATGTGTAGGTAGTTGCTTCACATACATTGTTTCACATACATACTATGTCGGCCATGTATGCTTGTAATAACTTAGAATAATCTTTAAGTTGTAATGACCTGCCTAATTAGTCCTTGTGAGCAAAAAATGACCGTTGTGTGATGAACCAACCACTCAATTAACCTCCATTAGGGTGGCGTAATAGTTTAAAAAGAAAAATGAACTCAATAATCAACATCCTCATTTGATTATAGTTCAGTTTAACGAGCCATTCTTTCTGGGGCAACATTGAAATATACCTGAAATTATCAATAATATTCTATTAGTAATTCTAATGCCATAAAAATATTCCTAAATACAGATGAAAGGTCAAGAATTATGGATTTACCAAATTCATCAAAACATATTTTTATTTCATTAGAATTAAGAAATCCTTTTATCTCTCTCTCTTGTGACTTCTTTTGTCAGTTAATTTGCGTTATTCTCCCTGAAAGTGGACTTGGAAAAACTGATCAATCAAAGTGTCCATCAACATACCAACCAGCACAAAAATAAAATCAAGTTGGATAACCTTACCATAAAATGAGCCGCTGGGCGTTGCGCATTACGGATACAGTTATCTGAAGAGCAGCCACGTACTATCTTTCTTACTCAAGGATTCGAAAGCTGCATCCTTTACTTCCCTGGGGAGTTCGTCTGTTGAGAAGAAGTCAAGAAGTAATTCAACTCGCTTGGAGTGTGTCCTCGAGAGCTCTTGTGACCAAAGCTGAATGGCAGATAAACCCACTCTATTTTCTATAGATATACCCAAGGAGGCCTTAAATAAAAAAAGGATTCTCTTTTCCTTGAAAATGACCATTTCTAAGGTTCCTGCTGGGACTGTAAATAAGTAAACTGCTACAGACTGGACAAGAACTCTCTCGGAAAAACGTATTACTTATCATTAAAAGTTTCAGTCTGAATTTTGTGGATGGAAAGAAGACAAATGTTTCTGCTTTCCTGATTCATAAATATTTGATTTGCGGACTTAGAAAAATTCAACTAATCGTTTGTTATTTTTACTTTTCCCTTCTTAATTTCATACGAAAATTAATATTTACTTTAGTAATACGAATCACAAAGTACATACAACACTAATTCAACGGAATATGATATAAGGCATAACCTAAATTAATTTTCAATATTGATTTCATGAAGAAAACTTCATATGAAATTGTTAAAATATTACTTTGAAATTTTATCCATAAAATAAAGACTTCATGAAAAGTATTGTAGCTCAAACGGGTGTATCAACAGTTTTTCCTTTCCACGGAATAATTCTTTTTTCAGAACTTTAAAAACACCATTTTAGACAACGAAAAACTTTAAAAGGAGAAGTCTTCATAATTAGTGAGCAGCTATCTGGTGAGAAGCAAGAAGCAAAACCCCCTGGTAAACTTCTAAGGCTTCACTTTAGCAAATGGGCCGACCGATGGCGGAAAGGTTAGCGTCCCTAACTTCGAAGCAGTAGGTTCCGGGTTCGGCCATAGATGTTCTTTTCTCTCTCTGTGTGTGTTTGTCTTTTTTATTCTTTCACTTTCGGGAAGAAGATGGTACACACCCACTGTATAAGATGCCATCACTTTTGCCCATTATAGCGCTGCTATTAGAAAAAAAAAAACTTTATCAAATGTAGAAACAGAAAATGTAAACTCACTATCTGTCTTGCTTGCATTTTACTAGGGAGTTCAAACTTTCACTATGAAAAACGTGGTCTTAATTGCTTACTTCCAGTAATTTTTGGTTCTTGATTTAAATAATAGGATATATTTTAAAAGTTCTACAAGTTTTTTCTTTAATATGAAACCACCAAACTTACAGTTAATGACCTGTTGGTTTATTTTATGGTACTTATGATAGCTTTATTTTATATATAATAAATAAGCAGAAATATAAATTAATAAATGAAAAAAAAATGTAATTTATTATGTGTTTTATTATTATTCATTTTATATTTATTATATATTCTCTGATTTTTACAGTTAAATATTTAAAGATACATATGAATATCTGGACTATGGGAACATTTTAAAGCCTTAATAAACACAATTATTCTCAAACCTCATTCGCACTGTACTTTTAAATATGTTCAAGTATCGAATAAATATTTTCGCGGTGGCAATTTGATTTTAAAGTAAATCGGAACTCTGATTTACTTAAAATAACTTTAGTGGAGACTGATTTAAACACCTTTCAAATGATTTAGAACCATCTCGTTTACTGATGTCGTTGTCAATATTTATTGATATGTCTGAAGCTGATTAATATAAATATAAAAAGCAAAAGTCAAAAACCGATGAAACACAATTATTTATTATGGAATTAAGAATCAGAAAGCTATAGGTTTGTCAACGTTGTTCTTTGGTTTCGTATTCATCATTTGAAATATCAAAATATTTCATTTGGGTCTGTAAATGCTTAAAAGGGTGCTCAACTATAAAAAAAAAATTAAAAATATCATATAATTTATAAATTCACCGAACAATGAATAAGTTTTAGAACCAAAACCAGAATTCCTGTAATTAGTTTTGAGAGTAAGGCAATGCGAAATCTGTTTTCAATGTGGAGTTTAATTAAAACAAATTTAAATTTAAATTGATTTAAAATATGCAATACGAACGGGGTATTAGGAAAAAATAGTGAGCATTGCTTCAAAGTATCAGTTTCTAAGACAAAAATAATTCTCAAGAAATAAATCATTTTAGTTTTATCCAATTAATTTGTCGTGTCATAATTTTAGAATGAAAGAAAAAGGCAAATCACTTTTATCCGAATACTCTCAGTAATTTTTAAGAAATAAGATTTGTAAAATTCATTTCTTAAAAAATAATGTTTTTTTTAATTGAGCTGATTTTCAATGTCCAAAAAGCAAACGATTTCTTCTAAAAGTTTTTGTTCATCATATATATATATATATATATATATATATATATATATATATATATATATATATATATATATATATATATATATATATATATATATATATATATATATATATATATATATATATATATATAGTATATATATATATATATATATATATATATATATATATATATATATATATATTATATACATATATATATATATATATATATATATATATATATATATATATATATTAAATAAAAATTTATATCTTCATGTTAACTGTTATTGTTAGAGTCTTTATTCTAGGACGAGAAGAAAAATTGCATTCAATTAATCTTTAAAGGTTTACCAAAAGCCATCTACAATTCTGGAACCAGAATCTTAAATGGCTTGCTGTGTAAGAGATAAGAGCCATTGATATTCATGAGAGAGAACATTAAGTAATTTGACAAAGATACATAAAAAATGTATAATTCGAATTCCGATTTTTAATTCCATTTGTCGAATGAAGAGCAATTTATTTCAATGTCTTAATCTTAATTTATTTCAATGTTCTTAAATTTCTACTTATAGGAAATAGAACTTATTATCATAATGGTTTCAATATATTTTACGGTTAATATATGAAGAATTTACGCCAGTCAGTGAATTTATACTTGAGAATTTACGCCAGCCTTCAAATTTTCAGCGTCTCATTTGAGCAATAAATAACAATTACCACGAATTTAAAAAAAAAAAAATTCGCAGATCTGTTTGAACTAGTAATATTAAGGTTATGCATCCATAAAATGATATGAAAAATATAAGTACTTCACATCTCAATTAATACAAACTTTCAGTTCTTAATATGAATTATTTATTTATTTTCCTCATTTTTAATTAATAAGTAAATTAATATTTTTATATATTATTTAGTTACAAATATCATTATTTTTAAATTTGCAAAATTTTTACGCTGTATTTCCTAAAGCATTATTTATTTGCGTATAGATTAAAAAAATTAAAACAATATTGGTATAATAGTATTTATATATTTTTAAAATATAAAAATAATTAAAAATTTATATAATAAAACCCTAACAAATACATTAGTTGAATATTATCTGACCAAAGTATTGCATGCAGTTTTCAGAGCTCTTAAATTTGTCTTATGTATACATGATGATTATGCATGTATATGTTACGGCGTAATTATATATTAATTAATCGATATAATTTTTCATAACTATAACTGTAACTAATATGAGTTTAAAGTTACTTCCTTGCAACATATTTATATTTAATTTATTTTTGTCATTATATTGCATCTTGATTTTTATCCATCTTACAATACTAATTAATTATGTGCTAATCATTTGCTTAAAAATATTCTTCACGTGGATATTTTTAAGTGATTTTTCATTTTTAATTAAGTAGTTTTTTTAAAAATTCAACAAACATAAAACAGTTGCAGTTTTATTTTTTACTTTTAAAAACTGAAATGGCTACATATTTAAAAAAAAGTGTGAAGTTGCAGTTTTGCCATTAACAGTGACGTATTTGAAAACACTATATTATTTTGCATATTTAAAATAACACAATAATCTTTTCTACTACTTACAATAAACTAATCTCCTTTTCTTTCATCATTTTCATATAAAAATTTAATAAATTTAATGATAAGTAATACGACGCAATGAATTTATGTGTAGAAATATTTTCTTTTGAATTAAACTTATCTGAAATAAACGTCTCAGTCTGTCAGAAATTGAGAATTATCAAAATATTTTATGGGAATTGCTTTTGGAAAACTATCTTTATAAGTTTATCATTTGTGTGAAACAATAGCACGTTATTTCTAGCGCAGTTAATGCTCCTTTCGTTAGTTTTGTTGTAAAAACGAATTCTGTAACTTTCATAGATATGGGTTATGAGTAACTTTCATAAATATGTGTTACCAAATTACACATAATACATTATAGGCTTAACAATTATAAAAGTGGTAAATATAAAAATAACTATGAAGAAAACAAAAATTCAATTTATTTCGTATAATTTTAAATGTGCTTAATAAAATTGAATTTTAAATTTATTACTTCAATCGGATATTCGAATAATGGTCATGATTCATCAAAATAATTTTATATGATAAAGAATATAACTGAATATGAAGAATATAACATAAAGAATATATGATGAAGTTAACAGTTTTATATTTAAAAGAATTTTTCCTAAAGAAATATTACAGATACGATTAATTTAATTTAAATCTTTAATTTTTGTAACCAAAAAAATATTCCTGAATCTCATAGTGTACATTATTTTATAACTATGATGAAACTACGATAGCCTGCAGAAGAAAGCATCGTTTTCGTGGCCAGCAGGTATCGTGTTCGATACCTAAATCAATTAAAAAACGTTGTCTTAAAAAAGTATATGTATGTTTACAGCTATGTAGATTTCAATATCCTTCCATTGGTGTGGAGCTGAATGGAGAAGAGAGTGTCAGCTCAGTTGTCAACTTCATCACTTAAGAGAGGTTCAAATTTTACGAAATTATTGACTGTATTAAGAAGTTTAATAGATTAAACTGGTAAAATACTATGATTATAATGTACATTTTTTGATTAATTACATTTATGAGGATCATTTTTGAAAATGACAATATCGCTTTATAAGAAAATTTGAAAATCTAATTTATGAAAAATATCAATAAAATATAATAACACTGAGGAATATTAAACACAATTAAATTGTAAATTATATTTTAACTGTGCTACAATAACACAATAAAATATTTATAATTTGGATTACGCAAGATAAAACATGCCAAGCAATAAAACCATAAGCCTTTTAATCATTAAAATAACTATGACTATTTTGGAGTGGGCAATTATTTTTTCAAATATCCATATGACATTTATGATGTTATAGTTAATTAGCATTTACATTTTTCAACTTATATCATTTTCATTTTTCATTTATATTCGAGGGATGAAATCAATGTATTTATATTAGTGTTGTAACTGCAACACTTCAAATGATATTGTAAGAATTCATTAATAAATTGATTCAGTATTATTATAAGTCATCGTATTATCTAAACTTCATTTATATGATAAAATATTTTTATTGACAAAGTAAAAGAAATGTTATTAGCCATAGTAAAAGTAAGAAAAAATTATCATCAAAAATGCGGAAAGGAAAATATTTTAATTACCGATCTAGCACTAAAATGTAAAGTGATTAATTAAAGATTCCATTAAATATATGTTTGCATTTAATATTAACTGGAAATCAATAGCAAGAGAAATTAATTTCTCCTTAAATATTTGAATAATTTTTCTAAGAGAAACTTTCTCTGGTCTTATAAATCTATAGTTGATAAATAAGATAACAAAGAAAAATAAATTCTTCTTATAGGAAAAACATAAAGAATGGTTGTTAAACTCGATGGATTTTCAGTGTAAAGACAGAAATATACATTGTCAAAGACAAGACCCTTTTTTCCCTTGTCGTTTTCGAAAATGCCAATTGGTAACAGTCTTGCTCTTTTAATGTTCCACAAGTATAGATTTAATAAATCCAAAAACTCATTAGGAAATTATCGGTAAATGTTTTTAATAATTTTCTAAACTTAAAAATTCTTAATACGAGTACTCAAATTATTCGGGTAAAAATATTTTTACGTCACAAAAGGATTTAACTGTCACAAGACTACGATCAAGGAAAATATTCTTTAAAAACATTTTTACTCGCCTCGATCATCAAACTCGTTCCTCGGAATTTCAGCTTTTAAAATGAAAAAAGTTCACATCGTCTGCTGAAATGGTGTTCTAATGAATTCTTCGCATAAAGAAAGATAAAAAGCTTGAAGTGTGGGAATCCAGATAATTACAGTTTGTGCACTTTTATATTAATTATGTGATCCGCTGGCATTGCCATCTGTGGAAGATAAATCACTACAATTAAATTTCTTTTCAAACTTCTGAAAGATAAAGATCCACGCAGACAATCTCAAGAACTTTTCTGAACTTAGATTGAAATGAAAGTAAGTCCATTCATTTTTTTCTCTTAAGTAAATAAAGAATTACTCTAAAAGTACGTTGCATATAGTTTAAAAATTCCCACTTATAAATTTTATCTATTAGTCAGAAATGGCCTTTTGAAAACTTTTAAATACATAAGACTTGTTGTTCTTCCGGAACATTTTTTGGTTGCTTAGATTTTTAATGCCTGTCTTAAATCGTCCGTTCCTTGAAATGAAGTGGATTAAAGTATAACCTAAGTTTCTGTCTAAGTGTTCTAAAAGTAAGAATGATTAAAAAGGAATAAAATTTTCCATTTTATTGCTTATATTAAAAAGATTCTTCATGCAAAGTACTTAAAAATATAAAACTTTAGTAGGGAGCAAAGAACATAAAAAACTTATAAACCTTAAGCAATTTAAATAAAAAAATTAAGTGAAAAAGACGATTCAGACTGTATATTCATAAAAACATTCAAATTTTTAAAAATTTAGTAAACTGTAAAAATATTAAATGCAGAGTAAATAAAATAAAATTTGATACTCGAATAAAAAGTTGTAAAATATTAGGTTACGAAATTATGACTTCCGGTTTTTACATTTATGTCTTCTAACACAGTTAAGAAACATAGTATATTCTTACCTTTAAAAAAATGAAAATTTACTGTATATGAACTGAAAACCTTCTCTCGCTATAGTTTTTTTCAAAAGATATTTTTATGAAAATAATAAAAATTCTGTATCACTAAATAAAATTTTATACTGTAAATTTTTGTAATTTTTTTATCTGAAAAATAACAAATATTATCTCTTTTTACACATCTTATTTTAGTGAAATACTTCAAAATTATTTGCGCATTTGAATCAAAACATAGAAATAAATTTTTTGGCAAAAATTACATAATTTAAACACCAATACAAATAAAAGAAGAATTTATACATACAAGAAAGAAAAAACTGTAAGCCTGTTTAGCATGCACGTTTTGCCCTACTGTTTAAGTCTAGATCATTTAGATAAAAAGAAAACACAAACAAAATCGCATCCGATCAAAAATTGGATGAAATTTATCTATTGTAAGATACTTAATAAGAAATTTTCTCAAATCGCCAGAAAAAATTAATTCAGCAAAGATTAGTATTCATTCAGACTGCGCTTATAAGAAAAAGATATTCGTGATAAAATTTGACTTAATATTTAGCCGTTTATGATAAAAAAATTCAATACATTACATTATTTAGAACTTAATATTTTATTAATAGAAAGTTGTTGAAAATTATCATAGACAATCCTGAATATAAATGAACTCTTGTTTGCCATTTGAGAAGCTTTTGAGATAGAATTTCTGAAAAAGGGAAATAAGTCAATACTAACTAGTGTCGCTGAAAAAATTTCGCTTCTTGAAATATTTTCCTTTTATAATAACATATATAGTTCAAGAAAATTTTGTTCTATGATACAATATTTTGCGGAAAGTATCAGTAACATATAAGACGCTGTAATATTTTGTGGAAAGCATTATCTTAGTCATTAAAAATATCCTGTTCCCATTGTGTAAGGAATTTGGTGATTATTTGGAAGAAGGAATATTTTTTTTAATTAATTGACAAATTCCCTCTTTTGTATTCTTTTCAAAGATTTAACTTTCGATCTTGCAGAATATGCACATTCCGTAAAAGTCAGATATTCGTTGAAATGATTTCGCAACAACTGGATAATAGTAACTTTCACTTGTTCTAAGCACAAACAAGTTAATGCCTTCCCGCTTGTTAACCAATAACTGGCAAGGCATTTTGGCATTAATCAGCAAAGTACTTTAGCAATAATTGCCAAGGCACACTCAAGAACATTTTCATAATATAAAAGAAAAACCAATTAATAATTTAATAAAAAATAAATTAGATTTTTTTATTATTTTTTTAAAAAATGTTTTTTAAGAAATAGTAATTATTAATCGTACTGAAAACACATATGATTTTTAATAGATGCACTATCATCTTTTATTCTGAGCATAGAAAAAACATTTAACCGTACTCCATTTTTTCTTAAATGATTTTTTCGCATTAGTGAGAATTTAGAATGCTATAACCTAAATATAGATTCCGTTGGAAATGGTCAGAATAGAAATCAACTGAAAACACCTCAAAGAACGCTTTCAGACATTAAAAGAACACAACAATTTAATTCCATGAGAGAATCAATATACTTTTGATGAGAGAGCAAGGTGCAAGAAGTGCTGAAAAATTTTTTAAAAAGTTGAGAGAACTATATTAATTTTTTAATTTATCATAATTTTTTGTTTTATATTTCTATAGTTTTTTGTGTGCATTAATATGTAATATATATAAATCTTTATTTTACCAATGAATTATATATAAGATAAAAATATTTATTATGAATAGAATTCTTTTAGCTTATCAAATTATTTTTAATTTCTGTGTGTGATCGATTATATTCCAATTGAAAACTTTTACTGCAATTCATTTTTTAAATTTTTGACACTGGAAGGGTTAAGTAAGAGGGAAGAGATTTATGAGTGAAACTAAAATTTAATGGTCTGAGCATTGACGTCTGTTCACATGCGTTACTTCATTAGACTTTTATTCTCTACTCATAAAAGGTATTTTGTCGAACATCTAGTGAAAACATGTGATTCTGTAGACTGAATATATATTATGGTTGAACTAACGCCATAAGAAGAAGGAAAAACTATTTCCTGACGTAAGAAATTAAAGGCACTCTCGGTTTGTCTTTCAGAAATATTAAAATGAGAAAAATCGATTCTGAAAATATATATAATGAACTTCCGATAATAGAAACTGAACCGAAGTTTCAAACTTTTAAACAAAGAAAAACTTTTTAGAGATAGCAGAATTTTATTGAAGACAGCGAATGATTAAAAATCTTACTAGTTCTAACAAATATTTCATTATTGCTCTCAGATCGCTATTAAAAACGGAAATAATTTCACCTCTCTCGCGTCTTATTAATGCTGCGACTGCTTCTTCATAGCAGTTAGAGCTTCCTTTCCCATTCCATGTGAGGTCCAAACTGCTAAAAACTGAGTTTCACCCACACCTCCACCAATCCTTCTCGTTCCAATTTCAACACCTTCCAAAATTAAAATTCTTGAACTTCTCCGTCCTCTACCGGAAATTTCGAAAAGACACCGTCGGAAAAAGAGAAAACGTCTGTATGTGTATTTCCTACCTCATCGTCTACCCCCTCTCCAACAGAATACCATCTTCGTCGACCCCCTAAATCTGTACCTCCAAGACATACACTGTTCTCTCCCCTTTTATTGACGACGTGTGTGGGTGAGGAGAGATATCTGGAGCGCTAATTAGTTGCCTTTCGACTCAGTCTCCATGGCAACCGGAACCTCCCGATGGATTTACGTATTAACCGATCCAATCTCGATTTTCCAGGAAGAACATTTTCTGAAAGGCGAGATAGAACGAACTGTAAGAAAAAGAGGAAAGACAAAGAGTGTACGAGGGGAAAGTTATACCTATGACCATCCGTTATGAAGGGGCCTATGAGAGATTTTTCAGCCTTTTGTTGGGCGATGACTTTTAGATGACTAGGGGGAAGAGAAGCAGGACATCTATTTGCCGTTGAACCAATGAATAGATGGGCCCTAATTACTGACGGAGTAAGGGAATCTAATAAGGCAGCGTGTGGTATGCGTACCTTAGAGGCGATACACTGGGGCAACGTTTACGGTTCAAACAATCCCAGAGCAACCCCCTCTTAGGCCGACGACTCTAAAGCGACGGTGTCATCAACATTGTTTGCCTTCCATCATGCTCAGGTGCGTTCCACGATTGAGCTGGATTTAATTGCTTTTTTATAGCGCGGTTGCAGTTGTCACCCTTCTGAGAGGGTGATGCATATTCAATACTTTTGAACTTTAGCTAGACTCAAAATAATGCTGAGTTTTTAGAAAGACACTTTCTAAAATTTATTATATGGCAAGTGATGGAACTCGAATGCAAAACAATTTAGACAGCACTTTTATGTGTGTGTAAATAAATAATATAAATAAATATTTTAAAATTTAAATTTATTTATGAATAATCAGTGGCTTACGAAATAGAGGAATTTTAACTTCGGTTGCACTGGCCAAATTCTCATATGTAATATTTTAAAGATAACCTGTTGATATTTAAAAGGCCGTACGAACAATTAATAAGATTTTATGATTGAACCTACAGATTTATTTGTCATATATATATATATATATATATATATATATATATATATATATATATATATATATATATATATATATATATATATATATATATATATATATATATATATATATATATATCAGTGTGGTTTATTTGTAAAATATATAATTTTATCATATACACATATTTAAATTCATCATTCCATTGTTGTTCAGGTTTATCTTTTCATATGGCGAGTAATTTGATAATCATTTAATTTTACATGTTGGGAAAAATGAAAGCGTAGAAACGTATAATGTGTTTAAATAAACTGCTCATAAAATGAGCATAAATTTATAAATATAAAAGCTTTCGTGATAGAGCTGTTAGAAATTAATTCAATAATTTAAACATCGTAGGCAGCGCAAATTTGTTAACAGAAATTTTAAAAACATTATTTAAAAACATAGAATCTGTTCTATCTACGCAAAAACGTAATACTAATTTGCGGAATAGAATAGTAATAAAACACATGCATTATACGTAAAAACCAAAATTTCAATTTTCGCTCCTGTTTCTGTTTTTTGTTGACGTGCATCACTTGAAACTATCTACAGAAAACACACAACACACATCTATCTATCTATCTATCTATCTATATATATATATATATATATATATATATATATATATATATATATATATATATATATATATATATATATATATATATATATATATATATATATATATATATATATATATATATATATATATATATATATATATATATAAACAGATACAAGACCACAACCTCTAAGCAATAATCATTAGAGTTAACAGAATCTTCAAATGCTTAAAGTATTTTGAGACAATTTATCGATGGTTAATGCTTTTCCTTATAGTTAATGGCCCCAAAATATTTTTCTTTCAGTTTAATGCCTATTATTAAAATTGTTCTCTACTATTTTTAGAATTACAGAAATTATTTATTGGATATTCTCACCTTGATTAAAAACGTTCAGTATGTAAACTAGAAAAAGAGCAAGATACTTGACACTATAAAATATCAACTATCTATCTATATACCATGTATATATACATATATATATATATATATATATATATATATATATATATATATATATATATATATATATATATATATATATATATATATATATATATATATAAATCTCCGTAATAATTAAACTTCATATATTTAATAACCTCTAACTTTGATACTTATTCAATTACTTTCCTTCTTTATATTCTATGTTTAACTTAAAGCTCTAAAACCCAGAAAGATTTTAAGTATCATCTCATAAATTATGTTAATAACACACATATGTTATTATATTTATTATTCGATTCTTTAAAATTTCATACTAATTGACAGCTATTTTAAGTAATCTTAAGACATATCATATACATTCATTTTTAAATTATTAATTTTGTTTAAATTAAAATTTGAGTATTTTTAAAAAATGTAATTTTACATTTGGTATCTATGTAACTTTGCTTTATTCTAATCATTATTTGCTGGACATATTTTTTACTTAGTTATTGGGAACTGGGTCATTAGATTCATGGATTTCGTTTAAGAATCATGATTTGAAGCATGTTGGTACTAATTAAAATAATTGAAATAATTTCTTTTATTATTTTTTTCAGATTGAGGTAATCTAGGAATAGTTAAAGTATAAATTTTGAATTATGCCTTTCAATATTTCAATTTCGACAAGTAATTTCATTGGTTTTAATAGTACAAAATGGTTTACGTGAGCCTCATTATATTAAACAACCCATATACTTAATTCATTTGACCCTGCTGTAGACATTATAATAAGTATTGATACTACAGTATACTTGTACTTCACATTTATTAATATTTCGTTCAATTTATGATAAATGGATTTTTTGACCTGTCTAAATTTTGTGCAGTATTTAATTCAATCGTATTATTCATTGTGCTTAGTTTCCAATTACATACAGCGAGATTTCTGCATTAATGTTGTTGTTCATTATTCAGATAAAGACAAATATATTATGCTTCCCATCAATAAAAGTATTTTAGTTTCTGTCCATGTGGGAAATGCGTAGTATAAGTGGAATTTTCCAAGAAAAATAACACCAACGGCAATAGTCATTGAAATGGAAATGTGAGTGGATCTGTAGAAGCCGAGTTCTATTATATATTCAGATCTAAATTAATAGCGTCGGAACCCTTGGCAGTAGCAGAGCGTCATATCTTGGCGGCATATTTAGAGAGAGAAATCCTCCACTTTCCACCACACTTCCTGTCGAGTAAATTAATAGGGAACCAATGAACACGCGGATCGCTTTTCTAGAAGCCTTCATAATGAATGAAGGGAATGGATGTAGTTGACTTCCATAATAAACCCTGGGCAACAAATTCGGGGATTTTGGAAGCATTGCTCGTTATAGGGTAATTATTCCAGGGAATCGTGCCTAATTTGGAATAATGCAGTTAATGCATCTCTCCCTTCAAAAATGTTCTTCTACTTCCTCCCTCTTGGCAAGAGAGCATGCGCCAAAACTCGAGAAGATAAAATGCAACAGAATTTTAAGTTACAGGAGTCTTATAAATGTGATTAGGGAAATTTTCAAAATACCCGCTCGTGAAATATGCGATTCACTTATCCCGGACGTGGCTAATGTAAGAGTTAACACAAATGTGAAGCTTGTTGATAATAATGCCATGGGTCGAAAGACTTTGCATTTGTTTAAAACTGGTGGGCTTTCAGTTTTAGTTATAGTAGTTCAGTATGAACAGATTATATCACATAGTATTAGAAGGGATAAACATATTAAGTTACAAGCTGAGTATTTTAATAGGATTCAGACAGTATTCAGCATAATTTCTCAGATAATGAATTAATACTTCGCAATCTCCTTAAGCTCCTTGATCATATTAATGCAAAGTAGAATTAAAATTTCATAAAATTATTGACTTTTGGCGATAATATAAACAATAAATTTTGAAATATTTTGAAATCAAAATATTATACGTCAAAATATTTTCACATTTACTTATTTAAAAGAAATTCGAAAATTGTTATGATTTAAGTTGTATACATCCAGTGAGCCACGCTTTATTGCTAAAAGTGTTACTGAGTTTCCAAAGATTAAACCTTCAGTTCAACAGTTCATTGTTTTGATTGTAACCCTGGACAGGGTTTTGCTTGCAATGATGTGGAATTCACCTTTAAACCGTAGGATTCAATTGAATCAGCTTTCATGTCTAAAAAGTCACCATTGAATGACAAACCAACTTGAATCTAAGGTAAGATATCATTTCAGGAAATGCATACATTTAATTTTTATATTTATTAATTCTTGTTACAATTTACTTAATCTCATAATGAATTAGTGAAATTTTATCATCATCCTTGGACTGTCGAGTCATGGATGATGATAACAATAAATTAGTTTCAGAACTACAGATTTTCCAAAATTAATTGATATTAATTATTTAAAACAAATTATGGTAGTTTTTATCTAGTTTAACAGTGAAAACTGATAAACTGCAAAAAATCTACAAGCTGAATTATTTTTTATATTTAAACTTTCTTAACTTTCTGAAAGAGACACATATTAAAATTTATGGTGGAAATTGTGAAAAAAGTAGCAAATGCCAACTTTACATCATCTTGTAGTCTCATAGTTCTTACAGTGAAAGGAATGTATAGTTAATAATATATATTACCACAAGAATCTTAATCAATTCATTTCATGACCAAGTTACCGAATAAAAGTAGATATCGAGTTGCACTGGATTTCAATCATAGTTTCATGTCGAAATTGACCCATAAAAATGATAGCGTGTTTTAAAATGGCTACATGTGTATACCTTAATGGAGAGATCAACGCACAATGTCTTATGCGTTTTCATATCATCATTCCTTTCTTTAGAGTAGTCATGGCGAGTTGCTTGTAAATTAAGTAAAGCACACTAAGCAAAAAAGTATTATAAGACCTTAAATAAAGTGCTATAATCATAATCAAAATGTGAGTAATGCTTAATAGGGGTTGATCCATTAGGCTCGCTCACTTTATTTATTTTTTTCGAATGAGAATAAATGCCTTGAAATGCTTTGATCAGAAACCAGAACTAAATCGTATGCCAGTCATTCCTATTTATTCCTTCATTTAAAAAACAATCATGGTGGTCAATGCTATCACAAATATAGTAATGTTATAATGGTCATGTTTCAGTAATTAATAAATGAGGGGGAAATTTTGGTTGATCGTACAAAATAAAGTAACGTAGAATACCATGGCTGGAATACAATGACTTTTATTTAGTCATGTAGACATGCAAAATTAAATCCAATTGTTGAAGTGATAACAACATTATTAGAAAAACATCTTATTTTTTAAAATCATGTTTTTATTTTAAAATGGGCTTCTGATTACTGCACCAACTTCATACAATTTGCTGTCTTTACATGGATCCTTAGATTTGGTTTGTTTATCCATCCTTTGTTATTTCTTGTAAGAGAGGCTGTAGCAAGCTCACACGAGAGCTATAAATTAAAGTAGATTTTGAAGTATTATCAACACACAAATATTAATGCTTGAATTGGATATCGAGATTACGAACACAGGCATTTAAATTAAAGGGCAGGATAATAGTCTTAGATAACGACCAGCTCGGAAAACATTAAACATATACCGTTAACACAACTTATATATTTGAAAGACAATTAAAGAATGTTTGAACTTTAAGTTATAAATCAAAAGTAGTTAAGCAAGTTATTTCGTTTTTGCTAAAATTCAAATCAGAAAAGATATTCAGTGCAGTTTCCTATTTTATATAGTTTGAGCAATAAGCTAATAACCAGATATAATCATACATTTGTTATATGAAATGACTAAAAAGAACAAAACTAATACGCCGAATTCACAAGTAAGAAAAATCTGTTCTTATCTCAGATCGGTCATAATGAAAGACATTGAGAACACGTATTTAGCAAGAGGTAGATATTTAAGAACGAGGGATATATCTAATACTATTTCTCTCTCCCAAAAAGAGGAGAAAATAGCACGGCACTTCGTTTTGTAATAACTAGAGAGGAACTTATTTCAGGAGAAAAGTAATATCAAATCTTTCCATTCTTCGATTAATCGGGAGCGGTTCTATTTCCAGAGCGAGAAAGAGAATCACTTGCGAACAATTGACGAGTTTCGTTTCAGAAAATGGCATCGATTCGTTTCCTGGTGGAATAATCGAAAAAAGAAAAGCCCAGAATGGGAGATGACACTGGAATGATAGCGCGATTAATCGGGTACTGATCCGTTATTCGAAAAGGGTATCGGAAATATTGATATGAAGAATAGAACCAGATTCAGAGATAGGGTTGCCGTTAGACATGTATATTCCTCAGTATGAAAATTAAAATTCCAGTACGGTCACGCAAAATGGAACCTAAAATTGTTTGGATTGAAGCAATATAATACTTTGATTCATTCTATTTAAATTCTTTTGAAAGAAAAATTGCAGTTTAGTTGTAATATGCAATTTGGCATGAAATGATTGTTAAAATATTTAGTTGATATGAATAAAAGTCTTAAGTTTTGTATTCATTTTTAAAATGAAAACTGGAAAGAATAGAGATTTTTACATATTTTAAAACTTTCAACGTGCTTTGATGAAAAAATGTCTGTTCAATAAATAATTTTTATCATCAAAGTTAAAACTCTTAATATATTGATGGTATTCATCAATTCACAAACATAAAATTTCATTTTTACGAGAAAAATCGAATATTGGGTACATAAATAGAAAATTTTATGAAATTTATATCAGTGCAAATGATAATTTTTCATTTATATTTTTCATAAGTGAAAAATTTAAATTTGAGACAGTTGCACTTATTTATTTTTGGCATGCAAAACATCGAATAGGCATGATTTACATGCCGATCATGGGACCTAATATAATATAAAAATTTTTAAGAAACTACACATAAATTAAATCCATGTTTTTAACCAAATAATAATGGATTTTGTAAATAATAGAAAAAATGCTTTAAGGATTTTAATTTGGCATTAACATATTGTTTCTAAAGGAGTCTCTTACATCTCCTCTAAAGTAAAGTCTTATAATCATAAGTACCACTGATAAAATCTTTTTCATTGGAGTTCAGATTCTAATTGATTCCATTGTAAAAAATTTAAAAGTAATACTTGTTGGGAATTTTAATAAGCTTTATTGTTTCAGGTTTTTTAGATCCTATTTCTCTTATTTTCAAATAAACATCGAGTATTATATCAATATAATATTTAAGAATTATTGCATAAAATAGCTTTAATATTTTTTATCCATTGATACTGACAAGATGCTTCTTTTCCATACTTATAAAATGTAAAGAACTTTATAATGTGAAATATACATTTGTCGGGCCTCTAGGATTGCTTTTAATTCATAAGTAAAATTAGGAGTGATGTTTCCCTTCTAACATTTTTTTGCATTTTTCTTGTCAGTAGTTAGAGTGATAGATATGCCTGCCTGCTTCACCGTTCAGAATCGTTTCATCTGAGGATCCATCTGTATACATCCGCACAATGTCATGTCCCCAATAAGTTTACGTAGTCGAAATTCCTTTAGCTTCAACAATGACCACCGGCTCCTTTTTAAAACAATGATCTAGTAGATTCGAGTTGATAACAGTATTTAGGGTAAGGCAGGACGACAGGATAGGTTCCTGAAGCAAAGTAAATCTTTGATCTAATTTGAGACTTTTCGTATTTCTTTATCAAACTTTATGGTAGATGATCTCTTGAATCTCGACCTGCTGTTTTAATTAATTGTCACTCTACGAGAGATATGATTAGCAGTTAAATTATTCCCCTTATTGATAAATTTAACTGTTTGTTACTTTCTTCGATTGTTAAGTGTCTGTAAGTAGCACTCCTGCTCTGTCTTGATATTATTAGCAGAGCAGACACAGCTCTAATAATTATCTTATGTGACCTGACTTGAACTTTGTCAAGTTTTCCGAGTGCAGACACAGAGGCATGTGCCTAAATTGGTGATGCATATTCCAGATTGGGTCTTACTAGTTAAGTGTAGGTAGTTCTGATAATTTGGGGGTTAGCACCCCATTAAGTACCACAGAGATTTCTGAAGATACTTAATTTAAGTGCCTTGTGTGAAATGTTTTTGATATGTTTTTCTGCATCCAGGGTCACAACCAAATATTTTGGATTGTCCACCTTGGTAAGAGGCACGCCATAGATGACTAAAACTAGGTTAAAATGTTTTCTATTTGTTCTATCTGTTGTGAAGATCATGTAGTTAACTTTTTGTGGGTTGATGTGCTGTCAATGTGCTGGTGTATGCTGTTAACATACAGCAGCAGTAAATTATTATTTTTTATTGTATGATGTATTTAAATATAATATTATAACGAAATATTTCCAATATTCCTTCAATATTTTTAGTATTTAATTAGCTTTATTAAATATTTCCTCTTTTAAGATGATTTTTTAACTAAAAAATATCACAAATATTTGATGTTTATCTAATTACAAGTACAAAATTTTATTTTTAATCGCATTCAACTGAATTAATATCTGGAAAATTCAAAGAATAATCACTCTTTGGATTTGTTTGAAACGCTTTTCATACCAAATATGAAAGAAAGTAAGGATGGTGGATTATCATCTTCGAATATGCCAATTTTATTTGCGCACATGAAATTCTATAAGTTATCGTGAAATTTAAGAAAGAGAAGTTTCTCGTTGTCAATTTGTATATTTGACTCGCACGCAAAGTCTATGTTACTCCAAAGGAAAGGTGAATGTTCCTAATCTCCTTAACGTTGTTTGATTGTTAACTTATATATATGATCTTCTAAGATCTATACTGTTTCAGAACTTTCTCCATTTTCATTCTCGCTTTAATCACGAATTATTCACCAAGATATTCTTTATTTAGGCAGCAAATTTCCAACTGATATATTCGTTGTTGCTACTATGACAAGTTAGAAATATAATTCATCGAGTCTGCTTTCTGTTGTCATGTCTCATATAAAATAAATTTCATTAAATTGATTTGAAAGATTCCTATGTGGTACATTCTTCTTTCGTCACTGTTATATGCCGCAGTGATATTCGTTAATCGGCACAAATTACTTTACGCAAACATCATTCATTACAATGAGATATGAAGTTTGGCACAATTTTCTTCACAATATCAGATAAAGGAAAAACTTTGTTTGAATGCAGCTTATATCGAATTGTCTCCATCTATTTTTCATTAGGAGCAACCACCGTGTGACCATAAATATATTGCCGACAAGTATTTGATGCTTTTGTGTATACTTGTTTATTAAAAAAATATTATTTATTGCTTTTACTAAAAGTCATTCTATGTACTGTAGTGTTAATAATAAAATGAACTTTTTGTGGTCAAAAACATTTTTTATCCGTAAGTGGTAAAAAACATCAATTATAATGGTAATTAATCAATTCTAATAATATTAAAGTATATTAGGCAATATGGGATAACTTTAATATTATGAACTGAAGTTACCTGTTATGTTTGTTTGATCATAAGCAGATATTTTTATGATCAAACATTACTTTAGAAATACTTACAATTGTGTAAGTACATTAGCTTCCATAATGAATTTACGGTTTGAGTAAAATAATTAAATACAGTCTAGAGAAATGGATCTCGCAAATTAAAACTTATCTTTCATATGGATTGAAACCTAGATCCAAAGAATGAAAAAGTTAAATATTTTCTACTGTAATATGCTGGCAATTAAAAAGTATACGAAAGAAATATTATGCGAAGAAATATTTTTAGTGGTTATGTGAAAATAAGGAAATACTAAGCATCTTTTATAGCCATTCAGTTTTATAAAGAAAGTTAAAAAAATTATTGCAAGAATCAAGTCTTGATGTCGTAGTCATTAAAAGTGAAAGCCTCAAGAGCTTAAGTTCTTAGAACTTATTTCATCAGAGTTCAGACACAGGTTGTTACCTTGGTGTGGGAGGATTAAGCTGTGTTAGCCTCGGCCGAATTCTCTTTAATTAAGTGTCCTGTTGTATTAAAAAATAATGCAGTAGCTCTCCAACTTCCAAGAAATTCATAAAATAGTCCTGAAATTATTAATTAGCTGGAAGGTGTAATTTATTTTTACTGAAATACCTTTTAAAAATAAATATAATAAATCTGACACTTAAATTTATAAATTATTCACAGTGTGTCACATATTGTATCCCCTCCAAAGTAAGTTATTAAGGGAACGTTAAACTTACCGTTCTATTCTAAATGATCTCGCAAGATTATCACTCTTTCTTTATATGTACTTTTACGTGAACTGGCTTTAGAAAAAATACTTAGAATAAATTTGTTTACTTAAACATAGATACAGAACAAATTATAAAACAGTTCTGTTAAAAAGAAAAGGAAGCTTAATGAAACGAGGGTAGTTATTTCCAAATAGAAATTTCTTAATTCTTAGTTACAAAAGTTAAACTAATTCAAGAAGAGATTTCAATAGCCACCTATCACTTTTTTGAAAATTTTTACTTGTATTCTTGAAGCAGGTAAGGAGAGTTATAAAACACGAGTATTAAGATACATATACATATATAGTTCTAATCATCTTGTTTTTATTTATCACCTCAATCATCTGTCTCAACCATAAATTGAGATTTAGAATAAAAATAAGTTTGACAGCAGAGAGCGAATTTGCAATCAAATACATATTATGTGTGTGCATATCATACCATTATTTCTATACTGGCTTTAAGAGATATTTTTGATTCGAGCAATCAATATTACGGAACATCTTGTTATGTCGTAATGTATACTCACATTTATATATATGTAAAACTACATGTTTTGTTTTATAGAAACCTTAAAAAGATTATGATGATGATTGAGATAGTAATATATTTCTTAATATTTCATTAAATAACAATGTTATCATTTAAGTTGAATTAGTTTTAATTTTAAATCTTTTCCTCAAGGAAAATGAAAACAAAATAATAACATTGATTTTTTTGATAACTTTTTCAAAACACTTGCTTTGATTTGAAAAATTTATTTTAGGGATAGGAAGGGATAATAAACATTATCTGTAAATATGTTTAAATGTAAACTAAATTAAAATAATTGAATTAGTTCTTTATCAATTACAACTTATTGAATAAAATGCTAAATTTACGAATGCTTCAATTTTTTGCCCATACGCTGAAATCAAATGTTTCTACTTTGAGAAACCCTGTAACGTCTTCTCCAGTTCAATGCGAAATAGAGCAAAAGACCTCAAGCCAAGGCGAAGTTCACATCTATGTTAATTATAGAAAATTTCAATTATTCATTAAATAAAATCAGTTCCCCACTCAACTGCAGGCTGCTTCTCAATTAAGTTATAAATTACTGATTTTTTTTAAAGAAAAGTCTAATTTATAAATTAAAATTGTTAATATGTTCATGTATTTTGATAAACAATGTCGAATTTAAGTATAATGTATGATAAGAAAAACATTTTAGGGATATGAAGGGGTCATATTATATTGTCTTTTCATTTTATCATAGCCCTTTATTATGAGAATATAATGCCGAGTTCTAATCCATCAATTATGTGATAAAACTAAGGTCTCTTAATTTGTTTAAAAAAATCTTGAAGAAGAAATCATTGTAAACATATATTGCTTTATTATTATTGTTGTTATTAAGTAAATTTACAAGAGACAATTATAAAATTCTGAATATTTCACACATTTTTTACATTTGTTCTTTAACCTCTTAGGACGCATTATCATCACAGTCTCACTGGCTTTTATAATTTGAGTCGAATAAAAAAAATTACAGATTTTGAAATTATTAATAAATCTTCTAGTTGTTGAAATTCAATGTTTGGTTAAAATGACTGTATTTTATTGTGAGGTGTTAAAATTGCTAGATATATATCAAAATGGTACTATATATGTAATCTTGTTCAAGGATGAAAAAGAAAGCCAAAGGGATCGAAAACGCTTATATTTTCACAATTAATGTATCTAACAATTGATTCTGCTTTTTCTTGGAATAGCTTTTCGAATAAAATTCATAACTAATAAATTCTAATGGAAAACAAATTTCATGTGCATTTACAAATATTCTTAGAGTTTATTTGTATAAAATAAAATTAATGAAAAGTCTGAGTTCGTATTTTACATTTGTATTTATACATTTAAAGAGCAACATAAATAAATTAAAGAAATTTGAGAATGATTTCAGATATATGCTGAGATGTGTCTTTAAAAGCTTTTGGGACTATATGAGTATTGAACTCATAACCTTACAGTTTAGAGAGATAAGCTGTTACTAAGCAACATACTAAGTATCGAAATTCCATCAAAAATACAGTCTCAATTATTTTTTCCTCATATAAATATTATATTCCACCTTAGGAATAGAATTTATCTTCAAAACGTTTACCCATTGATAATCTTGTGTATGATGGTCATTATTTATAAAAATATTTACTTTTTATTGCTCTCAAGATTTCATCAATGTGAGCTCAAGATTTATTCTATTCATAAAATACAAGTTTACAAAGTAAAATAGCACATATTTTCTAAAAAATATATACTTGAGAAAGTTATCGTAATATATTTTCTGATAATGACATCATATTATACATTATTCCCATGAGTTTTTCTTTTTATAAAAGTTGACAAACTCAAATAAGAAAACTAGTTTTCATTGAGCAAATTTTACATACATTTTAAAGTAACATGTACTGGCAATATTGTTTTCTTATGAAACTGTTATTTATTACACAGTTAGTAAAGAGAAAATTAGCTAGAAGGAATCGCTTCAGGAGATCATCCACTTTTTATACCAGAGCTTAAATTTCATTCAGTAATATACACCTAACAATCGATATAAGAATTTCTATCCACCCATTTTTATTATGCATGCGTAATTGGATTTAAGATAAAATTTGTGAGGGAAATAAAAGTTATTAACAAAAGACAAAGGAAGTTAAAATGCATATATGGGTGGTTAATAAAAATGGGAATGCCTTAAATTTATAAATAATCCTTTATTAATATGATGTAGAAGAACGTTTGGCATAAAATACAGCTGGAATTTGCCTAGGAATAGATTCATACAAGTACTAAATAATGTTTAGGGGAATATTGTATCATTCTTCATACAGATATTGTAAAAGATCTGGGAGAGATGCCGGTGTAGGATATCGAATTCTCTAAAATAGACCTTATTGTTTCAATTATATTGTAGTTGGTTGACTGTGCTAGCTAAAGTAGATGTTTTACTTCATCTTAATGTTCATCAAACCATGATCGGAGAAATCCGGCAGCATGGATTAGTGCATCATACTAAAAAACTCCTAATTCCTGCAGAAGATGTTTGCACCATAGGATTAACATGGACAGTTAAAACTTCTCTATAGTTCTTCCTAACAATCCTTCCTTTCAGGGCTACAATCAGTCCATCAGAAAACAACGAAATGGACCCATTTCAGGACAGATCCACTTCCATGCTTGATAGTCAGAAGGAAACAATGACAATCACACACTTGTGCAGGTGTCCTCCAAACATGTATCCATCCTGTTATAAGGACAAATCTGAAAAACGATTCGTCAGACCACATTGCTTTTTTCCATTAATTAATCGACTAGCTTTTGGGAGTATTACAGCACTGAAGATGACATTTGATATTAAATCTATAACAAGTAGCTTGAAAGTTTTTACTCTGGTGTAATTTTTCTGATTATAAAGGTTCCTTCAAACTGTAGTCATTGACACTGGAGAATCCAGATCTGAATGAGTTCTGCAGTCATTACATATCATTACAGCTTCTTAGACTTTACATTCCGCTTAAATACCCGTCCGTTTCTTTCACTGAGTTTCTCTTTTCGTCTTCTATTTGGCTTTACTGAATGTGTCTTGCAGCATTGCGTTAATACTGTCATGACTTTAGAAGGCGTTTCTCTAAAAACGCTGTCCTGTTCTATAAAAAAGTAAACCTTATGATTTCTGTATATTTTTCGTTGAATTTTTATAAAAAAAAAAACTTTAACTCAGTAAAAAGTTATGCAGAAGGATAACATCACCTCTCAACAAGCCACGTTGTTTATGATATTTAATTATAAATTTTATATAAAAGAAATGGATACTTCAGACGTTGATCATTCTTCCACAAGAAGCTCCCACAAAAGTGTTCACTTTTCTATGCATTTTGTTATTTCAGTCGCTTTTAATGTATCTGTGAACTTTGAATATCAAACCCACTTCAAGAGAATTAGCATCATCTCCCTCATCTTTAGAAAGCAATATATTTTTTTTTCATAATAATTACTTTTTAATGCTGCTTGTTACAATTTTTTTTCCATTCTTGTAGAAATGCTTTCTGAATTAAAAGTTGTATAAGAATTTAACACACTCACTCTGTTGCACTTCTCAATTAATTTCCACATTTTTTTACACAAAATAAATAAACACCAGACTATCCATGTTTATTTATTTCCAAGCTCAGTTTCCACTAATTTTGACAATTTAGAAGTTGCAGCTTTAATTTAGAAATTTAAAATTAGAAGCTAACAAGAAACAACAAAAGTGGCTAAATATTCATTCATAAGTGAATATATCTTAGAGGAGTGCGGAAGTTTTCATCCTTTGATGTCCTCAGATCTAATATAGATAGTTGTCGTATGTTCTCTTTTATTTTTCTCTATTGACAATATTAAAAATTTGTCCTTTTGGAGGAAACAATAATTTTTTTTCAATAATATAACTTATGAAATATAATTTTAAACCAGTATTTTCTAAATGGGAATATCAGATGTTATATTTACATTTATTTTGTTAATACTGTTTTTTTCCCTTTTCTGAAATCATTGATAAACTTTTTATTTATCTGGTAACTTCCAGTTTTAAAATATGTATACTTCATTTGAGGATTTACCAATTTCTATTTCAATTATTTCCATTTTAGTTCTATTTTATATAATGAAACATAGTTAAGTTTATATATTGAAGTATGGTTCTAACTGGTAAAGAAATTTAATTTTGGTTTACATGATTATCCAATATTGAAAACATTTAGTTTTCGAAATCTTCTTTAATGTTAATTTCCAAGTGTTCATTTATTTTAAGAAAAAATACAAAAGAAATTTTTGAAATTTTGACAGAGTTTCTGTAACATTATAACAACTCATTAAACTAATCCTGAACTCTATGATATTTATTCCAATATAATGCTCAAATACTAGTATAATCCATTTTAAGATTACGACAACGGAATAAGCACAGGAAAGATTAATCGTTTCTGATACTTTTTTTAAAAAAATATCCCATTTCTTTTTTTATTTATAACATTAAAATAATTTCCTTGAAATATTCTTATAACACTCTTATAATTTGTTTTAAATATCCGAAAAAAACTTGAATTTATTTATTGATTATTGAATATTTATGATCAATATTTTCCGTTATTATGTATATATTCATTTCTTTTTTTGAAAACTGATTGACCTCAAGATTCTTTGAAAACTTTGATCTTTGATTACTAGAGAAAATACAAAATAAATGTAAGCATTGACATTTTACAAAAAAAAAAAAAAAAAAAAAAATGTACGCTTACAATAATTTAAAACTGAATAGAAAGTTTCATTTCTCTTTTACTCAAGTATACTTTATTAGAAAATTTAATAAGCTTGGAAATAAAATTTAAAATAAAATTCAACTAGGAATATATATATTTATTTCTAACTCAAAATGAAGTACAAATTTAAAATAAAACTGTATTTTTATAAGTACAGTAAAAGGCTCAAACATTCAAATTGCTTCACATAAATATTTTTTCATATGTCTTCCAGCGCAATATTCAGAAATTGAAATGTTATCTTTAATTCAAATAGATTATTAAAATTTTTTATATTTTTCACTTAAAAGAACTATTTAATTTTTTTATGTATACGTCAAAATTATTATGGTAAATAAAAGAATTAAATGATGTATTTAAATTTTAATTTTGCATAAATCCCGTAAAACAAAAATGACCAGATAATATGCAGATGATCTTATTGGGCACCGAGAGAAACAGCTCTCTCTCACTATTGTTACAGTATATTTTAACATTGTAAATTACTTTCTGAAAGTAGTTTTTACTTTCATAGACGTATTCATGTTTCAAAAATCCAAAAGAATGAAAATTTGGAATACTCCCAAGCACTCATCCAACAGGCCCATTCACCAATGGCTCGGATTGAAATCAAAACCCTTTGCTATGATGAGTGCTATCCTATTATTAGACTTTGATTATCCCTCAAGAAAAACTATATTAAGCTCAATCTACATTTATAATTTTTGATGGCATGCCCTGATTTTCAAGAAACATCGGTAATATTTCGCCGTTTTTTGATGCGAAATATAGAAATATTAAAATGCAAATCATAATGGATTATAATGGAGAAACATGAATAACTCGCCACATTTTATTGGTTTGAAAACAGATTAGTTTTTAAATTTTATGTTATGACTTTCTTAACTCTATATTCATACATTAAAAGTTGATGCACATGACGTTTTATTGGAAATAAGAATTCAAATTTTGTCACAATTCCTGATCAATATATATATTAGTTAATTTAATATTTTTTATGTAATGTAAAATTTACAACGAATGACGCGTTGCATTCTTAAAAGTTAAAAGTATATTCGAAAGCATTTTGTAACTATTTAATATAGAAACCTAATGTCAAAATGACATGTTATCTAATATTTATTTTATTTATAAGAATGGATCACTTTAAAATTATTCAAACAGAAGCATTTGAATAATCATTATTGTGAAAAAGTGCTTCTTCTTCTGAGCCAAGAGACATGGCTATAGTTACCATATGGTTTTCAGTAACTGATACTTCAAAGTGATTGAAATAGCAAATGTGCTTAGAAAAAAGACGTCACTTGGCTTTGCGTGCTGAGATTAATTTCTAAAGCAAAATAAACGCATCTTAAATTTATAATAAAGTCTCAAAAGTCCTTGATTGCGTTTATCACCGTGGCCGTGTGGAAGGACAGAACTGTTTGGAATATAAGGTTATTAGTTCGATCCCAATCACGCTTGAACAACGGAAGAGGGATTGCCTTAAGCATGCGTGTCAATTGGGGTGGATGCTTGGGATTTTTCTAGGCTTTTATCATTAAAGCACGTAAACATGATCAATTGTCTATGGCAAGACCTCTCAGATGGCAGTTTACTGATGGATTATATAGCATTTTACAACGGTTTTCTACTGTTGGGCTTTCCATCACGTGATGCCCAAGAGATGAAATTTGATTTCGAGTCTCATCAGTGACTCCCACTGCTTAATCCTTTTGGCTTAACTATGGTTTAGGGGTAAGATTCCGCTCTTCGGAGTATAATGTCCCGGATTTGATCCCAGCCACTGTTAAACAACAGGAGATGATTGTTGCGCTTCTGCATTCACGTGTCTGTCGGGGTTTGTGCTTTGGGTTTTTCTGTGTTTTCTCCTTTGCGACTCGTGAGTACACCCACTAACTGTGAAAAAGTTTTCGAAAAAGTAATAGGTATTTTAAAAACATAAATACTAAAATGTCTTACAACCGATATAAATATTAATATGGCTTGGTTCATTAGGTTGTCCAAATCACGGTGTGAAATGTAATGGAATCTTCCTCCCACATTACAACAGGATATTCCTATATTGCTTACCAAGTTATAACTGAGTAGAAATTATCACATCCCTCATAGAGCCCAGATTTAACATTTAATCATTCCTTCTTTAAATTGAATTAACTTGAACAAGGTTCTCTTCAGTTAGTCATGTAAGAGCAGCTGTTAAATATTTGTGGTTTCAACCGAGACCAATAAATAAAGTTTCTCTATATTTAGATAAATGAAAATATATTCAGTTAATATTTATGAAAATGAATGGTAAATATATATATCTCATAATTATATTTTGCATTTTTGTCTATTTTTAATAAAATAGATATCATTAATTTTTAATGTAAATAAGTTTTTTCTCATTAAAGTTTTTTTCCTATAAGTGATATTTCGTATATTCTTAGGACAAAATTAAGAATCGATAATTTTATTATAACATATGGTTGACTAAATTAGATTTTCAAGATCATAATTTCCCTTTTTCTATTAAGTTATTCTTTAAAGTTTAAAAGAAAAAATGTTTTACGTATGCAATAAAACCGAGTGAAAATAGGAATTTCATAAAAATGAAGAAATTCGAAAAGTTGTATCCAAATTTCTAAGAACTCTTAAACTCATAAGACACAGGTTTTAAAAACCTTATTAGTTTTTTTCTAATAATTAAAAAGGATTGCATAGAACAAATGAAACGCGAACGAATTGTTTATCTGTGAATAATGAAAAAACTGAATTTTTTCTTCTGAAAAACTATTACACAAGAAAGGAAATTTCCAAGTCATAGGAGGTAATATACTAAAATTTCATTTGTTGATTTCAAACCCACTATTGGTGCTTTGGAGAAATAAGAGTACATTTGAGATATAGAAACTTGGGAGTTGTTTTGTGGTCTAATTATACTAATTTATTACGCGAACTAATTATAAATTGTATTTTCTTAAATAACAATAAGTTAGGATTCAATTTGGAATTCAATCTCATAACATAGATATAAAATCTTTTAAAAAAGCTGGTCTAGGAAGATTAATGGTTTGAAAAGATTTTTTTAAAAGGAATAGAATCAGTTATCTGATCAATAATAAAATCTACAAAAAAAATTTAAATGAGTATGTACCCATTTTGAAACCTTTAAGCTTTTAATGTAAAATTGATCTCCAGACAGTAATAGGATAAACTAGGATCAGAAGCTTTTTCATTTATTTCAAAATTATTCAGTTGATTGGAAAGTTTTGTGAACATTGGAAATTAATCTGAACAACTTTATGAAAATATATTAGTGGAAGTAACGAAAAATTGTACAAAACTTAAACATTCTTTCCAGAATATTTTATGTAAATTTTAGTCAATAAATTATTGTCTGAATCATAATATAAACGTATGTCAGATAACATTTCCAAACAGTAATTTAAGATTAAAATAAAATTTAAGGTTAAAGTGAAAGCATTATAAATATTTAAAAGAATACATAGATTTTTCTGTCCGACATCGCTTTTTGACCTGGCAAAAAAAGTATGTAAAAAAGATTTCTTCGGAAAAATCACTTATTTATTTAATGTAGTGAAGTAGTTATGTTATACTTTTGTTACGTAATAACCGTTTACATAAAAGTCTTTTCCTATTCAAAATAAAAAATTTCAGACAAGCATTAAAAAAGAGAAATATTTTAAAGAAGAATACAATGAGTGAAAGAAATAAATGTTATCAATTATGAATAATTAAGAAAACAAAATTCACAATTAAATTTTTACTTTTACAATAAGAAAAAAATTGCATTGAGATTAATAATAAAATTTTTTCAATTCCTTCACATCTCTTAAATAACTTATTTAATTATTGCAAATTAAATTATAAATTGAATTTAATCTCATGAATACCTGAAAAAATAACAATTAATTCCGGCGAACAAATTTCATTAAAAATAAATAGAACTTCTCTAATTGCTTATTATGTTGAGATACATTTTAAATTTTCCCCAATCTTTAGTTAAAAATTACAAGAGCTTAGAATCTTTTGAATTTTTTAATAAAAATTTTTATTAATAATAAAATCAAGTGAAGTATAATTTAATAAATTATTTTCAGAAATAATCAGAAAAATATTCTTCCTAAAGTATCTTTAGATTTATTAAAATGTTAGTATAATGAAATTCAGTAATATTTTAAAATTAAACTAAAATTATCTTTGCTTGCAGTCTGAAACAAATAATTAAATATTATTTTTTTCAGACATTAAATATTACTTAAAATATTCAGTTTAATTTTTGCAATAATCCTGATAAACGAAAGTTGAAACTTTTTTGTGGAACCGAACAGACATTGATTATATATTTAATAAGAGGCGTGTTAGACACGCATATCAATTTATCCACAAAGTTTACCAAATCTTGTCATTTCTATGCTCATGTTTATTAATCAATATTAAATGTATACGTAAAGTAGCTAAAATAAGAAAAATTTCAAAAATTAATGTTTGAAATCCTGGGGTAAAATTAAATATAAAAAAGAATAATTTTTCTTTTTAATTTTAATTACATTTATTTAAATTAATTACACATCCACTTAAAATTTTTCAAAATTCTTACAAAAGTTGTTACAAGGTTTGGAAAGATATGAGTCTACAAATATTATGACTCACAATACATGTCTGAAGTTTTATTTCTGCAAAGCATTGTCCTCACTTGTTAGATTGGATGTATACGGTTTGAGAGCCTGAACTTTTGCTTTTCTATGATAAACTTATTTTCCGTTGTCTGTTGATTATGATAACGTCGCTTGGTAATCACACAGCTTTTTTATAAATAATATTAATATTTCTAATTTTCTTGATGAATTTTAGATTTTAATACTTCAAATGATATGAATTACCAGAAGTGATATATATTCCCTTGATACTGCATATTAAAATGACACTCATTTTATATATGTGGTGATTAAATGTATTGCCATTCATTGAAGAACATTTGCGGATATATAACTGTTAATAACTGTAGACCCACATAGTTTGTCTACATACAGTATGTTAAAGCTTGGATATTTTGTAAAGAATAACTCTAAACATAACTCTAAATAACTCTGGATACAATGGGCTCACTAATATTATCGACGGGGGTTTTTCTATGACAAATGATGAAATGAATCTGCTTATTATGTTGAATGTGTAACTTCTTATGAGTCTACTTTTAGAATGCTCTTACCAGGTGTATATATTATTTAGTTTCAAATTAGTTGAATGCTTTATTTTGATAAATAAAGTAATTCCACATGAACTTAAATTTTTTCAAAATTCTTACAAAAGTTCTTAGGTTTGGGGAGATATGAGTCTATAGATATTATGACTCACAATACGCGTCTGAAGTTTTATTTCTGCAAAATATTGTCCTTCACTTGTTCGATTGGATGCATACGGTTTGAGCCTGGAACTTCTGATCTACTATGATCAACGCATTTTCCGTTGTCTGTTAAGTATGATAACGTCAATTGGTAATCATTTATTTATATTTATTTTTTTATTTTTGCTAGAAATACTTTTTAACTCTGGAAGCAAATAAAGGTAATCTGGAATAACATTTCGCAATATGGCATTCAGAGTCTGTACATGTTTGGAACCACGAAGAAGAACAAATTATAAACATTTGTCAAAATCTTTGCAACTTAATATAAAAAAGCGCGAATAGTAACGAAAATAGTTTTCAAAAAATGTACTTTGGATAGTTAAAAGAAAGTTTATATGGGAGAAGTAAGGCTTGAAACAATAATGGTAAATAAAAATTTGAATTTGTTTTATAATTTTAGTCTGTAAATTATATATATATATATATATATATATATATATATATATATATATATATATATATATATATATATATATATATATATATATATATATATATATATATATATAATACAATTTATAATACGTATATAAGTTTTTTTATTATTAGCTGAATTTGGTATAAGAGAGATATAATATGTTTATGTATGCGATTGTATTCTCAAAAGAATAGCAAGTTATCTTCTAAAATTGTTTTTATAAATTTAAAATTCTCCTTGGGAGGTCATAAATTAGTCATCAGTGACTGGATTATTGATTGAATCATGTATAACTGCAATATTTTTCATATAATTTTGTTAAACTGTTAATACAAATCATTACATACATTTTCTTACAACTAGTGACATAAAAATAAGGAAACGAACAAGAGAAAATATAAAAAAAGAGCTTATTGGAATGAGAAATTTATCTGAAAAAGTAAAAATTGAAGGATATATTGCGATTTAATGATTATATACGATTTTTGCAATTTAGGGTTATGTTTTCGATTCTGTTTACGTTGGGAAAAAAGGCAGAGTGATCTTCTATTTATGTATGCGTGTTCAACGTCTGCTCGTTTTTGAAATCTGAATATCGATTTCTATGTTTGATAAAATTTTCCAAAACGTGTTACTGCGAGTTTTAAAAAAGCTTTTTAACTTCTTTCGATGATAGTTCCTTCAATATGTATTTTCAAAGCAACGTAACATTATTAGTTTTATACTTTTAATTTTTGCACGCTCCTGTTCATTCAAAATTTTAACGCCGACCACACAAATAAGCTTAATGGATATAATGAAGCCATAGAATGGATGTAAAATTAGAATCTAGGTGAAGAAGGATCTTATAACAAAATATTACATAAAATATTCACGATCAAAATTTCCCTCAAAAGTTATTAAGGAAAAGTTTTGTATTTGTAAAAATGCATCCTGAAATATTATAAATTTTTTTATATCTGTTACAGTTAAAATAAACTCTTTGGCAAAAATGTAATGCATATAAAAATCTACAACTGAAAAATGATATCTGACGCATCTTTACGTTTTTATATGATATACAACGTTTAAAAATTCATCTTAAATATTAGGGAAAATATGATTCACAGAGTGAATCCATTTTAATGATACCTTGCTATGCTCTGTCTGAATTTATTTCTAAATACCTTAAACTGCCACAAAAGAGAGATTGGTTGAAAATTTCGATTAACATAAAATTATACAAATTAAATGCATTCTTTTACAAATATTGTCATATTTATGATGGTAGTTAATAATCCATTGTAATGTAATATATTACAATATTGTAATAATTGTAATTGTAAACTTTAAAATACATAATGTTCAAACTGTATAGCTAAATAGTAATAGAACTTCAGTTAAATGGCTTCAGAAATTGAGATATTTGTTGCTACTTAAAATGTATTGTAAACATATGCAAGTAAGCATACATTGATTATCATAAAACCAAACTTTCTATTACACCTTAAGCTTTATTATATATATATATATATATATATATATATATATATATATATATATATATATATATATATATATATATATATATATATATTGTATATATATATAGGTAAATGATATGAATTTACCAGACGCAAAACCTTTTCTCTGTTTGACTTATGAAAATAAGTCCATTTGATTCTTTGACGTTCCAGTTCCTGTTCTCTTCTAGAATGAAATACGTGAGTTTTTCATTTTTCAACTTGGCGTAAATTTGTGATACAATTCTTTAAGTAAAATACGATACAAATCAGGACACTGCTGAGTTACTTTTTGCTGTCACTCCAAAAGTCACGCATCAGTCCTTTCTGCTTCTAGAAACTAGAATTTCATCTTCGGAAACTTCATATCTATTCAGTTAGAGCACAAAAGAAGGAAATTTCAATTGGAAAAAAAAAAAAAAAAAAAGAACTTATTGACTCTTCTTATTCAAGAAAGACTTTTTCCTACCTTCTCAAGTAATATGAATGCCTTCTTCTTAGTGCTGTATCTATATTTCAACTTCACCTCCTTTTCCCCCATTCGCCACCTGACCCGTCACTTTGCTGCGTCTCCTCTCAACTCAACTTTATATTAAAGTGAAGGCACTGCGGCAAAAGACACTTGAGTAGGGAAGAATCGGTTGCTCCATTTGGGAAAGGGATTTAAATGCCGCTGCTGTGTGCAGGAAACAGGAGTAGATTCTCAAGAATTTTTGGAAATTTCCGGAACGCATGATAGTATTGAGTATCAGGTACATTTTTTATCCACTGTCATTGAAAAAATCTAAAATTTCGCTTATGGTTGGTGTATTATTTCTGAAGAAAATAAATGCCTCTCTTTGGAAATATTTTCAGATGTCATATATATTTAAGCAGTATTCTTATTAGAAATGGTCAAATATCGTAGAAAATATTGCAATTAATGGACATAAATTAACATTTGAGACTCATTTCAATCAAGTAGTTATATTTTGAAATCTTGGTGGATTTACATAAGCTACGGTGATTTTAAAATACTATAAAAATAATCTCATTATACTTTTTGGGTGTTTTTTAAGATAAAAAAATAAGTTCACTTGCTTTAAAGATAGAAACCAAAAATACTTCAAAATGCTTCACAAGTAAAATTTACGGTAGCATATAGCTTTAGCAGATAAAAAATACAGCATTGTTTCAATTCAAGAAAGAACTACCAAACTATAGAAGCATTAGAGAATATAAATATTATTCGAATTTGTTTCTGTATTTTGATTGATTTTATACTTAAATTTCAGTTGTTCATTCAATCATCTGATATCTCACTTCTATCTCATTGGATATCTCGTCCATTAAATAAAATTTCATACCAAAAATATAAAATATTGGTTTTAAGATTAAAATTTGGAACATAAAATGCAATGTTTTAAATCTATTTATTAATCTTCTATTTTACCAGTGGTTTGTTTATGCTTTTAATATTCAATTTTATAAATAAAAATAAATAAAATAAAAAAACAGATAAAGTATCTCTTTTAATCAAATTTTATCTCGATAAGAAATTTAATACAGCTCAATACATTTATTTTTTTCAATAGACGGACATTGTTTCCTTTATAGTTTTCTAATTTTTATCATAATTACAATTTTTTGTACCAAAATTATGGCATATTCAAACAACGTAAAATTATTTTAGACAAACTGTTAAGGAATAAAATATTCAGGCAGTTAAAAATTTCTTAGTTCCATGCAATCATTTTCTTTCCTCGAATTCAAAATCACTCTTATGGGAAAGTTAGTTTAATTTTATTAAATGAAACAATGATGACATGTGGACGGTGGTGAAAAATTTTGCCCAGATACTTGAAGCTGATTATTTCCTTTGTCAGATACTTTTCTCTGTGTGAAGTCTTGGTTAATTTTGTGTTGTAAATAATCAGGGATAAAGTTCTTTATTTATTGTTTAGTAAAAGATAAATCAAATAGCATAAAAAAATAATAATTCAATATTAATTTGGTCATTTTTGGCATTAATATTTTATTAACCATATTGATTGATCTATCAACGCTTTAAACTTAAACCGCTTTGCACGAGTCACTATTTACTTAAGTGACCTTAGTAATCATATATTCTCCACTATTACCTTCCCTTTCCAATTATTTTTACAAGTTGTTTTTCCAACTTCATCCATAGATGTAATAAGGCTGTTTTACCCGTATAATACTATCTCGATAAAACTACAGAGCTGAAACTTCATAGTGATTATCAACAATTAGTATTGCCACACAATACTATCATTCATGTTCATTTTAAACATTTCATTTTCATCACCTTTAAGCTTCTAATTTGTTGGACATTAATCAGAGGCTTACGTGGACGAATGCATTACTATTCATCTCAATATAATTCTTAAAATTTAGAACTCTTAACTGATACTAATCCTTCTTTAAACTATTTCAATTGTTTCTGGTTTTTTTCCCTTGAAACTGTCACATATTGAAATTTAAAGGTTTTTTCCTTTATAGTTTTTCAATTTGTATTGCAATGTACTCTTCCTACCTTTTCTTATATTCCTCGAAGTATCATATTTAGCAAATTTCAGAAAGGTTCCCTTATATTCTGGAAAACAACCCAACTTCGAGTATGATGCCTTCTTCCTACTCTATTGGGAATGACAAATAATGAAGTTAATGTGTTCATTTTTTGCACACTTAAATGTTATTCACTTGAAAATCATGTTGTTTGCTAAAGCGCTATTTTAAATTGCATAGTTTTACTCAATTTCTTTTTTCAGTAAAAGTTGAGAATTTAACTATGATATACAAATGCTGAGTTTTTCCATAAAATTGGTCCTTTCGCATATTTAATATAATGAATGCACTGTATTATTTCCTATTTATAGCTGGTGCTATACGCTGTTAAAATAACTTTTGGTCTGTTGACATGCTCATGCTTTTGAATTGGTTGTTCTTCGGTTGAATTTTAAGGAAATGTTGTTTCATTTTGTGTACACTTTCTTACAAAGTTATGTGAGAAAAGTTTTTAGCAAAAGCAATACAGCAAATTTAATATTTACCCTATCATATGGCCTTGAATGAAAACCTTACACTTTGACTGGTGTGGGAACTCGGTAAATAAAATTATTCTTACTCAAGTTTCACTCTTTTCATTTGACAGCATTTCAAAGTTATGAAGCATTGTTCCCATAATCCTCATTAGATGTATTTAGTATCTTCATGAATATTTAAGACAGTCAACTGTGAAATGCTAATATAATTCAAGAAAACATTCGTTTTTATATTCAATTTTATAACAAAAGCTGGAAGATCTTGGTGTTAGAATTCTTTAATAGAGGAGTTTTCTTTCCTTTTAAACAAAGTTAGTTGGAGTAGTTTATTTGGGTTACATAAGTTAAGAAATAGCTATTTGATATACCTCTTTGATTTAGTACAAAGTTTGGAAGGAAATATAAGCGTCAGTCCATTTTTCTTACACATAAGTTTCTGTATTATTGTTTTGTGGTGAAAAATGCTTCTATTTAAGAACTATTCCTCGTTGAATAACAACCATTTCTTCCCAAAACAATAATAGCATCCTCCTCCCCCATCATTTTTCAGCTAAAACTACATCATCCATTACTAACGCCATCTGCATTTCAATATTTAATCTGTTCCTCGTTCGCACTCTGTTTTGTAAAAGAAGACATCCACTAAACATATGCTTCAGGGCATTTATTCGGCCACTCTCATCCCGCTGATGCCAACAAAAGGAATGGAATAAGATGATGAAAATTCGTGACCTTTGGCTGCGTGCCAACCAGATGGGCTCCCCAGAAAAATGCCGCAACAACCGGCCCATAATAATAAATTCCCGAAGAATATATGTGTGTAGATATTTATTCTATTCTCGCTCCCAGAGTTCTCTTAGCGCCTTTACCAGAATTTGAAAAATAGACACCATTGCCATTCTTTGTGTTTGATGGATGCAAACAGTGGGGAGAAAGTTCTCTGCCGCAAGGGTGGAAAAAAATTGTTTCTGGATTTGTATCCGATGTGTGATTTCGTACGGTTATGAGAAAATATTGCGCGGTATTTATCAAATGTGTTAGCATTTCGATTTTTGTCCATTTCTTCGAGTGGCTTCCGTTGAGTGGCGGCGAAGATGGATGACTGTGCCTATAAGCAGATGATTTTTTCCATTGTTTGTGCAATGAAAGAAGAATTATAGCTAAATTATTTTGTAAATATTCTTCAGAATTTTAAACTCTTAGTTTTTTTTTTCAAGTAATAAGACAAGTTGAATTCCAGGATGTTATTTTAATAAGAATAATTAAAATCAAAAAGATATCTTGAAGATTTCTTCCTACTTTCAACATATTTAAGACACATTTAATCTAGATAAGAGATTTAAAACTGTTAATAATATATAAAAAAAATCCAACAATCTTAAAAAAAAAAAAAAAGAAATTGTAACGATAAAACTATACAGGTTCTACATCAAAGATATAAACTTAGCTATTTTATAGAGAACTCATAATCTTCTTTCATAACGATTCAAGATTTTATTGAACAATCTTCTTAACTATACTTTATCCAAAATTACCAAATTTTTCCTATCACTGAGTAAAGCAATTGTGTGTGTGCGCGCCAGTTATAAAACATATGTAATAAAATGTCCTAAATTATTTAGTAAAGTTAAATCAATAGATTTGCTATATGAGAATATAGCAATTCCACTAGTCAAACATTTTGTGAATCTACCCAATTATTTTAATACGTGTAAATCTTCTTTTCTAATGAAATATAACTTTATTTAAGTTTGAAAGTTGGTACTAGCTCACCCAAATATTTATAAGCTGAAAAGAAAAGAAGTAGGATCAAATAAGGTAAAATATTTATGGATTTTCATGTGCCTCATATGTAGACTATTCATTTGCAAATATTATTTTCTTATAAAATATTTCTTAAATTTATTTCAGAATTTACCCTCATAATTCATTACAACTACTTTCTTGTCGTACTATTAAAACGCTATGATAAACATATTGTCCTTGTGGTAAAGTAAGAAAACCTTGCACGGACATACTAGTTTACAACGCAACACTCAAAAATATACATTTAAGGGATTGGTTATATCCTATGAAAATGATAATCTCTTTGATCAAAATATTTCACTTTTCATAATTTGGCAATTAATTTCTGGATTTGTTCTGTTTTTGGTATACGAGTGCTAATTAGACAGGAATCTTTAATTTTAAAGTGGGTTCCGCACAAATTATTAAAACTAGCCTAAGGTGCAAATCAAATCATCTAATAGTTAAGCCGAAGAACTTAATACTAACCATTTGGTTACCAGATCGACAGAAATTAGTTCGAATATAATATTCCTAGAAAATGTAATTATAAAGAAGAGTTTTTTTCATTAATTATATTTATATTGGGAAAAGTTAGATCTCAAAAGAAGAATTTTCATTTATGTGTATTTTAAAAATTTCACTTATAATAAAAAATTATTTTAATTCTAATAAAAAATATTATTTTTTATAAAGGAGAATATTTTTATATCAACATTTATATTTTTCTGTGTCAACTTGCGAAAGAGACAGAAAAGTTCATTGATCTGCAGTCACATTTTCCCCCGAAAATTAATACAATTTAAAGTGTGTTAAGGATCGTGACAAAATATTGCATCTGACATGGGAATTGAATTTATTAACTGTTAAACTTAAGGCTAATGTTAAACTGTTGCACCTTTAGCTACTGACTCGGTGTAAAAGAAAGAAAAACAAATGCTCAGAAACAAAATTTGAATAAAAATCTTACTGATAAATATAAATTTCTCATGTTTGTTTGTTGCTTGACAAATAAGCTCTGAAGTTAGATTACTAAGAACTTTTAATAGATTGATTTGCTTATTGATTTTCAAGAAACTAATCAAATCATAAACCACCCTGAACTAATAGGGTTTTTTAATTTTTAAACAAATGCTTACGCTTAATTTCAGTTCAAAATTTTCCCATTTTATCTTATACAATCAATTATTCTTTTGATTTGATTTTGTACTGTTAAAAAGCTTCGTTTGTCCCATACGTTTACTAAATTCCTTAAAATACACAGGTAATATTTCTCTACATTACTTCTGGGTTTACGCTACGTTCACAAATCTGTATTGTTTACAGTGGGAATACGAAAAAGATATCTGTCGCTTCGATTAAATTTTGGAAATACATTTTACAAAGCGAACTATAACAATACGTTTGAACTATTTGATCCCTAGGCAATATATTTTAACCAATACCATCTCTTGATGCTCTATTATTTCATATGTCTCTACCATCAATATCTTCATTTCATAACCCAACTTGATATCAACATTGTCAACCAGATTATTTCCTCCATTAAATTCTGACATGAACGCACCCATTAATTACATTCGAGAGATCACAGTTGTCACCTTGAGGGACAGGTTTTCACTTCGCGGTAGGCAGGACTTAATCACATGCCACCCTTATTACGAGTGAATACACGTGTGCGTCCAATCAATATGGTTGTTTAAATATCTGATTCTTCGCACATTTCTTAAGAACACTGGAAAAATTATAGCATCAAATACTTCATCTTCTTTAAATATATTTTACAAAAAAATTGCTAATAGCTAAATCCTTCAACACAGTAAATATGATGTGATTTGTTGACCAATCAAAATAAAATTTGGATTCATCAACTGAAAACCTTTCTCATTTTCTGTTACTGTTCAGTCAAGAGCAGGAGACAGGATTTCAGTTTACTTTTATATATTTCATTTATATGATTGCATACACATTTATTAACTTTGTTTACCCGTTACAAAAATAACAGAAAAAGAAAATTAATAATGTGTACAGGAAAGCGAAATATAACTAGCAAATATAAAAATATAAATAAATTAAATACTTCTGTTTACTATAAAAATAAATTAATACATGGTCAATACACTGGTATGAAAAATAATTATGACAATAACCTGCAACCGTAGGTGTGTGGTATCATTTCGTGAAAATGTGTAAATAAGCAGAAGATTCTCAGATTTTTTATTTATACTGAATTGATTTAATACGAAAGTTGTACTGAAGTAATTGGGCACATTACGATGAATTACGAACAAGAAATGCAGTTAGATGCACTGGATGTTCCGTTTTTGAAGTTGCTTGAGAATTCAAGATCCGTAGTTTCGAGAATGCTCTCAGATAGTTTGACTTCAGAATTACTTCTGATAAAAGACCAAGCAGTATCCAACTGTGTTTATTTAATACAGGAGATAAATGACATTATAATTGAGCAATCAATGTTAACTAACCAACTACACTGCATCAAATAACACTAATAGTTAATATGCCACGCGTGACAGATGACTCATAGAAGAAAATGCAATGGAATTCAGCATTGTTGGTATGTATTCGCAGAAGACCGAATTGAATGTTTTAATTAACAACTCCTAATTTTAACCTCCTTTTCAAGATTCATTAACAAATTGGTTGCATTCTAGGTGATTGGAAAATATTGTTTAATTAATTTTTTTATGATTCAAGTTGGTAAAATATTATAATGAGTTTTTTACTTGACAAGGACTTGTGACTTCATTATCAAAGAAATGCTGTTTTGGCTACTGGTAATTCCATGATGGTGTGCACAGTTTTTATGCAGTTGGAATTGCATTTACTATATAAATAGAACCATTCATTTACAGAAAATAATTATATGTAACAATCTGAATTCTATTTGTAATTATTAAACGCCTTACAGGGACCTTATGTACACAAACAATAGTAAAATTTTCCCGGGTGACATTACTTTATGCTATGGAGTCGAAATTGTTTCAGATTGATTTGAAGAGCACTCTGAACATAATTTAAAAGAATTTATTACTTCACTATTTAGATTAAAAAGGATGAATTTCCTCGAACATGTATGAAGAGTTATTATAAAATTAGATTATGGGATGAAGATAATATTCCGAGAATACTTTAGCAAACTTTTCATATGCATTAGGATGTAATGCCAATCTGATTGAATATTTCTTCAGAGAACATTCGATATCTTATTGAATCAATAGCACTACATATTCGCGTGGAAAATAATCTTCCTAACGACACAAGAAATTATCATTCAATTTTTGGTATTTCGGCGCACTACGTAAATACACTTTTCCAAATGTAATTCAATGAATATTGTACTGTTTATTACATTACATCAGGAAAGAATATGATTTTAATGAAATAAATAATGCTGCGTGGAAATAATATTACTAAACTTTATTTCCTATCAATGTATGATTAATAAAAGTCTGCCGAATATACCAAAAATTTCAATAAAAAACCCTGAGATAAATTTTAAAAAATATTTCCTATATGGTTAAAAGATATATGATATAAAATTCTGGAGTTAATTTTATGAATGGGCACAAACAATCAATGGCTTTGTTTTCTCAGTTAGAGTAATTAAAAATGTATCTTTCTTAATAACAAAGAAAACGTTATTGTAAAATATTAGAGCTGAAGTTGAAAAGAACGATGTTACTCAAGAGCTTGCTCTTTGAAGAATAAGTTAACAGAAAAGTTACAGGCTTCCTTCTATAAGAATTTTGCATGAAAAATGTATTTTAATTTTCATTTGTTTAACGTCAAAATCAACAAAATATGATATAAACTTATGTTTGAATTTCTATCGCTACAAAGCTATATTAAATATTGAAACCTATCTTTGTGTAATGAAAAATGAACATTTTTATGAGACTCTAAATTTTGTATACTTGAATTCAATGAATGAGATAGGGGGATTGTTCAAAATAATGGAAAAGTCTTGTTGAAAATAGTAATTTCATTTAATGATAGTGTAAGATAAATTAAATAGGTAGTTATAAATTTTTTGTTTTACTCTGTTGCTTTTAGTCTCAAAAATGTGTGTGAGGGAGTGTATTGTACATAACTGTTTGAAATTTTATTTCCAGGGAAGCTAAAATGAAAGGCTCGTCAGAATTACAAAGAAGATACATTGTGGAGCTCGTTTGATCTGTGGGCACAGCTGTTAAAGATATCATTATTTATCGTGTCGAAAGTCATGACAGCCTACGATAATCAATGAAAACTCATTTGTGGGACAGAACTGTGAAAGGAAATTCATGGCAACCCTTTCAAAGAATAGTTGATATTATGAAAAGTTATGACACCTCGAAGGAAGGCCACGCTTTAAAAAATTATTGCCAAGCTGAAAAAAACACCAATGAAACACCAGCATCAACACATAGTTGAAAGGTACTACATAAATGAAATATTTAGGGCAGATTATGTGATTGAAAATTTCTTCTGACAGGTGTAAATCAAAAATGATTAATACTGTGATGCACGGACCATAAAACTTGAGCAGCGGATCAGTTGAAAAATATCTTGTTGATGAATCCACATGATCCATATTAGATAGCTAAATTCAGTTTCTCACTATTCTCCTCAACGGAATTTGAATTCCTGCAAAAGACAACCAAGACAATCTCATTTCTAGAATGAAGCATGGGTATATTTCTTTAATGGTTTAGGTGATCTCTTATGATTTGGGAAAGGTTGCCTTAATACTGTTTATGGATGTCATTTTATAACCTATCAACTGCATTCCATGGCACAGACATTGATTCCGTCAACAGATTCCCTCTATCAAGATAATAATGTCCGATTCTCAGTAATTCATGGTTTCAGTGCTCAACCATGTTTTTGGAAACATGAGGGCTTGATTACTTACCTTCCATTGCCTACCCAAACATTGTATTTCAACATCTAAAAGCTCATATTGTCTGTTTTGGCATAATGTGTGAGACCCGATCTGTGAGTGTGTACTGTTATCCTGCATCTCTCCATATGTGACGTCCAAAGTTCTTTAGCTGGTGTGGGGTAGATGTGGAGAGAAGTGTGACAACTCGGTGTGAGTTCGTCACCTGACCACTGTTCAAAATTACAAAGAACTTGGTGATGGGCGAGTATTTCAAACCCGTTAACCTAAAGGTTCAGTCCAGAGCTCACCTTCACCGCTATGTATGTATGTATATGTCTCTCCATATATGTTTGTAGTTGTTTGTACTCTCCATATATGTATATATGAAGTTTTCAAATCCCTTCCAAGGAGAAACCAAAAGATTTTAACTGTCAAAATTACTCCCACATCATATTAGACGCTTACTTCTTTTTATTGCTTTTTATTCTTTTTATTCCATTATTTTTGATAGCCTTTGTTTGTAATATGAAGTATTTGCTCTTAACTATAATTTTTAGATTCTATGATGATTTTTTATTACGTGACTTGTGTTCTGTATTCTTTTCTTATAAACAACATCACATTTTTTGCTTTTTCAGCTTCCAGAGACAACCTTTTATAAATATATTTCATTTCCACCTGTTGGACTGCGCCATTGACCTAGTTGCCATTCAAACCTTTCATCGAAGCAGAGATAAATTAAATTCTAAATAATTCATTTGTCTTGTTTCTTTGAACATGGTGAGCCGAGCTGGCAATCGAGTTATTAGCATTCTTGCCATTTTTTCAACAGTTTATGTGTTTGAGTCCCACCTAGGGCATGAATGTTTGTAATGGGATTTGAAATCTACTTTAAAGTGTAGGGCACTGTTTAATGAATCCTCTTGTACAAAAAAAATTATCATTGAGCGATAAACAAACCAAAACTAACCATGGCCGTCAATGATTGGATTAAGAATAAGACTAGTACATACTTGTCATAATAATAAATAATTATCCAACCGCTCTAAGTCAAAAACATAATTCAAATTTCATCCGTTTATTTTTACAGGGAAAGTATTTATGCCATATGTACTTGTTGATCTGATACTCGTAATTTTAAACATAAAGGTTAAACACAAAAAATAACAAAGTTCATTATATTTTATTCAATTTAATCGCTTTCCTTTCTCAATGGAATAAAAACAAAAGTGGGATGCCTTTTTAATTTGATACGGACCTTCTTCTATTTCACATGTGATATGCGATCGGCCATTTTCGGGAATCATCGTGCTTCTAAAAATAGCCGACCTCAACATTCGGGGCGTCTCGATTTCCACCGGTTGGATGTGGCTGCCAGGGCGGTCGCTGTTAAAAATAGAGCTCCGGTTGGCTGGGATCGATGGAGCAGCCCGGGGCTCGCTCAGGTGGATGGTATGACGCAACTTCCTTCCCCTTTCTCTTGCACCCCTGCCCACGCTTAATGTGTGCTTCAAAGTTCGTGCTCTCTGACCTTTCGTGAACATACCACTGGTTTCCCCTGCAGAAACTCGCCCCCTTACCCTTGTTTTCGAAGTGGATTAGACGATCCATTTACTCCCAATGACATTCCAACGTAAACTTAAGGGGAAAGGGGAGGCTTACAAGGGAATGGATTGCCAGTTCACGCTTCAAACATGCATTTTCCTAGAATTTGAGTTCGAAAATCTTATTCTAGCGCATACACTAGTCTGCGTTGGAACCTGATGCAATAAATTTTCTAGCGTTAGCGTTATATGATTTTAAGTTCCATTAAAGATAAAAAAAGGAAATTATTTTCAATAAAATACATTGCTGTTCATTGCAGACAGATTTGATTGCAATGTGCTTGCTGGACATTCAAATGAATTGAGGTTCATAACGTATAGATTTCAAATGGTTAGATTACGTTCTTCTTGCTATTGAAAAAATTTTCAGATTTGCTGACAACCTGATTACATTGCTGACACAAACATTCAAATGTTTTAGATGATATTTACAATGATTTATTAGTGAGTAAGTAAGGATTTTTCTACAAATAAAATAATAAAAAGCTTTAACTGAAAAAAAATTTAATTGTTATGCTTATTACACTGACAGAAAACTTTTAAAGCAGAATAAAGGCAATTATTTACTAATATTATTGACAGGTGGCGCTGTGTGTGGAAGACAGAGAATTGAATCATCTTGATAATGTTATACCTCACATTTTGATGGTTGTTGGTAAAGAACAATTTAATTAGTAATTCTGCTAATTTTTCAGATTATTACTATTATATGCATAGCCAAAATTCTATCCTATTTGAAACTCAATTTTGAAGCGTTAACTTCAGAATTTTATTTTTCCCATTAAACTTATTATTTGCTACCAACTTCAACTGACTAATATTCTCAAATTTTTCCCATCAAATGAATTACAAAATTGAAACAACTTATTAGGATTTTTTATTTGTCTATATATGTATTATTGTTTACATTCATAAATACTCTTTTGATATTATATGGATACATACAAAAGTAAAATAATAAAAGTAGAATGTGTACACACTTTTTCAGCATCACGATTTATCTTAATTAAGGTAATACTCTTCTGGGTGAAAAGTTATACCATCTGCATTGTTAGCAACTTATGGACATTGGTTGTACCGTTATGGAGATTCATACTGGAAAGATTTCTCTTGTCCCATGTTAATCACAATCTGTGGAAAATTCTTTAAGAAATAAAAGTCGTAAAATATATCACAATAACTCCGTATTATTGACTGTTTATTGCATCATGTTTTTCAACCTCAACGATACAAATTAACCAAATTTTATTAAATGATCTTTAAATATTAAGGAAAATTGCTATTTTTTGTGTCCTTTGCAAAATAATGTTCATCTAAATGCATATTGGTGCAAGTATGTATAAGAATGTCCATAATATTGTACTTGGTTGAAATCAAAAATTGAATAATATAACACTAATAAACTATTTTTACTATAGTATATACTTTTTACAAATAGTGTATCCAAATTACTTCTGTACCTTATCATACACCAAAATCAAACAAGCACACAAAAACTTTTCAGGAGCGAATTTGACTTCAAAGATTATGAGAAGTGAGATTTTTTTCTGATATAAAATGCTTGTAAGGCAGACTTTTTTCTTATTTCCGGAAACCGGAATAGAATAAAATGTCCGGAAAGGAAAAGAAGTCCAAAATACCAACCACAGCCACTGACTGACTCGAAGATCATAGACAGCACTTTCCCAGATAGTTTTTCACAACAGTAAAGAAAAAAAATCTTTTCTTAGAAGGTGGTTTTTCTTGCCATAATTTTTTTTCTTCTCGCCATCTCTTCACGCAAAATTTTGCTGCCATCTGATGTAAAAAAGGAAAGAAGAAAAACATAAAAAAGGACACAAATAAAAGATTGGTGGAAAGGGGGTGGAAAATCAAGAAAGGGGAAATTTTCTTTTCATAAGCGGCTCATCAAAGATCCATCACGGAGGTCTGTCTCTATGTTGAGATGCAGGGTTACTGATAAGAATGAAGCCAATTGCCGCCAAAAATCCAGCCAACTCAGATAAAAATACGATATCGGATTTTGTTTCTTACCATCTAATCTCACTCAACACAAACAAGGAAAATATTTTCCTACACTGTAACTATTTTATGGTTATTTTTAGCAAACTCAGATTATACTGTCTGGTAATTTTGTTTTAGTTCAGCTCTGATTTTATATAATCTGTAATGCTATAGGTTCTTTTGTAAGACATTTCAAAATGTAAATAGTGTTTACCTTAAATTGGCTTGATAGTTATAGTGCAAATAAGTTTATTATACAAATATAATAAAGAAATTATTACAAATATCAAAATCGTAACAACTAGATAATGTATCAAAGCAAAAGGAATTGTCTAATATTGTAAAATACGTTTTCCCTAAAATTGATAACAATTAAGAAATACAACATAGAACATAAAGGATTATAACATAGACATAACATAGAAGAGTCATTGAAAAAATTCAAAATATTGTGAAACTTATCTATGATTACTAAACACAGTCATTTAGAAATCAATAAGATTGATTATGAAAGTATCTGCGCTTAAACGTCATTTTCGTCTTTGTACAGCGTGAGATCGAATTTAAGACCAAACAGTCATTTTATTATTCGAAAGCAATGCTGTGTACTGACTGTAGAGTGGTATATCATTGCAAAGAATTTTGCAGTATCATTCATAACCATACTAGTTTCCACTTTCAAAGTTATCAGCCCAGTTTCACAAACAGTCCTCATGCATTTCTATTATACAGTAATGCATAAGTGACAAAATATATGGTTTTCAGTAGTTTCCAATCTACGTGTGTCAGTACCGTTCATGAATTCGAGTCTCTATTCATGAACTGAAGTTCGTTTTCTTAGCATCTGCGTTTCAAGTTGCCATCAACCATCAATTTATTTAATCCATCTTACATAATAAACTAAATTGAGGATTTTAGAACAGTAATGGAAAGTTATGCGAATAATATTAATATTTTAGGTGTTGTTATTATTAAAGATTTTAACAAAATATTTATCTGTTTCATTGTGATTCTTATGCCAGAATACTCTATGATAAAATGTTGCTATATATATATATATATATATATATATATATATATATATATATATATATATATATATATATATATATATATATATATATATATATTACGAAAATTACGAAAGCATAAATTTACTCAACTCTCAACATATTAGTTACTAGAAAATTGTGTGCTTGTGGAATTTTCATCATAATCCATGCATTCTTATCTAAAATGAAATGCATTAATCATCTTATTCTGCTCAACTATTTACATATTGTAAATTTTGGATTTCCCTGCTTACCTCATACCATTTCCAGCTGCACGAGTAGTTGCAACACCATTTTTTACATAACAAAAATCACTTTTATAAACACCGTACAAATTTTAATTACATAGATGAGAAAACAATCATAATAACTGTTAGTTAAGTAATTATATACATTTCCTTAAATGACCAGCTTCAGCAGCATTTTTATAAAACAAAAGTACATTATAAATCCTAAATAATATAATATATATTTAAGATTTATAAAATGTACTTAAAGTTTATAAAAGTGATAGTCACGCGCGCATTATATCTATATAACAAAAGTTATTTCTAGTTTATTTGCTTTCAATATATTTTCAATGTAGATTTCTTATCACTGACCCAGTGGCTCTTAAAAGAGTTTTTATGACATTGTTGTGTGTGTATATATATATTGTCTCATTCGTTTAAAATATGTCAAAATCATACATTTTACTTAAAATGTATGACTCTAATATATTTTAATGCAATGTATTTCAATATAGTGCGCTTAAATATATAATCTCGTTTACGTCTCTTACATTGAATCCTCTCCAACACAGTTTATAGTTCAAAACCTCACGCGCGAAACTGTCATGAACAAAATACTGAACTATTTATTCTAATGTTAAATAAATCTTAATCTGTGAGATCAAATATATGTATATAGGAAAACCTTTCTGTATATAATCAAAGCAATATATTTCTAGTTGTTAGTTACAACGTCTATTCGATGGCGTATTCCTTGAATTCAGAGGTTCGAATCCTACCTAGAATTCAGAGTAAAAATGATTAAATTAAATAATGATGTTTTCTTTCATCATAAAGCTTTCATAATACATTTCCGTGAATTAAAATATTTTTCAATGTACTAAAACTTTTGAAGCAGAAATTTGAATTTTATGTTTAACTCATTTTTTAAAATGCGTGAATTGTATAATATTAATTCCTTTTTATATCAGCACAGAGATTTATAGCACATTGTAAATTACACAATATTTACTTGACGTTCTACTTCTTAACTTCAATGGTTCGAATTTTTTTTTTAAATTTAGACTAACAAACAGATTAAGAAATAAAATTTTCATAGCCATTATAAATTATCATAACTGCATAAAATGCTCTTAAGAAAAGTGTATTACCTTTCACAGAAATCATGTCATAATTGTAATAGTGTAAATAAAAAATGTATTACCTGTGATTTTGATATTTACAGCGTACATAATTTCTTAGAAGAAGGTATTAATCATCTCAGCATTCATCAGTATTATGGTTACACTGAATTATTTTTTATAATAACTAATACAGGCATGTTCTTCTTTGCAAAATTTGATGTTTTTATCTTGTAAAATATATACAATCAGTTCATCATCAGTTGACAAAACAGATTCATGAATATGAAATTGTTTGTTTCATGTTTCCGACTAACACAACAAGCTTTGTTAAAGAAACAAGCATGATATCATTTGTAGACATACAACAGTGTCTTCATCAATTGCTATAGATATATGATATATTTGTTGAAGCATTGAGAATTCTATAACACAATAAAACAAAAATTCTTCTTACATATATATATATATATATATACATACACACACACACACACACACACACACATATACATCATATATACATATATATATATATATATATATATATATATATATATATATATATATATATATATTCTAAATGAGAACTATTATTTATAACTATATTTTTGGAATTCAATACTTCCAAACTAATGTAGCTTGTAAGATTTATTCAATAAATTATGAAATTATTTAAAATGAAATGAAAGCTAAATACTAAGGATTAAATTTTAAACTGAATAAAGATATGTTTTCTTATATTTATTAACAATTACTAAAATCCCTTACTTTTTATAATAGTTTACAATATCTTATTTATAGATGTAATAGATATTTGAACAAATCTGAGACAGGATTGCTCAACATTCTGATTTGAGTTTGAACCGAATTCAAGCAAATACTGAAAATACAATTTTATTCAATAGCTTAGAAACTATTATCTATTTTTAAAATGTAAAGTACTAGTGGGGCTCTTGTGTAATGTATTTTGAATATTCGTCTAATTCTATAGATTTATAAAAAAATATTTTTGAAGATGCTTATGATTTTTAAAAACTTGATTTTGAGAATTTTATTTTTCATATTATTAAATATCATGGTATTTCATCTTATATTGCTACACCAAAACTGCATAGACTGAATTGTATTGTAACGCATCATAGACATATATATGTAGTTTTTCTGCTCTATTTCTAACATATATTAAGTTCTTAAAATTAATATATTATTTTTTAAGAAATTGAAATTAATGTTTGAAATTCGAACATTACTTTTTATTTTCAAATATTTCGAGGAAATTTTAGAGACTAACTCAAAATTTCCTAACTTCAATTAACTTTTATTTAAACAAATTGATCTTTCAAATTTTGAGATTTTACTTCGAGAGATTAAAGTATGTAACAAATATTACAATGTTTTTTTTTATATATATAAATGTGTGTTGTAATTCAATTTCAAGGTTGTTGTAGCTCTTATCTTTGCAATTCTATTTTGAAGAATATTTTACAGTAGATGCTAGATTTTACAAATTCATAATGACCGTTCATAATGATAATGAGAATGAGTATATATATAGTTCTTAAAATCAAAATTTCTTAAAATAGAATATTGTACTTGCATACAAATTACAAGTGAGTCCACATTCACCATGAAAGAGTAGTAGTTTCTTTGTCGAAGTTAATAACTGAGTAACTCATCTTCATTCTAGTCGTCAGGTTAGTGTTCTTTATTCTCTTTAATGATAGAGTTTTATTTAATGTAGCCTGTATGGCAAAATAACTTAAATATCATTTCTCCTACATCATCATTTCAAGCATAGATTAATAAGATCATGGCGCATAGAGAGCCTATTTCATAACGTGATTCCAAGGTATGATAATTCCTTACAAAAGAACCTCATAATATTTAGACTTGAAGTTAGTGATTTGCACCTGAAGCTATCTATTGCATGGATTGTAGGACTGTGTTAGAATAGTTGGAAGAAATTCCACACCATTTGCTTAAAAAGCAAGAAATTTCAACTTTAACACTGTAGTTGGTCATCCACAATTTGAATGAATTACAAATTTTGAATTTAAAATGTCTATTTTATTTTTGCACAACCACAAAATAAAAACTTAAAAAATTGAAAAAAAATCGTGATAAGAAATATACTCAAATGTCGTATGAAAATGAGTTTGCATAAAAAAGTTTGTTTTTCCAAAATTGTAGTTTGTAAAGAAGAATTAATATTATCATTTCATCTATGAGAACATATAAGGGAACAGTAAAATTTCTTAAAATCATGAATGCTCGTAAATGAGAAATTCGTAAAATCATGAATGCTCATAAATGAGAAATTCGTAAAATCATGAATGCTCGTAAATGAGAAATTCGTAAAAACGAGTATTTACTGTACTTCACTACTTAGTCTGAATACATGGATTAAAAAAAGACCTAAAAAATAGGATTCATTATTTCTATAAACTAATTGTTTATTAGCTGATATTTTTAATATTGTTAATATATGTCTAAACACACTGCAGATAAAAAAATTAAGTAAGATGACATTATGTGTATCATTGAAGCACACACAGTAATCATTTATTCTCATATTTCATTAAAAAAATATAACTGAAAAAATCCGGAACTTTTAATACTTAATAGAAATGAATTATGAATTACATTATCATGTAAATTTTTATATATATATATAAATATATATATAATGAATGAGATATAAAACATTTATCTATTACCTAATGAAATTGCTGAGCAAAGCAATTTCATTTGAAATAGAGATATTTCTGTTGATTTTCTGAACTATCACAAAGCGAAGATAAATTCAACCACTAGCACCAAATTTTAAAATCAACATATTAGCATTCATAACCAATGCCTCCAAAGAAGTTTTCTTTCGTGAGGCTCATATTATTATAAATCAAATAAAGAAAATATAACTAAAATAAAATCATCATGAAAAAAAGATGCGCTGAAATGGAAAGCAATAAATATATACATTTTCTCCTTGTATTGAAAGAGGGCTTTTAACTTAGGGGAAGATACATCGAAGATATATTAAGTGATGCTTTATAATATTTCTTCCCCAGTTCTCTTCGAGCAAAAGTACACCGAGTCAATATTACAGCACGAATAGTGATAAATCGCCAAATATGGCACTTTAATACCGCAAGCTGCGGCTTCTATGTGTGTGCGGTCGGTCATATTCACTCTTCAATATATATTTTTTCTTCTTGCCGTTCCATTCCGTTTGCAATAATATTTGTGCTCCTGGATTTTTTCCCCATCGTCACTCACACCTCCCCCCTTTTCTTGCTTTTTCCTTGATATTTTCAACGTATTTTCCCTCCCGATTCCCTACGACACACCGATATGGATACACAAAATTCTCGTATTTTTATATCATCCTGAAGTTATAAATCTTCCGTTGGGATCAACGACTTTTGAAGCTCCTCCGTTTTTTTTCTCTTTTTTATTTATTTATTTATGTAGATAAACTGAAAAAAGATGTGCAAAAAGGTGAGAGAAAAGTCCCGGATGTGAAGAAGTCTTCATCTGCTTCTTACTATATTTGTTTATTTTATTTCCTTTCGCCGTAAAGTGCGTTTTAAGCATGGGTAAAAATTCGATCGATATCAACTCGATCAAGTTTCTTATAAGAATCCTAGAAAAGAAATGAAGAAATGAAAAAAAAAAAAGAAATGAACTGGAATTATCTTCATTCACACGTAGGAATGTTTGAAAGAAATTTCTGGAAAGTAATTTGTGTAAATCGAAAATTTCATCCTATATAATTATTGATTTTGCTTAAATTATTTTCACAGCATCTACTATTTTTACATTAAAATAATCTCTTGCTAACAATACATCAGTTTTTTTTTAAGAAGTAAAATTTATTTGATACTTCCATATAGAAAAGATATGATACTTTAATCTTATAATTGTCGAAAAGCTTGTGGAAAAGGGAGAATTCAAAACCTTATTTCCTTTCTTTATTTAAATACTTTGAAAAGAAATCTTAGTAAAACGTTACCCTTCACAAACTATCAACAAAAAAATATTCTTGATTGATAATAAAAGTATGTGTAATATGGGTGTAAAATTTTACATTTTTAATGACTATCTAGTTATATGCCCTTAAACTTATGCGTCATACGCAAGATGTTTAAAAAATTAAATTTCATAAATCCAATAACCTGAAGTTACTTTTTATGTACAACTTTTTATTATATAAATGGTGCTCCTAAATATTTACTGTATCGACATTGAGCAAGCTGCTCATCATATATCGTTGCCGTTGTTTTGACTTCTCTTTTAACTGTTAATAGATGTGAAGGCGTATAAAAAAAGTTATTTATGATATATCTTACACCCCAAGCGGCTCCAGCTTACAATACCTCAGGCCCTCAGCAGCTCCGTAGCTTCACGATGCTTCCCATAAGATCAGCAAAGTGAAGTACCACTTGTCGCTCTGAGTGATTTTGGAAGACTACCCTCTTCTTCACTGGGTTGCTGGAGCTCCATGGGTTGGCGACGTGTCCACGTTAATCTGTGACTAAGTTAAACGTGTCTACGTTCCACTGATTAGGCCGTAGGAAGAAAAGTACCAGCTTGAATGTTAATTCATCACTTGATCGTGGCTCAGAATTTTGTAGCACGTATTAATAGGTGCTACATCCAGATTGAACCTTAAGGTACAATCTGGATCTAGGTAAGCTTTATATAGACATAGATTCGTTTAGAGAAAAAATCACTCGCTCAGGCTATGTAAGATTGGAGCTTTTGAAAGGTTATTTATGCAGTTCTTCATCTTTTGCATTCTTCCATACATCATTCATAAAGGATTCAATTTTTAAATATTATCATGTCAATGAGGTAAGCCCTATTTTGTTGGAAAATATCGTTATTGGAATCAAACAGAAACAGTGGGGGAAAATCCTATGCGTTTTCAAGCACATTGTTCACGAGACAATCAATATACCCCCTTTTTAAGTAACAATGTAAAAATCAAATTAAATAGTCCAACTAAGTTCTTCAGATTTCCAATTTCTTGATAAATAAAGGCTAACCTTTCGAAAAGATAATAGTGATCTAAGTAAGCAGCTGTAATTCAACGTTTTTAATTAAAGAAGCTTACATCAATATCGTGATTAATCTCATAATATTACAACATATTCCTCTCATGGTGAAATAACGTCTTTCAGTATGAATCAGCATAAACTTGCATCCAGTCTTTAAATTTAATATCGAATTTTCCTTAAAAATTCTTGAAAAAATCTCTTGAATTGCTCCCATTGTTACAATGTGTTAGTTAAATAAAATACCAGAGTACATATAATACATAATACTTATAATACACAATAAAATAAATAATACTTATACAAATCTGTGAGATAAATGTAATATAAATAGGATTTGACTTCAAATGCTAAAATTTAAATTTTTAAACTTAACAAATAAACAATTTTAATTACTTAATACTATTATATTTTAATGCTTGAACTGTGAATACTATAAAGTACTTTAAGTTAAAATTTAGAAATTATTTGAATTCAAATTTTTTTAAATTAAAAAGTTTAAGAAATGACAATACTTTTACTGTACATAAATATTTTCAATGTGAATCTTCGATCGTGTTAAAAGAGAAATATAATATCGTCACATAAATGTTTATTTTTCTAAATGGGCTATTGTTGAAATTTTAATCATGAAAATTAATAATTTATTTTTTATATAAGATTGAAAGTAACACATTTTCAGTTATTTTTTAAATTAGAAAACAACTCCGAGATAATTATATTCGTATCAAGCCATATTTATTTTGGTGTGACAATTTATTGTGAATAATTCATTCCAAGTGTCCTTCATGAAGTTTTTATCCAAATAAAAAACAAATGAGCTAGGAATTCTTTCCATTCCAACACAATAACTTTGATATAATTAAAAATATTCTTCATACTTTTTTATGAATTACTTTTAAATATCTTAAGTTAGTGAAATAATACAACATTGGGAAGCCCAGCCTTCAGCAATTATTTGTATTGATCCATGGCTAAATTATGAGACATTTAAAATATGAATATCACAGAGATCTGTAAAATATATTTTTTAATGATAAAATACAACAACAAGGCACTTTTGAACACTTTTCCTTCACAAAAGCTTGGAGTAGGAGTACATATTCAACATCTGGACAATTCTGTTATATTGCATTACTACTACAAGAATTTCTTAACAGTTCTTTATATTTTACAAAAAATGAAAATGTAGTTATATATGTATATATATATATATATACATATATATATATATATATATATATATATATATATATATATATATATATATATATATATATATATATATATATATATATATATATATATATATATAACTATTCATTAAGTCCTTTGATTCTGTACAAAATATTACTCAACAAATCTCATTATCATTAAATTTCCAAGGTTGTACTTTCTAGAATAAAAAATATAATCTTTACTTAAATATGATGCAATAGTCTCAAAAATAAATTAAAAATTTAATGATGCGTAGATAGATTAATATTAGTGTAAACTTAATTTTTCTACATTTCTTATTTTCTTCAAAAAATTAATACTTTTTATTCAAAAGTAATATTTATTTTCATTATTACAGTTTTATTTATTTATTCAACTTACAATTTAACAAATTTTAAATATAAAACAAATGATTATTTTACATATAGGAATTAAATTCTTTAATTATTAATTATTAAATTCCTTAATTTAATTAAATTCTATTAAATTCTTTTCTATTGAATAATCTTATATCTTATATTATTTATTTTCTATATACACTCACTTCAAAAAGTTAAGCACGGAGAGGAAAATGCTAATTTCCGGAAGTCAATCAGAATTGAAGAGGATGCAAATCGCTGCAGAGATAAATGGAAACACGTAAATATGTTAGGTAACAGTCAATTGCGCTTTCATGACAAGAAATATGCAAAAAGAGCAGTCTTATAAGATACCAGCTTTATGAAGGGTTACAGAAATTGATTATAAGTGCTGATAGGTGCTTAAAACTTTCGTACAGTTTGTTTTCAAGACATTTATTTCTATGACTTCCAGAAGACGAATGGAAGATTCTGAGCGTTGGCGTGCTGTGAGGTGCATTGAAGCAGGACAGTCAATCTCAGATGTTGCTCTTTTCTTCGGCGTTCATCATTCTGTAATTTCACGTTTATGGAAACAATTTCACACCACACAGACAGTTGTCTCAGTTTCATGATACTTAAAGGGACTATAATGTTGTTTCAAGTTCATTAAATTATTTTTTTATTATTGATAAATAAAAGCAGACTGGAGGCAACTGTTCATATTGGTTGTTTTTCATGTTTCACACATCTTGTATAATAATAAAAAAACTGAAAAAGTAGTATGGTTATAGGTTATGAATGCGCACACACACACGCGCGCGCGCAAAGAAACTTCTCTTACTTTTATAATAGTGACATTTAACAAGAACAACGGAGGAGTATTCAAATTGTTTCATTCTTGAAAAAAAATTGCCTTAAAAGCTAAGATTTGAAAGCTCTTTTCTTCTTTAGATGGCTAAAACAACACCCTTTTTCAGGGATTTGTACGTCGAAAATCTATAATAGGAGTGCAATTCTTCTTCTCGGTGATGATGGTATATTTGTTTGGGGGAGTTTTCGTAGTGCAGCCTGAACTTATATAAAGTTGACCCTATTAAATTTAGTGTAAATTCTACCTTAAAGTTTCAGACAATCGGGCTCAACTTACTCTTTGACAATTATATGCAAGTGATGAATATTACTCCCCAGTAAACAATCATCGTGTATTACATCCTTTGTCAAGCAGTGGTATTACAATTTAGGTGTAAAGTATCTACACGGACTTGTTCATAGTTCCAATCCAAGGTCCATAAAACATTCGTAAGACGGGTTATGGACATGTAAACTAGGTCCATACTCGACGCTTGAGCTTGTTACTTTCTAGCAGCAGAATAGACACAAACAGCTATAAATTTGTATGAACACTTTCTTGAAAATATGCTCAGAAAAGTTTCTAATATAATTATAGCGAGTTGAGGTCCATTCTTGCATCAAAGCATCTATTCCTTCCCATATACCTTCACATACTGGTCCATTATTGTATCGTAATGAAATATACTCTCTTGTCTTGCCTTGTATCTTATTACATTACTTTGGGGACGCATGAGAAGACGATATATATACACAGCGCTCCAATAATTAGCAAATACTAACCAAATAGATTAGTTTTTAAAATTAAATTGATTTCTCTACATTGATTTTAAACAGTAACATTTTATGCATTTATCTCGTCCTTTTTTATCATATCGAAACAATTTTTTAATAAATTACAAGTTCACTTAATATGTTTAAATGCTTTGTTTATATTTATTAGTTACCTGAAAAAATATGCCAGTTTACTTATATAAGACAAAATTTGTAACGCAGGTAGTAATATCTGTCAGTAAAAATTAGTTTGGATGTATAAAACATAATGTGATTCATTTCGTCTGTTATCATTTCATCTATTATCATTTTTATACTTCTTATATTAACTGTTATCAAATGGTTATCCTACTAAGAAATTTCATCAATTCAATACGATTTGCTTATTATTTCCATTGTGTTCAATGTTCATCAAAATATTTTAGAGCTGTTGCAGACCATTGATATTTTTTCCCGCATAATTTACTATATTCTATTGGGATTCAATCAAATTTTAAATTTACTAAAATAATTAAACTCTAAGAGCAAAGAAATTTTAAAATTATACTAAATATAAGTACGATGATAAATAAATAAATACATTGTAAATAAATTGAGATGATGGTCAGTAAAATTCCTGCGTGATAATTGAATTTTTCGAAATCAAACGAACAATATAGTTCTTTAACTTACCATAATGATCTGCTTTATTTATCCATTCATCTAAGCATTCTTTTATGGATCTTCATAAGAGTTAACTATCCATCTAAAATATAAACATTACAAATTAGCATTTCAAAAATAAAGATATTATAAATAAACTATTACCATTATAAAATTTAATTTTTATATTTAAATTTCAAAAATATAAATTTTTTAATTTAAATTTTCCATTTTTAAGAAAAGGTGATAAATAAAACAAATAAAAAAGCATATAAAAGAACATCAAAAATGCATATATACAGACATCATTTGAAATTAATAGTTTTCTGAAATTTGACCGCTTCAAAATTCAATCCATTTATAATTTGTGAATAGCATTACTCTATTTGATGTATTGGAAGACTTGAGCCTCACTACAACAAAAATACCAAAATTCTTTTTTTCCTATCGTTTTCAGATAGATGATTGTAAGTGTATTGTACGTAAATACTATTTTTTTTTTTTTTTTTTTTTGCAGCGGCTACAATTAATTTTAAAACTGAACACAAACAAACAATGTAAAATCAACAAATTTAAGAAATTTACTAAATAATTTTTTTATTTGCAACAGTAGCTCAAATTTTATATGTTATTAAATAGTTTGATGAATATATTTCTTAAAATTTCAGGAGTAAATTATACATTTTTAAACATAATATTTTTTAAAAAATGTATGATTAGTGAAAGCGTGATTACTGGATTAAAAATGTTTAATTTTAAAATGCTTATTTTTATATATTTTATATTAGCGTAAAATTTAAAAGATTTCATGTAATTATAATGAATACAAAAAATGATATGATAATTTAATTATTAAATGAATACGAACCCAATATTTAAGATTTTTGCTATCATAAAATTTAAGACAATCCAATTAATATTATCAAAATTAATATTATGTAGCTTTCTGTAAACTTATTAAGTAGCTATAAATAATACACTTAATTAGTGTTTACAAGCCTCCATGTATGCTTTTTGACAAATCATGAAATATTCTGCATTAAACTCTTTTCAAAATTCAAATAATTAGAAAATTCCTACCCAAATCTTATCCATTTACATCAAAAAAGAAACATTTTCTTCCAACAAGTTTAGAATTATATATAAGTATATTTGCGTGTATATGTGTAAGAATTTAGGGATTTAATTCCCACATCACACACACACACAAACGTTGAATTTTCTTCAGAATAACATTTCGTTGAGTTAGTTTTATTAAGAAACGTATGATAACTATACAATAAGAAACTTAAAAGTCCATAAGTAATATAATGTGCTTTATTGATGTAAAAATTGCTATTTTTAACAATTAATTAATCGTATTTTTGTTGTATTCATTTATTTTGAGTGTACTTAGTCAATTAAAAAGGAAGACTATTGTCTTATTGGTAATTATTTTTATTTTAAAAAGATAAAATAAACGGACAGCATGTGTGTGCGACGTCAAATAAATAAAAGTTCTTATCATAAATTATCTTAGCACTTAATTAAAAACATACGAATCATTAGATTTCAATAATGAGGATGCCTTATTTTGATATGAATTTTACAAACTCATTTTTTGTAATATTAATATTTTAAACATTTAATAAATCATACTTATTGCTGAAAAGTCACCTTAAATCACCATAAAAGTAAATAAAATCTTTTTCTCTTTGTAACTTCTTTTAAATCTTAGATTTGAAATTTATTGGAATTTTTTGAGGAGCTTCCGTATCCACACACACAGCTCGTTTATCGAACTTTATTTACCCACGTTACACACTGTAAATTTTACAGTAGTTACGCATATTGTAATTTCACAAATAGATTCAAAAGAGCTGTAGTGGTCTGGCTGGGAATTCGTTCTTGAAGCCGGAGGGTAGTTGCTTCTATATCGATTCAGTGGAAGGTCTAGCGTATTGATAATGGCAGCTGAAGCAAGCAAAATGGCCTTAAAGTACCAAAACAAGGCCGCCCATTAGAAGCAAAAATTTTCACATGATGATCTGGAATCATCTTATGGCACATTAGCAGGAAATATCTAAACACTTCTTCAATATGAATTAAAAAAATCAAAATTTGAGACCGCTACTCTTTCGCATGGCGTGTCTTGGTCTAAATCAGTTTCATAAATATAATTTACATAAAGACCGTTTTTATTAAAATTAAATGCCATGATTTGTAGTTCAATAACTTCTTCTTAATCAATCAAGTTATTATGACCTAAAAATGTCAGAAATCTATACGCATCTAATATGCATTCTTTTCAAAATGTACAAAATACAATACTTGAATTATCAAAAGGCTTAGTATTTTTTATTCCAAATGAGATTAACCTGTCTGTTATGACTTATAAAAATGGATTATTTAACAAGAAAATCCATGAAAGAAAAATTAGCTTAAAATTCTCAAAAGTGCTAAAAATTTTATTTTTTGAATAATAATTCGTTTTCAATCTGTGGCAACAATTCAGAATTTCCTGCTCAATCTTTATTTGGCACTTCGCCAACTATAACCTTAAAAGTACATCAAATACTTAATGTACGTCTTGAAGAAGGACTCGCAACAGATGGAAGGATGAGAGAGGGGCTGCAGTAATATTTCATCCCCCCTTCTAAATTAAACAACCCTCTCCAACCCACCTCTGTCTCGAAAGGATTCTTCGGTGTTTAATACACTGGAAGTGGGAGAGCAAGAACGGAAGAAGGGGCAGCTTTCTTTGGATATGAAAGCGATTAAATTAAAAGGAGCATTAAGTATTCTCTGAACGAAGCCTGGAAAGATCCTCTTCCTCGATGCTCCACCCCCGCTCTTCTCCATGCAGTCGTCTACACTAAAAATAAATGCTGGGATTATACTCGAGTACTCTCACATTTCGAAGATGCTTGATGGATTGTCGAGATCTCTCGTCTTTTCACTAGAGCTAATGAGAGGATGGTTTCGAGACTTGGTATTCCCATGTGATTATGAAATGGCGGCTCAAAAAGTGCTGGAAAAAAGAAAGAATTCGGTTTTTAAAAAAGAATGAGGAAAAAACTTTTACTTTTGGAACGATTTTTGAAATCTAGATGTTCATCTAAATGTGACTGAATGGCTTAAAAAGCTAAAATATTGTGATTTTAATTTGTGAAAGTGTTTATAACTTAATATATACGTTGTAGAAGTCTAATACAATTGATTATATCTCTTTTCAGAATTAATTCCAAACAAACTGGAAGAGCTAGCGCATATTTTTGAATTTTGCTTGAAGTTATGACCATTTCTTAAGTTACATCCTTTTTCTTATCCAAATATATTCCTCGTAATTTTGAGCCATTCTGAAATAAAGAGACCAAAATCTAAATCAACTTCTTCATCTTCAATCCTTCATACTACACTAAAGGCATACTACTCTCACAAATTTTACATGCATAAATCAACGAATTATTGTTGGTTTATGATAAAACCGCATACGCTTCAGCATCGAGAGTGATGTTGAAAAAACAAAAGCAAGAATAATGTCCTTATTAATGATATATTAAACAAAATTATATATAGAACTTCAAAAGAAATGTTTTAGTTGTAAAGCTCAGTATTCGGACGTCAAATGAAAATCCTTTCACTTTTAGTCACAGACCATTACTACTATCATTATATAGCTTAGGGTGCTAAATTTCCGGTAGAACTCTGGTTTAGAGGGGGAGGAGTGTAAATCCTCATTCTATGGAACTCATCTCCTCCGGCGGGAATCACACAAACACACACATCTGTATTTTCAAACCTCAAGAAAACCTTGTGTGATTTTTCAAAGAAACACTGGTGGCGAAAAGGCAATTTCTTCCCCCTCTTCCGATTTATATGGAAACAACTGTGATTTCATTTTCTCATGGAAGTAATTCACTTTGCGTGGCCAGTCTTTCTCTCCCGCCAAACAGAAATGGAATTTCAACAGAATCAGCTCCTTTCTTCTCTTCTGAAAATAAGTTGAAACAATGTTGAGGTTCTTTCTATTCACTTTTTCTCTATCCTCTATTTTCTTTATATAAAAACTCACTTACAGGGTCAAAAAATGATGCTCTTTTGAAATATCTGCAGGTATGGTAAAAATTTTGATTTTTACTTAAAAAGTGCTATTAGTCTTAATTTCCATAGAAAAAATAATTAAATAAAGAAACAGAATTTAAAACCTCCTGAAAATACCATAATGTAAGAAGAGAGAGAATCCTGTGTGTGGAGGGGATTTTTACTTTATTACTTTGTTAAAAGACAGTATGAAACGCTGATGATGGAATGACTTTCCTAATCATGACAACCATATAAATTATTAATAACAACAAACCTCTGTCATATTTCAGTAATATTGACATTACTATATTATATTAAAAAACAAAGAAACACAATCAAACACACACACACACAAATCTATAAATAATAGGATAAAATTTATCCAAAGGTAGTTAGTTCTGTCCCTGATGTTGCTATAAATCGTCGTACCAACAACGCACAATCACGTTGAACTTTCATAGGGCCCAATGTCTCTTCAAGTGTGGAGGAAATTTTTGGTAAATTGCTTTTTTTTCTTAAGTGTCAACCTTTTCATTTCAGTTAAATTCAAAATTACGTAACAAATGATTGAATTTATTGACTTTAATTGCTAATCAGAAAATTTTAAATATTAACCATTATCTATGAAGAAAGCAACCCAAGGAATGGGCAATATATATATATATATATATATATATATATATATATATACATATATATATATATATATATATATATATATATATATATATATATATATATATATATATATATCTTGGAAGATCTGAGTCTCATATTCTAACAGTCCCAAAATCTTTTTATTTATGCTATTTATCTAAGTTCTTCATTGATTGGACTCATCATGGCATAATGATAAGAAACTTCCCTTCAGAACGAAAGACCCAAGTTTGCATACAAGCTATTGTTGAACAATGAAAAATGAACGGTGCACTTCTACTTTTTGTAAGCACGATGATCAGGGAAAGGCCTTGCGAATTTTACGGCGCATTATTTTTGTAAAGTCCTCAGGCAGTAGATATTAAAATTAAGCAGTTATGTATATAAATGGCTTACAATAACCACAGACTGTTAAGCGAGACCATCTGATATCAATAATTTGTTGATAACCAGAGAACAATATCAGGTACGTGCAAAACAATATAAGTGTCATATTTGTTAGGTTCATCGTGACCTAGTGGTAGGACAGCGCTGTGAGTGAAAAATGTGAGCATGATCCCAAGCATTGTTGTAAAACAAGAGATAGACGCTTCTACATGCACAACTCTCTATAGGTGCTTGGGAGTTTCTGAATTTCCTTCTTTGAGACACAGACATACGGTACACTATCTATGAAGAGTCTTCCCCGAACGCGTGTAGCAGATATTAAAATGCTTTTAATAACTTTAAGCAGTTAGGCTGTTTGACTTGTGGTGTCAAAACGTCGTCCATATTGAATCATATTTTTTTCCCTTGAGATCATAAACAGAGAAGAAAAGTACATGTGAAACCAGAATTTTATTGTTTCTGCGTCGTTATCGTTTGACGATTGATAAAGATTTCGACTGAGGGTTATCAAATACTTATCATATTTGAAATGGTAAAATGAATCTTACTTAGATAAAAAAGTTGCATCATAGCTAGTAAATTATTTTACTTAATGAAGATAGAAAAAATAATGATTTTAGAAGACAGTAATCATTATTCATTTCAAGATGATTCAAATGATTCATCTATATTTAATCGAACTTCTGACACAGTTAATTTACAAATAGATATTTATCAAAAATAATTTGAATCGCTGAAAGAAAAAAATTACCTTTTCTGTTTCTCATTTACAGAATAAGGCAGATAAGGAGAAAAGAAAACTCAGATCATGTTCCTTGCTGATGGAAGAAAACAGACAAGACCACACCATAATGATTCATTAAATATCCTGGCTATATGAACTCCTGTTCAGCAAATTTTGTTTATCATAAATTTAAAAACTGTCGAACAGGAAAAAATTATTTTTTCCGCAAGAGTTGGCACGATTTCGGGGATTGACGTCATCAACAAGTAAAATCATTTATTTTTCTTGCCTACGTAGCGTTAATAATTCCTTTTAAAAACAAAAAGTACTTTAAGAAATAGTATGGTATAATACACGAATATATATAAAAAAATATATGGAAGTTTTTCTAAAAGGGATAAATATAATGCAATATCGATTTCTGGCACAAATTTGTTTCGACACTTTTTATTTCAGCTTGATTTAACCCCTGCTTTACAAGGATCTGCCATACATTATGGATGAGTTTAACAATAAAAGTTCTTGGAAGGCGGAAAACAAAACGGAGGAAAAAGTTAAAATATCAGCTAAAAAACGGATTAATAATACCCCATTAAATTCTTAAAATATTTCCCTCTCGTCATCAGTTGATGCCATTTTTTATCCCTTTCGTACTACTTAAATATTTCTTTTTTCCTTATGGTATCATTCTGAATTTTTTTTCACCCTCTTAAAAAAGAAAGTTTTTTGATTCCTCTTCTCCGTATACTAAGTCCGATGTTGTGTCAGCAAATTTAGGCCCAGGACAGATGATAATGGTAAGGTATTAATCTTGTGTTATCCGCGAAGGTAATAGCTGTGGGGAAAAGGGGAAATACTAGCTTTTTTTCCTTCCTCTTTTTTCCCTGAAGTTATGTTTTGTAACCCACCAGGAGGCGCTGGTGCTAGTTGGAAGAAGACTAATGATGATAATTCATCTGCATTGTAAAAATATTTTGAGTCGGAACAGGATTTAGTGAAGCTAACGTTAGCGGAAGAATGGGATTTAACTACAAATGAAATTTTGCGGAACAATGACTTCTATTGGAACTGGATAAGAACTGCAAAATATTGCTTTTTTTACTATTATTTTTTATTGTATCTAGGTTACCTTTCGAAAATGATAAACTGCGTGAATTTCTTTATCCTTTTCTGAACTAAGAGGAGTCTTTTATAAGGATATATTGTTATTTATTCTGCTTTATGAGCTTTTAATTCCTTAAAAAAATTTTATTCATGATTTAACAAAAGAGAATTGGGATTATTTTTATTAGCTGCTAAAAATTTGAATGCTTAAATCCGCTGTTTAAAAAAACAAATTTAAATGATTTGGGATATTCGTCAACTATTTGTGTTGTTTTTATTGAATTAATTACTATTACACACATTTTAATGGTAATTTTTTAGTATTCAATTACCTTTTAAGAAGATGACATTGTGATGTGTGTTTTTATTGAATTAATTACTATTACACACATTTTAATGGTAATTTTTTAGTATTCAATTACCTTTTAAGAAGATGACATTGTGACTGTATTCTTTCTTTTTTCTCACTATTTTGGAGCCTTCAAAATAAACGTAACATATTTAAATTGGAAGGAACATAACACATTAACTGAAAGAATACGGTTACATGAGGTATTTTAAATGCATAAAAAAACCAATTATAAAACATACCATTTAATTGGTAACATTGTTGTAGAATATTTCTACACTTTTGGTGTCCAGATTACAAGAGCAACTGATAGCGAGTTGAATTAGCGATTCAGATCACTTATATATGATACTTTCACAATAGATATGTTTAATGTCAACCATCATCCGTAATGTCTTTAATAATATCTATATGGAGAAGGCTTGATTTTAATTCATTGAACTATCAACACGAAATGTATGGGACTCACTTTTCACTATCGACATTTTAGAATATTAGGTTGGTTCTTGGTGATAATAGAAATTTATATAATTGTTAACATTTCCATTATAGTATATATTTTCCTGCTTTCATTTTCCCCGTTTTAGCAAATGCTTATCCATATCTTTTACCATGGGGAAACTATTATGTTATTCAAGAATAAAATTATATATCTTTTTATAACAGTAAAACAGTATCACCGGCAATGGCAAAGAAGTTTTAGCATTATTATTATCATAAATATTTAAAATTAACATTTCCAATGATTTTTATATTTTTCAATTTTTTTTTTTTATTCAAAATCTTTATGCAGTAGAATCTCATTAACTTGAGTTCAAACAAATAATATTGTTCTTCTTATCAAAAGTTTTTTTTTGCAAAATTCAAAGCGAATTTTCTCTAAAGAGAAATAAGAAATCAATTTTAAACATGTTTTATTCAAATTCTTTTCTTTTGTGCAGAAATATGTGTATTAAATGAATAATATAAAGAATTTATCGGTTTATGTAATAAATAATAAGAAATTTAATCCATATTTCATGTTTTATTTCAGAAATTGTAATCTTTCTGAAAAAAATCTGCAAGTGGACAGAAGTATAATTTCTTTTACATATTTATTGCCAGTTGCACTATAGTCTTTTCTATTAATAAACTTATTTCTAAATCAATGACAAACTCTAAATGATCCTATGTGATTTTTACCAGTGGCATTACATGGACAGATTTGGACCCAGCTTTTAAATTAATTTTCATTTGTAACATACGTCAATGAATAAATTCTCATGCGTTTCATCGGGGTAATTAAAAAAAATACAACTTCCTTTTGCTTACGGAATTCACATTATATTTAAAAAATAAATATCTGCCATTGAAATTATATTAAATTAAAATCATTTTAAAGGATATCGCCAATATTTCTTTTTTAAAAAATACTATATGCAATTTAGTCAATGTTGTAGATATATATTGTTATATTGGTTGCTATAACTCTCTGCGCAAATATAGATTTATGACAACTAATTTCCTCTATGTATATCTTTTTAACTGTAGCTGTTTTATGATATATATAAGAAATATATGTAAATTGAATTGATTTCATATCAATATCATCAAAGGAAATAAATACATAAAAATAACTCTATCTACGTGTTTTAGATTTGTTATTTTTACATCTTTCTATACATATATTTGGCTACTTATTTGCGTTTAAACTTCCAAGCTCTCTTAGACTGCTATTGAATCCAATATCTTCTATGAGTACAATATTTTCGATATAAATGAGACTTTCATGAAATCTCTAAAATTGATTTTCTCCACAAGATTTCTCAATACATTCAATAAAGAGATCTTTAAATATTTAACGAAACTTTTAAAGTTAAGTTTCATGCCTAATCATCTTTAAAATTCTTAAAAAATTCTTAAAAATTCCATGCCGGGAGCAGTCTTATAATTTTTAATGCAAAATCGAAGGTTACATTGAATATCTCAATTACATTCAACAACTCCTTCTTATCTCTTAATATAAAGAATTCGGCCAAGACCAAACCGATACAGCTTCGGGCCTAATCCACGAAACAGTTTCCTTAAATACAAAAATAAAGCTTATTTTTTTATTAAATTAGCAACAAGAAATCCTATTGTTTTCGATTGAACATAAAGGTTTTTTAGTTTCGAAGTCTGATTTAATAATGACGCAAACTAGCAAGTTAATACCTTAAAATATATCCCTAAACGTTGCCAGTTGTCCATTGTGGTAGCTCTAGCAGGACATATTATACAGATAAAGCTCTTTCATATCCGAATAAAAGTACTGAAAGATATTTTTAAGAATGACCATTGCTAATGGAGTGGCTGATCACTTGTGACAGTATTACAGTTCTTTCTCCACCGATAGGATTTTAAAAGCGGAAGTGATTTCTCTCTAAAGCTTCTTCCTTACTTACGTTTCAACATTTCTTTTTCAAAAAGGTGTTATCAAGAAAATTTCGGGAAGGGATTAGGAATTTTTAACCAAAGCCGAAAGAAGTAGGCAGAGGATTGTAAAATGCCCCCCAGAGGATTCTAAGCCTTTAATGTCAGTTTCGGATATATAAAGCGATGTTCCTGTGCAACATTCACGTTTTCTTATAAATTCTTAAAATACTCCTCCTCATCCAGTACCTTGGCTGTTGAGTTGACGTCGGATTAAATTCCTACAAGTCAATATATTTTGTGGTTCCAATATTTTGTCGATTCATAAAAAATATGTCTTGGTCTTTAAAGGATACAGAATTTGTATTAAATGTGGTAACCTTGGTAACTTTCCCGATATTGATTTTTAACAATTTTCTCAAACTTTTTTTCAATTTCTTTCTGTTATTTTAAAAAGATTAAACTATACGTAAGATGAATGATATAAGAATTTTGTAGTTTCTCTGGAAATGTGTGTGTGAGGTATGGTAAATGATCATACAAATGAAGCAAGTTATAAATATTATCATAACTTTTGAAATTGGTGCCAAATATTCTCAATAAAACGAATTTAATTTTAGCATAATATTAATCTCTGTAAAATAAAAACAGCAATATTGTGAATTTTATCTAGAAAAAGTTTTTTGTTACATTTTTCTTTAAATTTGAGTTATAAACAATATATTAATGAAATATTTAAATTTTTTGTTGTATTAAAATATTATCATTGCAAAAATTAAAGTACGTTACTCGAATAAGAAATTTATTTAAAAGTTTTAATATAAATAAAATATCTGAAGAACAATGTTTTTCTACATTAATAAATAATATAGTATTCACAATTTTCAAAGATAAAAAAATGAGTGTTATTTTTGATTTCAAAAATAATTAAATTTTCTCAGTCAGTAAAATAATCTATCCTTAAAGATTCAAGAAGTAATCTATATTTATTTTGCTTGTTTGAATCAAAATATGTGTATTTTATATAAATGATTAAATATGACTATAATCATCCCAATAAGAAAGTTATTTTAAAATATTGGCTTAAAAAATCTTATAGATACATTTTGCCAACTATCAACGATATCAAAATACAGGAACAAGTTGAATCATATGAAGTAAATAAACAAATTCCGAAAAATTCATGAAGTGGGTGAAAGAAATAAAGCAAATGAAGGGTTAAAAATAAAAAAATGTTTTAAATAAAAGAAATCCTTAACTAGAAAAATGACACTTTGAATATTAAAATAGAAAAACGGTTGGAATGTTTCATTGGAAATAAGCTAGGATATATCAAAAGAAGTAGCTTCATTTTGAGAAGTAACTCTGAAAAAAATTATGGGAATAAGCAAACCAGAATTCACGTATCTTCTTGATGGTTGAAACAAAAATATAAGCTGATAAGACAAATAGCTCATTCTTTGAGGTAAAAAACTTTTTAAGAAAATTAAATACAATTACTACTTAAGACAAACTGCAAATTTTTCAGTCATTCTTACAAAATTAAAAAAAAATGTTTTTAAATAAATTCTTCAGATCAATGAAGTGGTTGTGTCAAATCGGCAGAAATTAATGGGACTGTTGATATGATTGAAGAAAATAAGGATAAACTGTCTTAATCGGTTAATTTACAGGCATTAACTCATTTCTTCGTGGTAAATATTCCATTATGTCTTTGCTTTTTATCTTTAAATATGATTAAGAAAAAACTTTAATATACAAAATTTTAAATGGAATTAAATTAAATTACACATTTTTATGACGTGTGAAAAACAACGGTTACTTTTTATGATTATACGTTTGAGAAAATGGTTTCATAATTCAAATACTAAGAAAAAGTAAGAAAAATACATTCTTGAATCTAATTATAATTTAAGTATACTTGCTAATTTTAGGCATGCCAAATTTAAAATTAATTGATGAATTTTATAAATATTTTGCTATTAATTTCATGCATATTAAATATGGATAAAATATTGATTATGAAACATTTCTTTTAATAATTAGATATGTATAAATCCGAATGTGAAAGTTTTGAATTAGAGCCTGATGCAGGAAATAATTATAGCAATGATGATATTGAGATATGTCAATAATTTTTATAATGGTAAGCAATTGTTGAGAGAATTTTGAGGGAGACATTGCTGTTGGAAGAATTACATACAAAAGATTTGGTACACGTCTCCTAGAAAGTATAATCCAAGAAAAACTTTTAGGAGTAAAATATCTAAGTATATTAAAAAACCGCGAATCCTAAATCAGTTATTTGCACTACATTCATATATCTTTTCTGTAAATAAATATGATGTGCATTTGATATACACAGAAAAATTAAAATTGGTAAATTAAAGGTAATATTGACAACTGAACTTCCTTTTCCACATGAGTTCTTAGAGAACTTTTCAAAAAAGAAATTTACAAGAAGTATGAACAGGTAAACATATTACTAAAGAAGTACCTTTAAAAATGTTTATTTTTTTACATTTTTAATTACATTAGTTGATAAAAAAATAAAAGAACAGAAACAAGAGTGTAAAAATTTTAGAATTTCAAATACATTTTAAAAAACAGATCGTGAAACAATTCCTAATTACACACACACACAGATCAGCTAGCGAAAGCTAAATATTTCTCACCATTAGATTTAACATTTGGATGCTTTCATATCCAAATTCGTGAAAAGATGACACGCATATATCTATAACAGAGCATTTAAGTTTTTATTCTTCTGTCCTTTATGAGCAGCTGTTACAGCATGCTTCCCTGTACTTAGCTCTGAGTTGGATTCCACCAGTTAGATTGAAGCAGTAGGGTGGAGTTTTCGTGATTCTTAAGAAATATCATTTCACATGGAGGACGTTGCGATCACGCCCAGTTTTAACGTGACCCAGCCGCCATTAGCGAGCATGACAGATTTTAGGTTAAGCCGGGATTTGAACTCACTACCTTCTGATAGTGAGAACAACTCCTTAACCAATCAGGCCACCGCAGGTTTCATGAGCAGTATAATCTGCACTTTGGTTGGAAAAAATATGCATTTTTTCAGTGGTTAACTAGAAAAATTCTCTAAGAACATCAAGTCAAATGTGTGTTAAATTGAATATATGGAAACTATAATATTTTTCTTCTTTTAAATAACGTTAAGGAAATATAAAATTTTTCTTGCAATTTTTATTTCTTCGGAAATTAATACAGCAATGTGCTGAAACAAGAATCCCATAAGAATTACAAAAATATCTAAATATGACTGATCAGTGTGATGCCTATGAGAAATCAAATAATTATTCTTTAATCAACAAACCTATCTTTAAAAAAAAAGCTTTGTCAGATCATATTAAATCAATTGCAAAGGCTTTGGGAATAAAGGGTTTCCCTGATTTCAAGGCATATTATGAGTACTTCGTATTTAAATATCATTAAATATTATAAAATATTTTAACTATTGGTGATGACATGATTACGCAGAAAAATAATGATTTCTTTTCTCAGTTCTTAGATTATAGTTTGTAATGATAGAGTTTTATAAAGGATGAAATAAAATAATGATTGTTTCTCATACAACTGCTATATTATTAATCACTTTAAATTTAATCTCATTTCTCTGTACCCTAGGTGTATAAAAATAAGGATGAAACTTATCTATAAAAATTAAAATATTTTGAGTAAATAACATACAAAAGATAATTTCTATTGTGATTTTTGATAGAAATGACATGTCGTACTATAATTAATATAATACGTGTCACAGATCCATGGAAATAACTTACCATATTTGTAATTGTAAAATAAATTTCCTTGTTTGTAATTGATTGCATTTATATTTGATCCATAAAAAACTATACGTACTCCAGAAAAATGATTTTTAAGAAAGTATTTTCAATGGTATCAATGTTTAAGTTAAGCATATATACAAAAACTACACGATAACTCTATTGTATGATGATTCGTGATATTATTATATGTAATTTTTTTAAAAAAACTTATGATAATTTACATATTATTAAATGTAAATTATCATCAGCTTTTTATTAATTTAAGACTATATCATATAATTCAGATATGTATTAGTACTATCACAGCATTTTCATCATATAATGTCGGCCACCGAAAATGCAACGCAATAACAAATGATATCAAAACCAAGATTGTTTCGAAGGTAATGCACTGTATGAATGTTAATTGCTTAAAAAAATAGCCTTTCTGAAGCATGCGAGTTGAGAAATAGTCTTATTTATAATGTGAGTAAGACAATAAAAATCAGTAATGATTGCCGACTCTTTGATTGTTAATGTGTGCTTTCAGACTTTTTATCTCTCGTTACATCCAAGCATATCTGAATTAATACATTGTACCCACGGATGCAATATTCTTAGTAATTTGTATCACAATCAATTGTTGCATGAACGAAAGATATAGGGAAAAGCTAGATCAGAAAAACAACGGTAGTTTAATGGATTATATATAAAAAAATCTAGTATATTGCAAACAATGTTTGGTTGCAAATTGTCTTAATAGCCTCAGGAAAGACTTGAAAGCATAAGAAACTGAAATTTTAAGCGATACAGTTTTAGATGGTCAGTTTACCATCAATGCGCTGTAGATTGTTGAGGGTAGGAAATTCCCTTTCAATCACAATATACTGGATGCAAAATTAATATGAAGAAGTACAGACATTGTAAGAAAATGGGATTGAGATTTAATATGACTGGCCAACATAAATTCTCAGACGCTCCATTATTGTTAATGATTTGCTCATTCGTGATTCGTTTCATTATATATCTAACACTGACTTCTTTCATTTTATGTGAATCGAAAGTGAATCGTATGTCAGTCCCGATACGATTCACTTTCGAATCTTTCAAATTAGTTAGTAAAATTGCATCAATAAAACAGTAACATGAGTAATATAATAAACATTATATAAGTGAATCTTAATAAAAGTGAAAGCAGCTGAAATTTATGTACTTTTAAACAGACCATTAAAATTCCTTTCAAATAACAATAATTCAACATAATTTAAATAATTTTCTACAGAATAATTTAAAAAGCAATATATCAAAATTCTGTTCATTGCAAATATTTTAGTTTTGCGAGTTATGTCAATTTCGGCATTCGTTGTTTATTTGATAAAAAAAATTAAATTCCAATTTTTAATGTAAGCCAAATATTTGTATGTAAGATTGCATACAAGGTATAACTTAAGGCAATTTGTAGTTATTTACAATAATAAAAATCATATATTATACTGTATATAACTGTAATTGTTGTAATGATTTTGCGCAAAATAATAATCCTATAATACTATATTGAGTAAAATTAACAACTACTATAAGCATTTATTGTTAAATTACCATAATAAATAATCAACTACTATGCAAAAATTTAATTTAATTTATAAATATATACGTCCAGAAAAAAACTGTTTACAGGAATTCTAGAAAAAAAGAAAATTTTTAATCTTTTCAATAATGTTGCTTTTAAAAGCAGAAAATTTCTCATATTAATATTCCCTATTTTAATCACTTAGTACAGCTTTCAATAACTTATATCTTCATTAATTTTGCTACTTACGCATTTTAATAACCTAAATTCAAATAAGATTACTCTATTTAATAAGACATTTTTTTCTTCTTTTAATGGGAAAATAGTAATTGATGAATGAAGTCAGCATTTGTATAGGTATAAAATAATTTAATATAAAATATACTGGCTATCATAACTAATATATGCTTGCTATTATAATAAATGTAACTATTTTCCTGAGAGTTTCATTATATTATTGAATATATTCATGTGTGCTTTTAGGATTTCAGCATTTAATTTTATAAGTTTTGAAGTGAGACCTCGCAAATGTAAAAGTGTAGACAAATGTAAAAGCGTTGAATTGATAATCTAACTATTATATTATCAATTTAAAAATGTTGACCAGTTCATTACTTTTTTAACTGCATTTATAATACCAACAATAAATATTTTCGTCATTCTATCATTTTGTAGCGGACGCTGATTAATAAGTAATTCTACATAATAATTTAAAATGAAATACTATTCACTATTTTATGTTGGCTTAACTTAAAAATATAAAGAATCAGAATTTCAAAATGTGATTTATCATTTGCCTCATATGTATTATATACATTTTCAGCAGAATTATTATGTTGAATTAATTCGTTAATTATTTAAATGAACATGAATAAATACAAGGTATAAAGAAAAATGAATGGATTAAAACTTAATAATTAAATACCTTAAATTAATTCAAAAAATTATAACATTTGCGCAAGCGCTGTTAAAAGTAAAAGCAATTATAAAAATGTTAGTTTAAAAAATTACATTCTTATTATAAAATATTAACTTAATTATTTAGGTAGTAATGATTTTTTCAAGTATATCAACTAATCAGTAATTACTTTGTCTTTTACTCTGTTTTTATCATGAATAATTTATGAAATACATCTGATAATTTAATATTACATTTTATTTATTCTATGATAAATACAATGATTTACATCTTTTGAATGAGTTTCGTTTTTGTATTTTAAATTTTTTAAATACACTAAAAATAATAAAAAATATTATAATTTTTGACAAAGAACACAATAGCTATACAAAAATTTTAATATACCCTATATACCTTTACAAGTATGGGTTTCAACTGTTATTTTTAGTAAATTTTGAAAAAAATATTTTTTATTTTTTCTTTAGGAAATAAGATTATTTGTTTAAATTATGTGTATGTTCTAAATCTTTTATATATTTACGGCTAGCTATAATTATTACTTTTGTTTATGAATTTAAAAAAATTAATATGAGTACATAACATAAAAAATTATAAAAAAATCTAAGGTTCTTCATTGAATAAAAATAAAAGACCTTAGATTTTTTTACAACTCATATAAATATTTTTTATATGCAGTGGGTTTAATTTTGCATACTTCAGTACATTAGCCTTCGCAAATTATGTTTCAAATAAAAGTTTTGTAGAGTAAGTTTCAATTCGTATTTCTCTATTGGCCATTTTATTCCTTAATAAAAATGTCTGTAAAAGATTATGATTGATATTATTTTCCATATATGCATCAGCTGTCGATTATTCGATGGTACTTACAGTTAAATTAAGGAACGCTTCTGAGAGATATTATTAAAACGAAAAAAAGCATAAATGATTCTCATCAGGAATTATATTTTTAAATTTTGTGATTTCTTTTCCGATAAACTAGCAGATTACAAGCAGCTTGTGTGTAGAGTGTAATTTTGATCTTAACGTAGACAAACCACTATTTTTATCCTTAGATTAATTGATGCTTGTTTAAATATTAGATCATCAACTCAATCATTTTTATCACTACTCATCAGAATTATATATCCGTGTATCTTAAAGTTGCCAACGGCTTATTTGGAAAAATGCTTTTCATGACTTATTTTATTTTTTATTCTCCTCATGTAATAGAAAAAAACATTAAATGGGCATTTTTGTCTAAAATAATATCTAAAATGCTTCATTTTAAAATGTCTTTTACTGCTATCCCATTCCTACTTTGTCAATACAAAAGCACAGAAATATAATTTAAAATGAAATTGTAAAAACGAAATAACCTTGAGCGCAGTCTACGAAATTGTATTAGCTTATGTTTAAAGAAAAATAACGTACAATTGCTTTTTAGAGCTAAATTTGTTTTTCCTTTTTTTCTTACAGTTAAGTATTTACTGAAAAATTTATTTATATTTTATTTGCTTTTTTACAGAATTGAAATAAGTTTAAAATAATAAAAAAAGAAGCAAAATTGGAAAAGAATTCTATAAAATAAAAAATTGACAAATGGCTTTTCTCTCTTTCTCTTTTAAATTTCCAAGTGGACCTTTTGCAGTTGGAAGAACATTATAAACATTATTACGCCGTGTAATCCACTTCCCCTAAAACTTAGAAAAAAAGAGTATTTTTCTTCAAGTTCGAATAATTCCATTTTAGCTCAAGAATGAAACAAAAAAAAGAGATCTAAAATAGAATAGAAATACTTCGCTTATGTATTTTTCAAACTCTGTTTTTTTCTGATTTTTTTTCCTTTTCAAGTTAAATTTAACCGAGAGTTCGTTATACAGAGAAAAAAAAAGCATAAAGCAAGAAATAGAAACTGAAGAAAGTGTTAAAACGGAATTTTTTCTGTAAGAGTAACACCCAAGTCTCTTTGTCCCGATATTTATGCAAATGTGTCTAAAAAATAAGTAGATTTTTTTAAACTGGAGAGATTTTTCTCTTTTTTGTTATTCGGATTGTATAATTTGGTTTTGAAGAAATTTCGTGTTACAAGAATTGTTACTATACTTCTATATCGAGCAAGATAAATCTATTTTGGTACAAAAAATAGGTATAAGACCTATGGTATTATTTATTTTTCTCTGTATTTCACATTTTACTTTACACCGATATCATTAAAAATAATTGTATTAAAACGTAATGCTTGACATGTTTTTATTATTATATAAATGGATCTTTAAGTTCATTATATTTAAATTGAAATTTGATGCATTATTACATTTTTAAATATATTTCTATTGTTATTTCCAATCCCAGATGGTGTAGCTAAGCTAAACCATCCCCATAAAAACAAAAATCATTAAAAAGCCTAAAAATAAAATAGGATTCTCCAAAACCTCGTTCACAGTAAAATTCAGACAGTCAAGAATATGTGTCGGAGAGGCTTGATCAGCCTTGCACCAGTGACACTCCTGAAAGACGCTGGCTCTGTTGAAGAGAAAGGGACCTAATGTGGCCACTCAAAAAACATGAAAGAGCAGTCTGCTGTATCCTGGCGATACTGAGGTGGTGCCACCAACGAGGTTTTTTCCCAAAGTACCAAGAAAATACATTTCTAAAGCGAATAAAGTCAAAAGTACCATTTCTTAGTCGTTTTTTAATCTGAGAATCTTTCGAAAGTTTACCATTGAATATCAAGTTTTATATATAAGTGTTAATTTAGTCCCTTCACAGTTTAGTTCTTTTGCTTTACCTATGAGTTTTAACTTATTGAGGCAACTTCTCTAATGCAACATTTCAACATTATTTAAATTGAAAATTTTGAAATCAATCAACGAAAACATTTTCTTGTTATTTATCGTTCTACGATCGTGTTAAACAACAGTGCTACTTTGAGAGGATTGCATTGTTAAAAGTAGATTATGAATTTCAACATACTTTTATGTTCGATGAGAAATTTGAATCTAGGAGCAATTAAATTGAAATTGCATTCGTGACTGATGAAAACGAAGTTAAATTTTCAAAAGAATTAAGAATTCATTTTGAAGATGAAGATCATATTTTTCAAATTGTCTGATTATATCGTGAAAGTATTAGCTTATTTTCACGATATAATCAGAAAGAGTTTAGAAATTATTATTTATAGCTCTGTTATATCTAATAGATATTCTCAGTGAAATATAATTTATCTTAGGCAAAAATGTTTTGAAACCAGGTATATCAAAGCAGTACAATTAAAATATAATTGACTTTGAGAAATGGGTAAAAAATGAAATAAAAAGTAGTGATAAAAAGGACCATGATAATTTTCATCAAAATAAATTTTTTCATACAGGAGGGGAAAATTTTTTTTTATAGTTTTCGAACAGAATGCAAAGTTTCTATTTCTTGAAAACTGCTCAAATGAGTTTTTTACAAAGAAATGATATGTTTGGAAAAATTGCACTTTTGAAATATTGCTTTCTTCAAGTAAATAGTACTTATTATTTAACACATTAACTTTTTTTAGTAAGTTTCCTAAATCAGTATAAATGCAGAATGTGCGTTATTCTGTCGAGACTATATATATATATATATATATATATATATATATATATATATATATATATATATATATATATATATATATATGTATATAAAACACATAATTGTAATCGTATAATAATCGTACAAAATTGTCATAAAAAATTGAGTTTAGTGACGGGAGGCCAAGGAGGGTTATCATGCTACAGGCGCAGCTCGCAGAAAAGAATCAAATTATTTCAAAGATAAACAAAATTTTTCAAAAAATTTCAATCTTAGTTTAATCATATAAATTTTATTAGGAGAAAAAAATTTTGCATTTTATAATTATTATGTCATGCCTAGGAAAAAAAACGCTTGGGATGAATTAGATTTGGAAAAGAGAAGAGGTTGCTGATGAAAAATGACGTAAGAAGAGCTCCTGGAACTTGCCATAAATGAAACTTATTAATAATAATTTTGCTTAGCTTTGTTTCTTTTAAAATTTGTGTCTTTTAACCACGCTTTCGATTTTTGTTTCTTAATCAGTTAGATTACCATTTTTCATTCTTTTAAATCTTTCCTTTTTAAGTTTCTTACTTTATTCAAAGTTTCTGATACTATTGTTTTGTACCACAAATCTTGTAAATGTGTAAATAACGAAAATATCTTTATTATTTATATAAAATATCTGGAATATTAGATTCATCACTATTTTTTTCTCCAAATATCGTTTCTTTGGAAACGAAAACTTAAACTTTTGAAAATCTGAAGTTTTGACATTTAAAATATAATTGCCGTAAGTTATATTTTCTGTCTACTATGTACTCTTTCAGTTTGAATATTTAATTCATATTCTTGCTAGTATAAATATTTACTAACATATGTTTGCAGAGTTTTGAAAATTAAATATTATATAAATTCCTTTTAATTTAAAATTATATATATATATATATATATATATATATTCATTTGAAATTAATGTATTTAATGCTTAAATGTTTTTATTCGGGCGAAGAATTTTTATTTGACTCGTAATTTTGTTGGCATTACATAAGCACCTTATATTTAAAAAAAATTTTTTTCAAATGGTAATAGTTAAAAATCTTTGTGTTTTTTTCTTTTTTGTATGCTTAAATATACAGTTTATATTTTTCAATTAATTAGTTCAATTTATATAAAAATAAATATTTTTTTATTTATTTTTATACCTTATAAATAATTGCTTTGTAAAAGTCCTTGTAAAATTTGTAATCCTTCAGAAAACTTGTAACTTGTAAAAATCCTTCAAGAAAATTACAAGGAAATCGCGCATATTTTAAGAATCACTTGTCGCTGAACATAAGCCTTCCAAAAACTGATTCACACTACTTCTTGGTGGAAACTTAGCTGGTGATTTAAAATTGAAACCATTGGTAGTTTATATACCAAGCATAAAATCCCAGAGCATTAAAAGGGAAAGATAAGAATTGTTTCCGGTCACTTGGAAATCAAATAAAAATGCCAGAGTTATAGGGTTAATATTTAAATATTGGTTCACTCCTCATTTCATGCAGACAATTGAACACTTTGGTAAAAATAATAATTTACAATTTAAAACATTATCAATCTAAACAATGCTCCATGAGACCTAAAATCTCTGCAGAATTTGTACCCGGAAATCACTGAGTTTCTTCTTCCCAATACTACTTGCCTCATATAGCCCATGGAATAACAGTGATGAATACGTTTAAACGATATTATATAAGGACAATAATGACTGTAATGACCACTATGTTTCCTCTTAATCTTATTTTTACTATCTGTATGTTTTAATTTTACTTGAGATGGCAACAGAAGTTTTTGTTTACCAGAAAAGAATTATTGTGTTTTTACATAGCAATAACAGATTGGTATCAAGAAGAAAAAATTAACGAATTTTGCTCATTTTTAAGTCATCTAATTCTGTTCATTTAGAGTTAAAAGTTTGTCGTGGATTTAAGATTTGCATTAAAGAAAACCACTTCAATGACTAAAGCTATCAAAGTAACTGACAGGCAAGATGGGCCAACATTAAGAGATTTTTGGAAGAATTATAATAAATGGAACGCAATAAATGATATTGGAGACTCGTGGGTTGAAATAAAAGAGTCGGTAATGAAAGGTTCTTGGAAACAATTATACGCAGAAATGATGAGCGATTTTATAAATTTTGAAGAAACACCGAAAACTCTCTCAGATGAATAATGAATGAACTAAACATGGACGTCAACAAAGAAAATGTTAACGAGTTGATTGAATCTCACTCTGCACCGCTGTCAAATGAATACTTAAGTGAGCAACAATTGAGTAATACACAACGAAAGTGAGAAAGAGGAAGCTGTTAAAAAGTCAAGACTTTGACAATTAAAAATATGAATGAAGCTTTCACGCATCTTAACAAATTTTTGACCACCATGGAAGAATGTGAATATATGGATCCAATGCATAACGTATATCTCGCGTACGAAGGACGATTGAGAAAAACACAGCGTGTCATAGAAACACTTATCAATACAATAAAATAAAGGAGTTCTTGACAAATTTATAGAAGAAACACCCGAAAGCACTTAACACGCCTCTTTAACTTCCTTTTGTATACATATTGATAAATAAATACTTTAAGACACGGTTTTTGGGGCATATTTTTTTACATCTTTCTACTTTCGATCATTCAACATTCGCACAAACTTTCAGGGACCAATTAAATGCGAAAGTCGAGAGCCCACTGTACTAACTATCTAATATATGAAAGAGATTTGTTTATACATATACTTGCTAGAGTCGTCCTGGTTTTCAAGCAAATTCTTGGTGTCCCGGCCGGTAAACTACATGTTCCGATAAAAATTAAATTTGAATTTTACCGAAAATTTCTTCAAATAATTAATTGTTTAGGATTATTTAGATTTATTTATCACACACACACACACATTTATTTCTGTGTTGTAAGAAACTGTAGAAGAGCCAAGAACATCTACAGGAATCTAGATGAGTAAGTCCATAACAGTTTGAAAAAAAATTGATGGCTTTTGTGAAAGATGCCTTGCACACTTAGATCTCTAAGAGTTCGAAACTCTAAGTTTCGGAAACGCTGAGCAGTTTTCATAAGTCAATCTGAAGGAAACAAATGTTGTGAGAGGGAAAATGCCGAAACTTCTGTTGAAATTATTAACAGCAGTCTTCTTAATGTACCCGATATGAAAATCAACAATGATCAGCTATTTGATGAAGTTCTGCTTGATAAAGCAAACAGTAAAATTAAGAACAGAGGAATCAAGAAGAGACTATTAAGAATAAAATTATTTTATGCGAAGAAAAATAGCTCAAGATGGTCATTTGAAACATAATTACATAGTAGTTTCTAATCTGATCAAGATTTTTGAAAATGACTTTTTCTTACCTGGGACATCAGCACCAATTGAGAGAGTATTTCATCAGCAATGCATGAACTAATGATAGGGATTTGATGAAGCAATTAAAAGCTTGATGACATTTAAATTAATATCGGATTAGTTTGTGAAAATTTTTACAAGATTAAAATCAAAAAAGACTTTCTAAAATAAGTCCTAGCCAATGAAAAGTACATGTAAATATTCTTCCATTTTACACAGAAATTTTATTACGCATTTTATAACATTATCACAAATTTTATTCCTCATCTCAAAGTATCTGTTCCTTCTTAAGTAACTTATAAATATTAACATATAAGAGATAAAATTTTTAAAATTATATGCTGATGTCATTTATTATTATCCTTGGTTTAGGATCCTAACCAGTAACCATTTATTCATTACATTAAAAATAAATAAAGTCTAGAGGTCAGAGTCTTGATTACGGATAGGGAGGTCCTGGATTCGAATCCCAGTTCGGGCATGGATGTACTTTTTCTCTCTCTATCTATCCTGTCTTTGTCCTTTCCTTAAAAATTAAAATAAAAATTATTAATTTCCTTGTATGAATGAGGTGTGAATGGTTGCCTACCCAATAAACGGGTCCCTAAGGCATGTGTGTAATGAAGAAGTCGGACTCCACACCAAAATATGGTTCATTTGAAAAAGTGGAGCAGCGCACCCCATATTGCCAGCCTAGCTGGCACACGACAACAACAACAGAATAAATAACCCTCTAAAACCCTAAAAACCCTGCAAGAATGTTTGGCCTTCAATACCTACGGCACTGGTGGCATTCCTATTGAACATTGCAGAAATTTGGCAATCCTAGTTATACACAAGATTTTTCGTCATTTTTTATACAAAAAAGAGCTGCATGTATCAATTTGGCAAAGCTGTATTATTTTTAGAGAGATAATGAACTTTGACGTAGAAATTAGCGAAGATCCGAATGTTGTGATATAACTATATATTATATCCACAAATGGGGCAATATAGTTCAGTAAAGAATTTCTAGTGCATTACCTTTGTCACAGCATAATATCAGATAGATTACAAATAGTCAAAGACTGTTGTAAAAAATTTCAACATCCACCCCTAATTTTTTTCTTCCAGGAGTGAATATTTCTAGATATATTCACATGGATCACAAGAATGGAAAGCTAAAAATCTTCTAAACCAACCTTATAAAACAGCGAGCAGAAAATAGAATACTTCTTTCCCATTGTTTAATAGTAACCGAGATCGAAAATCTAATCTTTTTGTACGAAGAACGTGAACCTACTCCAAAGACATGAATACCAGAGCTTTATATTGAACATATTGCTAAGTAGCAAATTATTAATTTATAGAGGTATCAAATTTTATGTCAAACATGCAACTTACAAATTCTAAATATAAGGCCTGATTTAATCTAATTGGGGCCCAGGGCAAAAATTTCTTTGAGCGCCCGTTCTGCTTTAAAACAACTAACTTTCTATTCGATTGACAACGTAAAATAAACTTTCCATTCGATTTGAGAGCCGTTCTAATGTGGGTGGCAGGGCTAAATCCCCCGTATGTGCCTGTCTTAATCAGGTTCTGTCTAAATAAATCTCAAAGAATTATTAACGAAATTTCATTCAAAGATATTTTTTTCTTAACAAATTATAAGCCGTTTGTTTGCAATTCTTGCGGATAAGCTTCACTAAGTTGATATTTTTTTTTATTTCTGAATTGTAGGAACCTTTCTACAGTCTCTATATTATTTACCTGAATTTATATGAAATTATTTATCATATTAATTAAGAGAAATTTTATAATAAAAAATAAACTACAGAAATAAATCATGCAGACTAAAATAAATTACTTTTGGGGAGGATTTGCGTTATCCAAATGTATTTCCTTTTCTTAGAAACTTAATTTGCATTTTAGTGAATGTGACTTTGTAGACAAATTCCTGATGTGTATACTGTCGCCGTAAAAATCAATTTTTCACTGTGGTCTCAGCGGAAGGTTGTAATTTCCTCTGATGCGTTCATTTCCTGTTCCTAGCAACGATGTCAATGTGGCGAATCGTTTCGTTTTTTTAAAATAAGTAAAATACAAATCGCCAAAGAATCCCGCCAACAGAGCCTGATGAGCGGAAATCTATCGGAAAGTACAAATTCGCGTTAAAACCTCTTTCTTTGGCGGAAATATCGCCAGAGCGGAAAAGATATCCCACATCGAATATCTTTAATAGCATCGATTCCAGGATTCGTGACAGCTACCCCTCCCTGCAACCGTAACCATCCCACTTTCGGCGAATAAGAAACATTTAATCCAAACATAACGTTGGGCAAGAGGCAAGAATTAAACGGTAATGGTAGACAATTCCACTTCTCGCTGTTTCATTGATTGCTGTGAACGGTTCGGACGAGTAAATGGCAGATACGAGGCGATTTCCAGGCAAATAACGGTAACGGGATATTTTCGTATCTTTATTTTTTTTAATCTTTCCTCTTTTGTTATCTGGGAGCAATCGTCATTGATCTTTAAAGATTTTTTGATTGCGGAAGACTTTCGTCTTCAGGGTGTGATTATCATCATTATGCCTCTGAAAGAAATGTAGATTTTTTCATCTTATTTTGAAAAAGATTGCATTCTTTTTATCTTTCCACTGAGGTGCTCCGTATCTATTGATAGGACCAGAGAACACAATCAACTAAGCCACTCTTTTGAGGAAAGGATTTAGCCACTAAGATCCTGATATTTCTCACACAATATATCTAAATTGTTCTCGAGACAAGTTCAGTAAAAAATTTTAAAGTTCTTTTTCTTTGCATCGGATTTCAAAATTGTCTTAGCAGTAATTCTGAAACAATCTATCCCATTATTTCCTTCGGTTAATTGTAACCAAAAATGTTCTAAAAATAACGCAATTTTCAGTATTAAATAAACTTCTTCTTATGTTTTATTTAGAAGTGTATTTATCATATAAATTATTAGTAGCGAGTATTATTGACAATCACATAATGTGACTAATGTTCTATGACTTGAAAATAGATAAATGTTTCAGAAACATAATTTAGCTTTTTTAAAACGTATTGAAATAAGTAATTGAATAATATGTTTGGCTTTCCGGCATTAAATATCAATAAAATATTCTAAAAACGTGTCAAAATACAAAAAAAGATGGAATTGGAAAATAACCTATTGAAATTTTGGAAAGAATAAAATTTAAGGAATAGTTTAGTCTTTTGTTGTTAATTTTTAAATGGTTGTTGTATTTATAAAGTATAATTTATAACAGAGTAATCGATTTTCAAAAAAAATGATATTAATAATAATTTAGCGTTTTGGAAATAAATAGCTATGTGGATATTCGATTGAATTACTTTTACTCTGAATTGGATTTATTTACATACTTGTCTCCATACTATGTATTTCATAGCAATATGTTTATGATTATATTTGTTGCGCAAAGTTGAAAAAGGTGTACCTTATATAACTCAGTGATATTAGAGAGGAAAATAAAGATGAAAATAATTTATAAATCATCTTTATTTTGAAATGACTTTGTTTTGCTGCAAACATCGGAAGGAAGTATATCAAAATCTTTGTACAAATTAATTGATTTGATTTTTCAACACACAAATCTTATAATATTAAATTATTATATAAATAATTGTAGATTATTCTGAAATGGAAAAATCAATATGTAAAAATTATGAAAAATAAGGTTATACTATTAATAAGTGCACATGTTCTTATGTATGTTGAATTGAAAATTTAGAAAAAGAACGAAACTATTAGAATTTCAAAACGTAAAATAAATTATCTTCGTGCGGCGCGAAGCATATTCTCAAAAGTATATTTTCTAATATAGTTTGAATTCAGACGAAATTCAAGGTACACTTTACTTACAATTTATAATTAATCTATTTAATAGACCAGGCGCTTTTAAATTACAATGTATATCAAAATCAACCATAACACACAAATACTTTAATGTTTTCATCTAAATTCATTATCAAATAACTCTCACTTGTCTGAAATTCATTGTTAATTCAAATATTATATTCATTGAAAAAAAATATATTTTCTGAATCTGAAATCCGTAAAGATCAGCCAAAATTTAATTCCAGTTAGTTAAACGATTGAAAATATTCTATTGAATCTACTTCATTAATATATTCATTATATTGTTTCTTCCATTCAGGTGATTTATTTAAAAACAACTAGTTTGCCTTACAGATCCATATAAATTAATCAATCTACATTTATTCTTAATAAAAATTTAAATCAAGTTTTCTGCATTTAAAATTTAGATATTTCTCTTAGATACGAAAACATAAGATGTATAGATGCTAGAAAATTCTTTTAGAAATTGCTATTAGTACTAAAAGAACCTAGTGCTCGAATAAATTCCTCATTTGATTTATATTTTTCAGGAAAAGAAATTTACTTTTCCAATTACCGTTTACTTGGTATTTCATGTTTGCTTTAATAAACGATCTACAGTTACACATTAGAGTTAAGCTTTTTCCGAAACTTGTCATATTTTACGGTATAAGTCAGAACAATAAATCTTCCTCTTGATAAAAATCAAAGAAACATGTTAAAAACAGAGTGGGACGGTGTTTGCTTGAATGTATTACTTTTCCGTTATCGCCGACATTTCGTTGTGGCATGACATTTGGCGACGAATCCCGTACATAAGCCGCTGAGACTGCTGTTCCATGGATTTGATTCTTGCGTGTGATTCTTCTTGAAGCACGCTATCTGCCCATTTACTTGACTTTGCCTCTTTTCACTTCGCTACAAGTCGATTGTCTAGACTGTCTTAGTCATTTCTATACTCTTCAAGGCTGATCAGTCTTTATTTGCAACGAAAGTTTCATAAGGGAAACGATAGTGTGGCAAGGATTTTGATGTGTCTTTTTATTGTGGAAATCGTGCAGGAAGTCTATTTTGCAGTTGCTAATAAGAAATGTTAGTCCTCTATCAATTGAGCTTCAATAAATATATTTAACTGAGGCTGTGCATTTCATTCCCGCAATAGTGTTGTAAAAAAATTAAATTTTAATCAATTGCATACACTTTTAATAAATTCAAAAATTAAATTCTTAAAAAAATTTATTATTTTTTACACTTTATTTTAAAGAAAAAGAAAAATTCATTTCCAATTAACAAATTATGTACATTTCTTTAATTGTATGCAACCGTAACACAGTATTATATTCTATAGAATAGTATGTATCTATACCTGCAAGTGTCTTAAATTCTAAATATTACTGGTATGATGTATAGCATCTATACATCATACCAGTAATATTTAGAATTATTACTGGTATGATGCACAAAGACGACAAGCTACCAGGCAGTTAAAAATCTGCGTAAAAGGAAGAATTTAATTTTTAAAAAATTTTGATGTCATAATTTTCATATAAAATGTAATTTATATGCATTTTTATATTGCATTCTTTTTTTCCATCAATCAGCATTTGCCTATGTCTCTGTCACACTCACTATATTTTACGTTTTTAATATTATTTAAAAACATGATTTACCAATGGATTATATTTTATCAAATTTTCAATTTATATATTGATAAAGAATAAATTATTAAAATTTGGCTTTAGTGAAATAAAAATAATCCTTTTTAAATCTATTCGGTTTACAAAAATGAAGTGATCGAGTACTGAAAATGCAAGGATGAACACAGATAATGAAATCTTTTCATTGTTACTAAATTATATAAGAAAAACACACAAATTCCTTGTTTTTTCCGCTTTTTTTTCCCCTAAACCAAAGTGTTGATTAACTCAACTAGTATCAATCACGTGTTCTTTCCTTCCGGAAAAACTACAGAATCCGGATTTTTTCACAAGATCCCTCATCAAAGTTCATGGAGTCCGGATCCTCTCTGATACCTCAGCCAATCAATTCATAGCATTTGATCACATGATTATTTCTTTTCAGTATCAAGAAAGGATCGCATCAAAATAATTTATGGTATCGAATAATTTATTCTTATATTAGATTTTATAATAAAAATGAAAATATTCTGCTCTCAAAAAATACAGTTATTTAAAGAAAAATTTTATATTTTCAAACATCTTCTATTGCAGGAATTATTACTTATGCAAAAATAAGTAAATATAAACATTTCTTTAATTTCCTATTAATTTGACTTGTCTAAATTGAGAAGCCTGTTTTACTACGAAACTACTAAACATGACATGCCAAATAGAAATGCAATTTTTAGATATTTCACAAAATTAAATATTTATGATTCATGTCATAATGATGCCATGTGTCAATTATGACAATCATGCAATGATAATGAGCAGATCGTGATATTAACATAACAGCTATTAAATAACAATCCATTCTATTCTTAAAAAAAACAAAATTTTAATATTTATAGAAATTTATAATAGGCATTAAAATTCGTATGAAAAATAAGGGAAAAAAATGTGAAAATCTCAGATGATTCAGAGTGAAAAAATTTGAGATTATCAAATTTGCTCCACCAAAAAAAGTTGTGTCTAAAATATAAAGGATTCTAATATTTGAAAGAACTTTATTTACATAATTTTATAACGAATTAAATATTATTTTTCAAGTTATATCTATAATAGGATAAAATTTAAATTACATATTAAAATCTAAAGAACTATTGGTTTTGATGAAATTATGTAAAAGCTTAAAGTCAATAACCAATATGTCACTTAAAATATCCATAATTTAAAATGCAGCTGAAAATAGAAACAAAATTATGTAGATCAACGTTTATGGCTTCAAAAACCAGTAAGATAAGTGAAGCGATCATGCCCGATTTTACAAAAGATTTTTTTCACTACATTAATCTAGATATTCAGTTTTAAAGCTTTTGTTTCTCTCGAAAAAGTACATTTAAAATATGATAACATAATTTACTGAATTTCCAAGCTTGGCATGTAATCAGGATATTTGAATATGAGAAAACAAAAGATATTCAAAAATACAACTTCAAAGCTAAGGATTTAAATCCAAGAAATACAGAATATTAAACGGGGACCAGGACAAAATGGTTCAAATGTTGTAAAATCAAAATATGATTGATATATCCTGTTAACAATTAACGGGACAGAATAGACAAAGCTTTTCAACTGCTGAGATAGTTTCTCTTGGCAAAGGGGTGAATAGTTTATTGGTCACTCAACAGTCATTTTTGGGACCTGAGAGCTTATTAGACCGGATCTTAAAGTTTAAAGTGGATTCCGAACCACACTATGAATGGAATGGTTATCCACAAATTATCAAACATAAGGCCATTCCATTCGGCTGCCTCTTCACAACAAAGACGAAAATTTTCAAATGAAATGAACTGAAATAGATTTCCTCGGGGTGGTCACCATGCATGTAGCCAATTATGTATATGTTAATGATATTGAAGCACTGTGTGGATAGGAGAAGATGGGTTGCTGAGCATCGAGATTAGATGCAAAATAATCTAATGTCACATTTCAAGCAAAATCAAGACTCTCCAATAAGTGTTGCTTATTGATAAGTTCTTATTCTGTTTGAGGTATGACACTAGACTTTTTTTGACGTAAAAAGAAAAAAAAACACTTAAAATGACACCACGTTTTTCATTCTTAAATTTCAGACGCATTGATTTGATTATGTCAAGTAGAATCACTTTACAAAAACTTGTAGGAAGGCATATTATTTAAAAGAGATATTTGGTGGTCAGAGGAATGTAAACAGTGTAATGAAACCTCATGTCCTAACTCACCCTGTAGCAATTGAGGATTCTTTTATTTTAATGCATTTTATAATACAAAAATTCGTACTGTTAATAATTTACTGAACAAATTTTAAACTGAAATAGTACTATGTATAGAGTGGCAACATGTTCTCGTGATTGGAATACATGTAGATGAGGTGCCATTACCAAATCTTCTACAGAACTTGACATCTTGATACTTTTTAAGAAGGGAACAATATTTCCCTGTATCTTAATGATTAAAGTGATCACATTCATGAAGAACCCTTGCTCGAAAATTTTATTTCTTCAAGAAGAAAACACTTCATATCAAATATCTTTCCTCATTTCCAAAATATAAATTTTTGTTATTTGCATATAGCCAGATTGTTTCTCAGAAGTATATTTTTATATTCTTATTAAGCTAACAAAAAAATTTTATTTCTGAAATATTCATCTCTTTTTCTGCATTACTTATTGTAAAACGTGCACTCTCCATTTTATGTTCATGAGTGATTCTGCCATAATCGATTTCTTCACTTTTTGTTTGATTATCTAATAGTTTTGGGCAATGTTTACTGTTCATTTTAACCGTAAGCTGTTCATTTTGAAAATATTGAAAACAAATATTATTTTCAAAAAATCACACATTGTTTTATGTAATAATTAGAATTGTGTAAAATATCATAACAATATTTTAATATTGATACTGATTATTTAAAAAATCAAAATTAATTAGAAAATTAAAATTTTTTAATTAATTATTAGGATACTAGAGATCTAATGCAAAAAAAAAAACTTAAATTTTCTACATTTAGAAAAAAACAGATTATGTGATGCATAAAATGTGTTTCTCAACAAATTTTTCTCCACAAAAATATGTCATTTAAAAAAAATGAATGATCACAGTTTATATCCATTTCCTACTTTTTTGAACAACTAGTGACGTAAAATATTATGAATAACTATTTTAGTCTTAGAAAAATTAGGTACATTAATCAAGATCTTGATTTCATGTTAAAATGAAACCCCAAAATCTTGATTAATATACAAAAGTAAGAAGTTGTTCTGAGACATTTGAACATACCTCAAGCTTCTTATTTCTGAGAGGACTTTTCATTGACAGTGGGCCAAATTTACAAATGACAAAAGCTGAAGGACTCTCAAACAACCACCTCGACATGCAAAAAATAAAAATGCAACACCCATTTCCCGTTATTCCATAACAGTAGAGATCGAAGTCGGGACTTTACGCGTTGTTCAGTCAGTAGGCCGAAGTGATCCTGAAATATGTATAGATTGATCAATATCGGCGTCGGAACTAAAGGCTTCATCCCGCATTAATTGAAAGCATTTCACGTTATTTTCACTAAAGTGAGCCAAAACAAAGCATCATATGTAAGAGTCTTGAAACAACATTTGTGATGTCATTTCAATAATCTTACATATTATGACTCTAATTGGATTTCAACCAATGCGAGCAGCAATATTGGATCGATTTTTCCCATTCTCTATCGGCAACGATTTTTCCTCTATCAAAATTTGCTAGTAAGCATTTCTTCATTTTTATTTGAGATACAACACGATATTCTGAGAAAACTCGAACTTTATAGAAAGCAATTTCCGAATAAGATAGCTTCTGCACCGCTTTTTTTTATTTAATGCTTCTGGTACTTAGCCTTTTTGCTTCATTTAAATTAGCAGGGAGTTATGTAAAATAATTTTAAAATATTTGATATATTATATGACAATTTGGTTAGACTCAAATATTTGTCAAAATCTGTGCCTGTGTGTTAGCGCTTTTAATTTTGAAACAATTGTAAGGAGTTGATGTGATGTGAAGTTACATTTTTATATTCATAATAAAAAGCGAGAATTGGCCATCGCATCTTTTCCTAAGCCATCACATTTTCTATTTGATAAACATTAAACCAAAAAATTGTATATCATATGTGAATTACAACAATATTATTATATTATTATGATAATTTTAAAAGAAACTATAAATCACATCAAGGCCATTAAGAGCGATGCCTTTACCTCTCTTTCAAGCTATAGTTGACCCTATGTTTTAGATAAATTTTTAATGTCTCGGAAATTTATCACCATTCCTAAATAGGATTCAATGTATTTCGTAAAAAGAGAAAGGTGTAATATTTCTCAAAAAGTATTCAATGATTTTTAACCTCATTCATCAAAATTAATGGGAATAGGGCGCGAGTAATATCGTAGATAATACAGCGCTGCAAAAAAATACGTTAGCCTTTTAGCCGAATAATTTGGCTACGGTCCTGGACAATTCACCCCATCCCCTTAAATATAGCTTTACACGAAACTGCGAAAAAAATTACTTCCCGCAGCTTAAATTACAGTGTAGCACTAGTTGGCAATAGAAGTTTTTTATCTGTATTTTCCCCTTTACACGAAAATCTTTTTATATAACCGAGCGAGATATCTGAAACCAACTTGGCTTCTTGCCACATCGAAATCCGACAAAAGTGTCATCAAATCAAAAGGTTCTTCAGATGGTTTTCGAACAAAATTTTTTCTCTTATATATTTTCGATTCTTTTCACATATCACGAGAGTTTTATTTTAGACAGAAGCCGCAATATTTATTGCCATTTCGTGTCGCAACATGCAATGCTGACGCTGCGATTGATTAATCGAATTAATCTTCATCGGTTTCTAAGTCCAGAAGAAAGCAATAATGATTGCTATTAAACGTCACTTATATATATACATATATATAAATCATCTGTAAAAAAAGTTTCTAATTTATTAGATGTGGAAATAACATTATTTTCGTAAGATGATTTCATCGCAATTTTGCTTATAAAAAATTATATTTCGTATAAAATAACTCACTTAATTAATATCTTAATTAGTTAAGTAATTTTATAACAAAATAATAATTTATATATTTTAGTGCTTTATTAATTGTATATTAATTCCTTTCTTCAACATGGTTTACTTTGGAATTTTTTGTGCATATGGTGTAAGGGACTTCGATAGTAGTTATACTTTACCCAATAAGGTGTTGTAGTACTTAAGCACATAAAAGTTTAGCTAAGAATGTGGTTGTACTCAATAAATCAAGCAAAGAATTACACCGTTTAATTCCACTGTGGACATGAACGTAAGCATAATGGAATGACTTCAATTTTACTTTGGGATTACTTTTGTAATTGCATAAAACTTATATAAATTTTCCAATATATTAAATTGTCATATTCCATTAAAGAGAAATATATCCGCAGAATCAATGGAAATTAAAGCATGACTTAATTTTTTTCGTAATGGGTATTCTGAATTATTTTCTAAAAAATACACAGAAATAATTATCTGTATAATTAGATGTAAAAAACATCCTAGGTGCTCACCGCATTATAAAGGCAAAAGTATAATGCCAGAAAAATTAAAAAGAATTCACTGTTTTAAGTATGCAAGCAATATATTTTGACTAATAAAATTAATGTTAATAAAATCTTTCAAATTATAAAAAGAATTTCATAATTAAATCATCGAAAAATTAGTGCTAAGAAATAATACATTTAAATTTATGATTATTAGGAAATACTGTATGCAAAAAATATTAAAGACGTTTCTTAAGGAAATAATCCATAAAATAATTCAGTCGTTTTTATCAGCTTAATCAATGTAACTTTTTTCTTACTTCAGCTTCTCGCGCAATAATTTTCTTTATAACTCATTCTCTCTTAGTCAACATTTGCGCATAAAAATATCAAATAGCCATAAAGAAAGGTATCTCTTTAAGAGATATCTTTAATTTTCGCTACACTTCGCCTCATACGAATAAAAAAAGGGAATAAAAATAAGGATCCAAAGGGAAAAAAACTAAAGAAAATACGGGAAAAAAGAACTTCCCTGAAGCTATAAAAAAGTCATCTGACTATTGTAATATTTGCAACAAGCTACAGTTTCTCTAGTAGAAGAAATGCTATCAGTCCGAAAAAGGCTCACTCTTTCCACTCCTTCCCCCACCCCTTCTTTTTAAGCATCGCGTTAAGATAAATAATGAATAAGAGGAAAGAGACAAAAGTTAGCTAACTTATTCCCTTTTAATATCCTTTGTTCTCTTAAATTTTTTGTTTGACTGTAGGCTATTGTAGATTAAGCGCTATTTTTACTTTATTTGGTTATCACAATTAGCATGGCTTGAATTTATTAACACGTTAAATTTAGAATGCTAACACAAGCAAATAGAATTTAGAGCTGCATTGAATTGTTTAATGCTTGATTGTTAATTGAACAAGGAATTCCTTTTTAATTAATTATTGTACTTTTAGTTTTCACACACATATTAAATTATTAATTTTGCTAAAATAAAGATATGAAGACCGAAAACAATAAATGAAAATAGACATACGAATAAACAAATTAATTATTTACTTCTAAATGTAAGTTCATATTCATTTAAAATTTAAAATTTGAATTTAAAATCATTAAAATTTGAATTTGAAAAAATTAGTTTAAATTAGTTGTAGATAAAATCTATACTTCACTATAAAAATTCTCACTCTATAATAATCAGAAGTAGATTGTTGATAATTATTTTCTTTTATTGTGATAATTGGTTTCTAAAAACACGCAAGTTTTCATGCTTCAATATACTCAAGAAAAAATATCCTATAAAATTTAAACGTTTTTTTTTATCGTTTTTTGTCTTTGTTTAAGGTAGTTATTCATACTCTATTCTTGAAATATTAAAATAAGGCATCTTGTTATTGAAACGATATTGCACGTGATTTCTGACAGGCAAATTTCGTCCTCATAATACCTAATATCATCAAATGCTTATGGTTTTAGCCTCATATGGAATAGTGACAAAGTAGTGTCATTTTAATTTTTATACTTTAAGGAAAAATGTCTTAATTCAAACTGACTTCTGAATATTATGAAAAATTTTAAATATATATATATATATATATATATATATATATATATATATATATATATATATATATATATATATATACACACATTTTTATTCCCTGCTTTTTAAAAAATTATTACTATTTTATTTATTGTTTTTCATTTGCCTTCTTACTTTACTTTTTTCTTATGTTAACACTTAATGCATAGACAAAAGAAAACTATAAAATTAGAAGACAAAAGCACTCAAAAATTAAACAGCAATGCCTGTTCCATACAGCAAAAAGTAATCTCAAAATTAGATGCAAAAACTTATTACTTTAAAGTGCAAAAATCTAATAATGTGTATTATGAAAACTAAATTCTATTGGTTGAAGAGAAAAAATCGAAGATATATATTTCTTTGTTACTATAGAGATGAAAAAGAATTAATTGACTTATAAGTAAGATATTAAAATTCAATTTAACAAGAAAATAAAAGAGTATAAGAAAATCCATGTCTGATTTCAAATGCAAAATTTTGATAAATCAAGCCTAAAAATTTTAAAAATTGTTATTATTATCTGTATAATAAAAACACTTATGGAAAAAAATACATATTACATATAAATAAAATCATTTTGTAGTAAAATAAATTTCAATAAGAATTCGAGAAAATGAATATTATAATTATCATTTTCATATTATTGAGTTTCTTATCCTTATATAAACTGTTTATTAGTCTTAAAACTAGTTTTACATGATATTATTTGATTTCTTTTTTACGTTATAATGAACGAGAACCTCATTATTTCACTTATTTTACTCGGTATTTCGAAATTATTAAAAGATAAACCAATGAAGTTACCAAATCAGAATCAAGTACATACATAAATTTATATTAATTTCAAAATAAGATAAAATATAAAAATGTTAGTTTTCTTAAGAATTCAACAACACACGTGCAATTAAACACTATTCATTTAAAAAATAAAAGCATAAGTTTTACAAATAGCGAAGCGATTAAATAAGTGTATAAATTCCTTGAAAAAATCTAACTTGTAATAAGTAGCTTTTATCCTAATGAAAAATGCAATGGTTTTGCAGATATAATAACACAAGGCTGTTAAAATATGAGTTTGAGGATTACTTAATTTGATAAAGTTTTTTTTTCCTGTTATTCTTCATCCAGCCACAAATTAGAACTCCATATTCTGTATGTTTTATCTTTAATAAAGGAAGCATATTTGATAGAACAGAGAGTTCCATAATTGGTTAATTCCACACCCAACGGAATGTTTTTATAGGGAAAAAAATTAGATTAAACAACCCATTACAACTCCACCTTTCTTCTACAAAAACGCTGCTATTATTTCAGCTTTCTCATCTAGAATGTAGAAAAAATATGGTATCATCTCTAGGTATATAAGAGAGAATTTCTTCTTTGGTTTCTATTGAAGAATACATAAAAGATTATTCTTTGAACAAATATTCAAGTAGAAACTGGAATGATACGTTGTTAGATATTAATTATTTTTAAGATCCAAATGGAGAGGAGGAAATATAAAACTTTTGTATCCGAAAGAAAATGATTATTAAAAAGCACAAGCAATTAAAATATATATATATATATATATATATATATATATATATATATATATATATATGCATCATTAGGTTTTCTTATATTACGATGTTACGCTTTGAGATATTCACTTGCATTTTTCAAGCATTGTCTAAATCTTTCAGGAACAGACTCCTCTGTCCTTCCGAACATCTTAACTGGAACATTTGCAAATATCATTTTCAAGAATATTAATGATCCTTGGTTTTAACTTGTATATTTATTTCTTAGCCCACTCTAAAAGAAGAAACCACAAAAGGTTGAATTGGCTTTGTGCAAGCCATTCTATTTGTCACTAACAGCCATTCTACCTGCCCGGGGAAAATTGTCATCAAGCTATTTTTCATTGGAATTGGGAAGTGGGGTGGAGCTGCATTTTACCTGTATAGAAAATTTCATCGACTTCTAGGGAAATCTAACATATGTGTAAGTATGTGTACATACATGTAATGTACAAAACTACTACTATTTCATTTGCAAAAATTTAAAGTAATTTTATAAAATTGATGTTTACGTAAAAGAAAACAAAAGCATGGTACATTGACTTATAGAAGTTCTAGATTCAAAACATGGAATTTGATGCAATTATTTTGAAAATAAATAAACATATGAAAAAAGAAGTCCATTTGAAAGTTGTACAACATCGAAAATTTTGCATGAAGTTACGTGCATGAATAGCCAAACTAAACTCACAAAGTATGCCAATCGTTTGAAGAAATTTTTTTTGTCTAAAATGAGGGATTAATATTTTGTGCATGAAAGTAGTTTACCATATAGATACAAAGATAAAAAGTACATATGTTAATGGTAAAAAAATTCAGTAATCATATTTAAATTTTAGACTCTAATATGAGGATAAATAATCTACAAATTCTTTATGAAATAGAGTTGAATATAATTGAGGTTCAGGAAAAACTTCTTGGTAACACATCAGATAAAGCCATAGTGCTCCCAACCTGACACACAATTTAATTATATTATTGTTGGAAGATTAGAAGTAGAATATGTTATGGAACATATACTACTTGTGTTGTTGAATATGCTATGGAACCTATTCTACTTGCTATTGAATATGTTATGGAACATATTCTACTTGTTACTGAATGTGTTATGTAACATATTCTGCTTGTTATTGAATGTGTTGTGGAACATATTCTACTTGTTATTGTATGTGTTATAGAACATATTCTACTTGTTATTGAATGTGTTATGGAACATATTCTACTTCTAAGCATCATATCACAGAATGTGATATGATATGTAGGCCATGATCCCTGAAATATTACGGATGTAATTCTTCATTGCAGTATTTGAAGGACTATTACTACATATGAATTTGCCCATTCGTGATAAGTAATGATTTGATTTAGTGTTCATCTTTAAATACAAGAATTTTTCTGACCTGTTGTATCAAAATTTTTAAACTTGGCAGTTAGTAATTTTCACAAGTAGATGAACAACCGATGTTTCATGAAATTCTTAACTTTAGATTTAAGTAATCTCGAATTGTAACTCTTATTTCAACTATGATGCTCATTCAAAATGATTGTACTGCAGGTTGGTAATCTTATGTGAATATTGCATGTCAAATATATAAAAACAATACTTCTTAAATACCTAATGCAGAACTCAAGATCAGAAGGTAATGGGAACTTCATTTTTTAAAGAGATATTATTGTCCCAATATTGTTTGGAATTTGTTACTATGTTATTATGGTATTTGTAACCAGACATGAATATTTGTTGTTGCTTTAGTTTTTGTCTTTGCGATTTCCTCCGCATGGTGTAAAAATAGAATATTTCTTAAAAGAGAAATTCAATAAATGTATAACTGAGGATTTTGTTAAAAGTTGAAGCGTCTCATATGCTCATAGACATTTTTATAGATAAATTAAAATAATAATTTTATCGATTGAATCAATCATCACTGATAATCAGCGAATATAAGTTGATGTGAACATGTAGCATTTTTCCCCATGAAGAGTAGCCATAGGAAATTTTATCCAGTATTCCAATGTATTGTGAAGAAAAGAGAGAGCTTTTTCACTTCAGAGAAACTTTTAGAATCTTAACTGTGAGACCTATTGTGGTAACTAGAATTAACAATGGTTTCAAATTACTAATTTGACATTCTGATGTTTTGAAAAGATAAAAAAACCACTGCGTCAAATAATTCAGTATACTCAAATCAGCTCAAATACCTTTAATAGCACCAAATGTTTGGTGTCAATGTCTTTATAATGTGTCGAAAGCACGGTAAAAATTGTCTGTTAAGAGATGCGATTAAGTATTTTTTGTTACCTTTTCTTTTCACAAATGGGCGTTAATTTGACTTCTAATTTAAGGTTAAGTATTATTGATTTATAGAGAAAGGTGATTAAATTATAATTCATCAAATATCAATAAAAGATGCAAATGGGATAATTTTGGGTTTAAAGTAATTCCTTCACTTATCAAATTACAAACGATCAGATTTTCCATAGGAAATAACCTTTGTAAAAACAAAATCACTTTTATTCATGTTATAAATGAATAAATTTTTATTCATTCTTTCATAAAATACTTTATATTTCCTTCTAGCAGTAGAATTGGTAGGGATTTAGGACTAAAACGTAGATTACTTTAAACAGCAATCAATTCATATCAAGGCATGTTCAAACTCTATGACTGGATCAGAACCAAGTCTTTAGATGTTAAGAATACTTTATAGAAAACTATTATTACACTCCTTTTTTGCATCATTTTCTGTAACGCTCATAACTTATTTTCTTAAACAATTGTTCTTTGAACCATATTTTGGTGTAGAGTCCGACTTCGTCAGTACACAACTGCTATAGGTACCCGTTTATAGGGTAGGCAACCATTCACAACCCATTCATACAAGGAAAGAACAAAGACAAGATATAAAGTGAGATAACGTACATCCATGCCCGAACCGGAATGTCAATGTTACATAACACTTTATATTCTATTTCTTTACAAATAATAACCAGATTCCTTTTCTGCATCATCTTCAAACTTTTCTGTATCATTAACGGACATTTTTAATTCGGCATTGATGTTCAAGTGCTTATTTCAAAAATATCGTTTTCCAAGTAATTTCTATTTTGATATTTTACGAATTATGAAATAGATGACCTTATAGCTCAGATTTATTAAGCTGTACAAGCAACGTTTTACAAGATCGTTATTTTGTGCTATTCATGTAATATTTGGAAACTAGTGTCTCTTAGATTTCGTTATTGAATCGCTTTGTTTTAAATATAGCTACACTAAAGATACTGCTGTCATTTTATTTGATAGCTCTTATTGATTTTCCTATGTATAGAAACCATGTATACATCGCTTTTTATGACTGCAGTTGCATTAGTCCTGAAAGTGTATATATGTATATATTTGCTGCAGTCATACATCAACATTAATAACATTGTATGAGATAAATATATAATGTGATATCATATCAAATTGATAAATGTTTGGAGGTTTATTAAAATTGAATAAAATATTACTGTGTGATGAGATATGGAAATTCATTCATTTTTTTAAATTTTAGTTATATATGTATCATGAAAATCTACTCATAACAGGGCATACAAATATATTAAACATAATTTTTATACTTACGAAGAAAGTCGATTCAATCATTATCTTTGAATAAAGAAATGAATTGTCAGTTTTTTTGATTCTGTTCAAGAATATGATCTGAACATTCTTAAATCAAGGGAGATTTTTAATTATTTTAAAATTAATGTAATAAAAATTCATATTGAGGTTTATAGTTGTAAACATAATTGTAAATTTTTAAATAAGCATCAGTCTGCAAATGAAGAGAATAAAACAACTTTAAGTAATGTCAAATGCATTTACACAATGAAACTATAGTTGGTCATTAGTAGTTTTATTCAAATGAAAATAATATATTTAATAATATTTGATAACATCATAAGAGATTCAATAATATTTTTCACAAGAGTAATAAAAATAAATTTGAAATATAATGTTATGATGAGAGTTATTATAAGTTTGGGGAAAAAATCATAATATTTAATTTGAAATTTTTAAAAAAATGAAAAGTATTGAAAATGCTTATCCTAAACAAAAAGTAAAATTCATGTAAATATGAAAAAAATACTTCAAAAGAGAAATAATGGAAAGGTAGGATGTCACTTTGAATCTCTAATCACGGTAAAAATTGTCTTTAGATTTTATCATATAAGCTTTCTGTAACAAAGCTCTCATCTCTGTCTATTGTTAAAAAATTTCATTTCAAAATATCAAGTGCATTTTTTAATTCTTTGTTCTTAAAACATTACATTACTTAGAAAATTTAAGAATGAATTGATTTATAAAATTAATTATTTTTTACTAGTCTTCATCATAACACACATTTCTTGTACAGTTTTATCTGAAATGGAAGTCTCTCATAGAAGATCTGTGGAATATCATGCCATTTATTCATAATAAAATAGTATTTTGAAGTTCATTATTAGTGAAAATCTTTTTTGAGAAAATTATGGAAATGATATTCAGCCAAACATCTTTGAAAAAAATTTACATTTTATTTTATACGAAGCTATTGGCAATTGATTTGCTTATTGAAATATTGTCTTTTAATTCAGTATTGTTAGAGAAAATATGTATCTGTGAAGTATAGATCAAACATCCATGTTTAAAAATGCAACAAGCATTCAAAATAAAATAAACTATACAAATCAAGGAAATTGAAAAACTGACAATCAAGTAAAAATAACAGTTGCTTGACATAAGAAAAACCAAAAGGGAAATTTTTCAATTGTTTACTAGAAATGAGAAAATTTTATTAAAAGTGAATATTTGTTGAAAATTCGAAATTCAAATTCAGTTATTAAGTGGAATCTCAACCAAAGCTTCCTGTTTTTATAAAAGCTTGTTTTAATCAAATATATCTTAAACCCCGGCTTTTATTAAAAACATCTTTTTATTTTCTTTCGTTAATAAGTGTTCTTTGAGGATTAGATGCGGCTGAAGGGAAAATTCCCTTTCAAAACCACTGCCTGGAAATGATCTGCATCAATGAAAAATGGAAGAAAAAGTCGAAAAGCAACTCCAAAATAAAAGTTTTAATTCCAGCAAAAGTCCAATGATGCAGCCTGCTGTTAAAAAGGGAAAACATAGCCAAGTTTTAAGAGAGAATGTTTTTAATACCTAAAGGGAAAATACAGTCAAACACAAACGAAATATCAAAATAAAAGCAACAAAGGAAATGAGAAATTTCTGTTGATTTATTCTTTGAAATATATATATAAAGAAACATCATTTGATCAGAAGAAATTCTCTCTTCGCTTTCATTATTACAATTTTTATATGCGACTTAATAGTTTAATTAAAATTGATTAAGTATAACACGTTTTCCAATTATAAGAATTATAAGGATGATTCCTTAATATACGTTAGGACATATTGTTATGTGAACGATTCTCTTATATATATTCATTTATATATCATTCTTTTATGCATATCTTCTTAAATCTGGTAATATTAAATATTATAAGAACAATTTTCTAACATATGCTGAAAGATATTCTCATAAAAATGATTGTAATATATAATTGCTAAGAAACATTATAAGATCAATACTCTTACAAATCTTGAGAAATAAGAATAATTCTCTAACGTTTACTGAAAAAATATATTATTATAAAAACAATTCTCTCACACAGGCTGAACAATATTGTTATCAAAACAATACACTTATACGTACCAGTAAAAAAAAATATTTTACGCTCAAAACTTATATACTCGTACATATTGAGAAATACAATAAAAATAATACTCTAACAAGTATTGAGAAATGTTATTTTGTAATAATATTTTACATAATTTTGTTACAAATGTTGAGAATTATTCTTATAAGAATAGTTTTTCTATATAGTGCTGAGAAAAATTATTATGAGAACAATTCCATTATTTGTGCATAGATATAAGAATAATTTTCTCTCATCTGCTGAGAAATGTTATTATAGGATCAATCATCCTTCATATAATGAGCCATATCATTATTAAAATAAATCGAATGTAAGTAGCAGCATTGAAAAATATTATCATAAGAATAATTCCCTCACTTATTCTAAAAGGTATAAAGATCAAAATATTTATGCTTTGATTTATGATAAAAATGAGAAACATTGTAAAGTCACCAAAAATAACTTATCCAATAATGTGATATTTTCCAAATTATTTTTTAAATATCTCATTAAACTAACAGTTGAAAATAATTGGGCTCTATTTTAACAGAGAAATCATATCACGTTTTTTTTACTAGATTAAAATTTACTTAAAAGTTTATTTTATTTATTCGATTGCATCCCAGTGTCTTCTAATGTTTGGCTATTAATTCCAAGCATTTGGAGCCGCTGAATGAAACGCACTTGACGTTCCCAATGTATTCATTTGATGGTGATATTGTTATTGGATTATTTGACACTATGTTATGGACAGTTGGAGTCTGTTTTAAGAGTTTTAGCATTTTCCGCCAACTTGCCTTCTAAGAACACTTTTCATGGATAGTGGACAATATTCAATCTCCCGTTGTTCAACAGATAAAAATACAGACAAAACAAATACAGACAGGAGAATATTCCTTTAGGACTAGTAAGTTAAGATTTACTTTTATAATTAAAATTTTTCTATATTTACGAGCATAATGTTTTCCGTAATTTATTCTTTTTCATTTCCTTTGTTAAAAAATAGTTTTATGCAAAAGAAAAATACATAATTTACAGCTAAAAAATATATAAATATTTTTTTATTATTATTAATATTTTATTCAATTCTTGAATTGTAATCTTTGTTTGTAAAAAAAATATTTATATCATCTCTCTTCATAAAAATTACTAGTCAAATTCACATTTTTATAATAAAAAGTAGTTACTTATTTGAAAGAAAAAATTATCAAGCGATACATAATTAATCTGAAATAAATTTATTTTAATTTAAGTCATCAATGGATCGGTTTGTATTAAAATTAGCATGAAAATAAATAGGCGTTCACTAACTTAATTTATTTTTGTACTAAAATTAGAACATTTTTCACAGAAGACACATTATTCACGCATTTCTAAGCTAGAAAATTATTTATTCTTGCAGTAGCTTCAAGAAAATTAATTATAAAGCAGGGAAAGACAATCTTAATTTGGAATAAACTTTTGTCTCCATAGAATCCTCTTTTATTACAGACTCCAAACCATATTTTCTTAACGCATTCAACTCCCGTTATAATTTCACTCTTTATGATTTTGCTTAATTTGATTCGCTGCAATATTTGTTAATCACCCGATTTCCTTATTCAGCTCATGCGCACAAGAATTCTTAATTAAGTCACAGAATATCGTTTGCTAAAATATTAGAAGCAAAAACGGTGGGGGGAAAAAAACAATTTCGCTTTTCGTTTTCCCCATCGCAGTGACAAAAAAGGGAAGAAATATAACAAGCGAAGACAATTTTATTTTCCCCTGGTTTTGCTTCAATTAAAAACTGTGAAATGTGGACGCTTTTTTATTTTGTTTTAATTTTCACGCCATTTTATTCGTTGTTTTGTATTTGTGTACGCGTCTTTTGTTTCAACTATCTATTTTCTTGCTTTTTTCAGCCCCATTTTTGTCTTTTTATTTGAAAAACAATGTTTTCCCTCAGAACAAAGAAAGTGAACGGGACATAGTAATTAAAAATGAACAGTAAGCAAGTGATAAAGGAGTTTAATGCCAGCCAAAATCTTTCTCGGTTGTCTTCTGAAAAAGAGATATTTGCAAATAATTTATTTTGTTGTCTGCATTTCTAAATGTAAATGGAAAGTTCTCTGCTGGAAACAAATATTTTGGTATATTTATCCTTTCCAACTCAATCTATTTATACTCGCACTCTTTTCTTAGAATTACTTCCTGTGAATGAAAATTACAAAGAATTCTTAATTCAGATTACGACCAACTGTGTTCTGGCAAAATTTAACCTGTCTAGAAAATAATGCCTTCTATACTTACTCATAAAAAGTTATAAATTTATTCGTAGCTTCCAAATTATTTGTTCTAAAATATTAAAAGTAACTTTTGTTTCGTAAAAAATTACTTGTATGCCTTTGTTGGAAATTGAGATTATTCAAATTGCAAAATTAGTAGTTTTACTTCAAACATTAAAGATTCTATGTGTACAAAAATTTTCTGCTGTTTAAAAGAATATGCTACTCCAGTATAAAGACAACATAGAAACCACTCTGATAAATAAAACTTTATTTTTTATTTCGTCAAATATGCATATAAATGTATAGAAACATTAATTAAGTACTTTAAATTTGTACTTATTTACAACTGCAAATTTGATAGAATTAAATTAATTATATTTATAAAATTGCGTATTATTATCTGTAAATCAATTAAATTCTAAATTATAATAATTATCAAAAGCATCTTCTTAAGTATTTGACTCTTACGAATTGCTACTGAATATAGTTATATATATATTTGTAAAAAATTTAATTTCATATAAATAATTACATAATAATATTTACTAGCGATTTTTAACAAAACTTTATTAGATATTTTAAGATAAAATGTGAACTTTATTTTCATAAAAATTATTGAACAAAAAATAGCACAATATGCTACAATAGCTATCGTACATTTAAAAATGTAATGATTATCAATATAATGATGAATAAATAATCTAATATATATATTTTAGTTTCCCACAATTCGGTGACATAGCTTTCAAGATATATAACAAATTGTGATTCCTGAATATGAATTTTACTCTTACTTTTTATTCCAATACTAATGTTTTTTATTTCCCAAAAATATACTTTTAGAACAGATTTTGTTTTAAAACTCATATTTTCGAATTCTAAACTATTATTCTTTTATTAAATGTGCTCCAATTGGTTTAAATCCAACGATTGGGGTGGTATTTCTAAATAACCATATAACGAAGTCAATTTAAACATGAGCCGAATAATTTTGGGTAAAATTAGAGCAAAAAATATTTAAATTAAATTCTGTAGAAAAATTTTTGTACTTTTCAAACGTGATTATCTTTACAATTTTTCTGACTTTAAATCTCTGATCCAGTTAATTAACATATTGGCTGGTTGTTGTGACAGAATACCAGAGCATAAACGATACACAAAATCTCTCAGCATGACTCTATAGACAGAATTAGAGAACATTTTGGAATATTTTAAGTTTACAAAAATAATGAGTTCAAAAGCAAATGTTTGATTGTAGTGATCAGTATAATTAAAATAGGGAGAGTAATTTGAAAGCACTATTGAGAAAAATATAAGACACTTTGTATTGAACTCCAAGGAAAATCTAGATATGGATGAAAATGTATAAATATAATGCATTTAATTTTATCTACCCATAAAAGAAATATATTTATCGATTTTAAAAATTATACCAGAATGATTACATTTCCAATTTTCAAAAACGTACTCATTATTTGACAACAATGCGTTTTGTGTACATGCATCTTATAGATTTGAACATAGTGATGAAAAAAATTGAAATCCTGTTGAAAACATTTGTGATTCCACGTTTCCAAATCACTATATCAATACTAGATTAAAAAATCTAGTTAAAATTATAACAAGAATAAAAAATTTTCAGGAGTTCAATATAATTACTAATAACTGATTTCATTTATGATGTTTCACGGAACTAAAAATTTAGTAAACATCTTAGCTGAATATCTCATCATGAAAGGAGAAAGAGGTGTAAAATTGTGCATACATTCAGAGAGATCCAAAAGCCATTTATTTAAAAAAAACTCTCGTTAATTCCAAAAAACTCTTTAATTTCACCAAAATGAACCAATTTCAATCGAAGATCACATTTTCTTAACCAAAGCGTATTTTCTTTGTAATAAACGAACACTTGCCGAAACCTTCATAAAAGAGTGTAAGCCTTTAAAAATGTGCCATAGGGATTATTTTCAAGCATTTTAACAGAATAAATGTTAAGCTTGAAAGAATAGGTTCAGAATTTGAGGGCTAAGTGTCTATGAAAACCAAATGGAAGATGGCAAAGCCTTCACCCCGACATCAACTTCACACCTTGCTCAATAACTTGACAATCGTGTCAAAAAGCTTCTTCACTTTGATGATGGACTATTTTGGCCTCCTTATAATCCTGATTTATCACCACAAGACTTTTTCTATGGGGCTATATTAAAGATCAATCTTATAGATATCTTGAATGAAAAACCGAACAACTTCTTAATTCTAATTTACAGAATTTACACATGAGAAAACCAAAGGAAATCTGGAAATAGTGATACAAAAAGTGTGATAAGATCGATTTTCAGCAAGCTTGCTTAAATCAGGTTTCGAACAAAGACTTAGAATATAATTGTCTTCTCAGATAGCACATATTTTGAGAAACTCTCAATTTTTTTTCTCATGTGCAAATCCTGTAAATTAGAATACTTTTTCGTTCAAGTTTTTCGATATTACCATTCTATACCAAGTATTTAAAATATATTCCAACTCTTTTATAATACCAGCTAACGGGGTAGGAGTCAGGACATTAGCGACGTTTATATGATGACAAATTTCACTTTTTGGTTTTTTTTCTAGACTTGTATTAAATAAATATTTCAGGCTTCTACAAACAAAACTTATACTAAAAATGACATATTATGGTCACATTATATTTATGTCTAAGAAAATATTTCGAATTTCTCACCGAAATATTTTTAACTGTTGTGGCTAACGTAACTTTTTTATGCTTTCTTAGATTGAGCTAAATTTTAAACTTACTCTTATTCGGATATTTTGATTATATTTAATTATTTTTGTGTGTTTTCAATTTCATGATATTAATTAAAACTATACATCGTGATCAAAATTGATCAGGATCCGCCACTTATAACTCTCATATCAACATTATTGATTAAATATACTGCGATCTACGAATATAGAAACAATAGAATTCAGTTTTGAGTAAGATATGAAGTTTTAAAAAAAATTAATCCTAAAATTTTATCTTTTATTTAATAAACGGTAAAAAACTAGATAAAATATTTAATGTAAAATATAAAATCATTGGTATTATATTAATCAAATGAAATGCTGTATACTTTCATGAATAAATACTGTTATTTAGAATTAAGAGTGATTTAGAATTTTGTAAATTAGTATTTAAGTTTATTACGAATATCTCGTTAATATCATATTCATCGAATTAAATGTTTTATTGTAAAAAAACTTTCATCAGACATAAAATTTGCATTAAAAATAAATTTTGGCATGATAAATAAAATTTTGGTTTTTAAAAAAATCGTTTATATATCGATGGAAATCGAAGAGATAATTTATAAGACTTATTTCGTAAAATTGATGAAAAGCATTTTCTTTATTTCAGTTACAAAATTTTCAGTTTGATTCATTGCAGCATGAGTTACTAATTTCTTTGTTTTTTATACAATTGGAAAAATATGCATGCAATAGCACAGTGTAATAACTGGTAAATTATACATTTTTCTTTATATTTAGGCCTTGAATATTTTAGTAAAAGCTCAAGTAAGAGTTCTATTTACACTAAGCAAACTGTGATATCTAATTGTAATCATATAATATAGTAATAATACTTTTCATATCAACATACGATGTTTTTTATTAATCACTTACAGTTTTGTTCAACGAAATGTATAATTTTTCATTAAATTCAAGTCAGCAATTCGAAAATCCATTTGAATCCAATTTCATAAATACTGAATCGTATTCAAGTAAATTTATTATTCATTTAAAAGAAGTTTCAATTTTTTTTACTATAACCAATATTATTACGACTTAATAAACGTTTCCCTTTTAATTAAATTTTCTGTAAATTATTTAAGTTATAAATACTTATATATGCTTAGATTTGGGATAATTACAATTCAATAAAATATACAATGCATCGCTTTTATAAAGCAAATTAGTATTTCGCGTAGCTTATAATGTGTAGCTATTAAGCCAGATATATTATGCATTTTATGTTCATAAAAAAATTGCATTGCCTATACTTTACCTATTTATCCAAATGTAAATTATGTAATTTTAACGGAAAAATAACTAACTTTATATTAAAGATTAAGCAAGCTTATAATGCTCTATGCATTCAGTGTCAATAACAATGTTAAAAATTTTATAAATTGCTTTATGTGAATATAATTTACTTATGATCATATTAAAACAAGTATTTTGCATTTTATTAAGAAAAATTACAATAATTTCCCCTAACAATTACAATTATTTCCAAAATTAACTCAATTAAATTTCATCATTAAATACTATAATTTTATTTCTTCTGACTGACAAATAAACTCTTTTAAACTCGATATATTTATGAAAATTAAAGCGTGCAATTTACTCGGAAAGGCTAAAGGAAGTAAAATTCTGATTTTCTTTAACCAGAAAAAATAGTATATATTGGTTTATTCATAACTTATGTTATTATTGCAGTTTTTTTACAAAAAACTATGTTTCTATAGGTCTACATATGATATTAATAAATTATTTTTATTTTTAATTAAAAAGCTGCGTTTTCTGCTACACCATTTGCTGCTTACATTTATAGTTTGGAGTCCAAAAACTTTTAATAATATTCCCGAAAGTTATTTTTCCTATTTAAACCACTGTCAATTCTGCAGAAATAATAATACGAATACTACAAAATTTTATGATAAATCGGGTCAACTCTTGTATCGTCGACCACCATGATTACTTGCATTAAATTACATAGATTCGAACAAAGCGAATTGTATCAATTTCACTTTGACTGTCATAATTCCAATCAAGATCATTATTCATGTTAACCAGAAGGTGCCACAAAGATGTATATATTATCGCTATCAACTAATTCATCATTTCTTACTTTAAAATGGTTCCTATCATTTCAGCTTCATATCATTTCCAAGAAAAGAAATATAGATTGACAATTATAGCGTGTATGAAAAATGGTGAACGTAATGCCCAAAGTTTTATGTATATACATACGTTAAAATAGAAATATGTAAATTAATTTACATTTAACATTTTCAGAGAAATCTTGACATAAATACTCTATACATTCGGCAATATTTATAAAAAGTGTAAGCAAACATAATTCCAATAGTGACATTTTAGTGACGTTAGAAAAATTATTCTAAATAATATAATACTGAGAAAATGTGTAGCATATTCTCTTACTATTACTATAGAAAAACGCCAAATACTGTAAAAAAGTTATTAGCTGTGTTAATATAGCATAGCATACAGTAAAAGTATTTTTAAAATTTAATATAACAGAAAATACATATACTTTTGTAAAGTTTTTAAAACTTCAAATATCAAATTTTTATTATGAAATTTAATAAAAGAATAAAATATTTGCAATTATTATATTTATATTTATTTGCAATACTATATAATATATATTTTAAGTTTCCTGCATCTTAGTCTTTAACATGATTTGAATTTTTAAGGAAATAAATTATTTTTTAATCTGACAAAGAGAGAGAGAGAGACTAATGCGTTTAAAGGGTTTTGCTTTTTAAGAAATTCTCAAGCAATCTATGAATACACGAAAAATTTTAAAAATGTGTTATTTTAACACATAACTTTTGATATGATTTATACATTAGAAGGCATTACTGAAGACAACAATTATTTTATAGCACTCTTTGAATCTGTTCAATACTCGAGATGAAAAGTGTAAAAATAGCAATATTAGTCATTACAGTTTATTAAGCGGCATTGACTGTACAGAATTAAAGTTAAGCAACATCATGTATGTTCAGGTTTAGAAACCATTGCAAGTGCATTGTAATTTCAATAGTAATGAACAAAAGTAAAGTTTTTAAAAGAAATATGAAGTAAAATCAAATTTACGGAAACCATATGTGATATGCCTTTTCTGAAAATTTTTCTATAAGAATATAATTGTATTTAAAAAGTTTCGTTACACAACAATTCCTTGTATTTTGTATTTTTAATTTAAAGTGAATACAAGCAATTTCAAATACTTATAATAATTAATTCACAACACTATTAGTTTTATATGGTATCCACTTTTCAAAACTTAATATTCCATTAATGGAAAGAAGTTAAATCCTTATGGATAACTCTCACAGTTCCTACCTATTCAATCCTAGGAAATGAATCATACAGACTTTGAAATGTTTCAAGAGGGAATAATAAATTATCTCTCATCAAGTACAGCGTAATTTCAAACCACAATCAAATGGTGAGATTCGCATCGAAACTATCTGCTCCGTAATGGTGGAATGGCATCATGTCTTACTAATATGCAAGGTGCATCGACTCCCTTTACCATGACAAATTTTGATTGGGTCAAAAGTAATCCAGTAATATCAGTTCCTTTGCTAATCGAGCCCACGGGACCTCTATCCACAAATAGTGTGTGATCCATAAAGATCTTCTCTTGAACATACCCAACTGCTAATGATGCTTGACTTCAATGATGTGATGAGAATAAGCACCAGGTCAGTAGCCTTTGTTTTAGTACAAAACTGATTTTTTTTATTCAGTTACTAACATGTCACTCAAATTTTTTATAATACAAACAATAAATTTTGAATTTGACATTATCGCATTTACTCAAGTACAATTAAAACTGCAGTTGCATTGGTTAAATTGATTCCTTTTGTAGACAAGTATAACTCAAAATCAAAGATTGACCAGCATTCTAGTAAATTAATGAAAATAATTAATGGGCACCCATACATTTAGATAAATTTGACAGTATATGAAAACATGACTGTTTCAGGAAGATTTTTCTCTGAATGATTATCAAAATGACAATTAAATAACTAAGGTTTTGTTTCTTTAATTTATTGTTGTAGAAATAAAACTACAGTAACATCTTATGTTATTAACATAAACATGTTACTATGGATTTATTTCCGTATTCATAATTTTTAAACAATTACTTTCAAAATAAACTTCTCATAAATGTGTGAAAAAATCTTATTTTTAAAAAATATTAATTTTTAACGATATTTTAAGTAACTTAAATATCGATATATATTCTATTTTTAAGTGAAAAATTACCGCAATTCAAATTAATTTTAAAATTTTATTTTATATAACTGTGTGTAGTATTGAGTATGTTTACGAATTATTCAAACATATTTTTCGATTAGAACAACTATATTTAAAAATAGCGATATTTCCAAGCTTTTATTTCAATTAGATTTTAAACAGGGAAGTTGAAAAGCCGACATCGTAATCTTGACTTTGCTGTGAGTAACATACCCTAACAGTGTAAACACATATACAGAGGAGATACCTAAATGCACAATGTAACAATACCAATTTTTTAGAAGAAGCAGCGCACTCATTGAAAATAATTCGAATAAAAAGAAAATATATTTTGAAACAATATATGTATATATATATATATATATATATATATATATATATATATATATATATATATATATATATATATATATATATATATATATATATATATATATATATATATATACATTTTTGACGTGTACTAGTTAATTACCAGGGAAATGCTCTACGAATAAATATTTTTAATATTCATGTTTTAAATTTCAATAATAAAGGAATACTTCTATCAAGGGCTAGAATAAAAAATCAAATATTATTTTCTCGTTGCATTTTAAGTTCTAATATAATGGTTCGTTCATATTCTAATATAATGGTGAATTATATTAGAATATGTTTCACAGCGACAAATGCTTATTTTTATAAATATACATGTCGTGTATGACATAAAATACTGTTTTTAAAAATAACAATAAACATTTTAATTTCAAAATCTAGGAAATATTTAAAAGCAGTTATAAATGAAAATGCTGTGTGTTTCAGTATTGTAATGTTTTTTCCTTCCTTAAGGCGTATGTGTAACATGAATTTGTAAGGTATTATACAAAAAATCACACATTCTAACTGACTCTTGAAGCAATGAATTTCTATATTTTTGTAGATTTCTTTTTCAAACACTTGCGGCAAAAAAATCAAAATTTTAAAATGCAAGCAAGACAAGAAAATCTTGCATTATCGTTGATGGTTAATAGGCATGCATTGGGCCAATCACTATAGAATTAATAGGCCTTCTACTATAGATTAAACTTCTTCTACTACAGGTTTTATTAATATTTATAGTTACTAATTTGAATATTTTGGGTAACAGTTACTGTGTTATTGATCGATGCAAAATTTTGAATCATATATAAAACATGTGCTCCTTAATTATCCCTGGAAACATCTTTTGATTTGATAGATAACATAAGCTCTGAATGCTGTTTCGACCACAATCACATATTCCTTGATTCACTAATATAGATATGTGATTACAGTAACTCTGGATTGCATTCTAATCAAATAGAATCAATTTTATTCCTTACGAACTGCATGTTATTTCTGCGTATGCATTCAATAACAAAGATAACCAGCAACAGTTTCCATGATGCATTTATTTATCATTGAAAATAAGTGCATCTTTAAGAAAAATTGTCTTTTATATCCAAATATTTAATAAAATAATAAAGCAGGCACAAATGATGCAGTTATTATTTAATGGTTAAAAATTACTTACTAATTGTTATTTCAAAGTTTAATAATTAAAATTGAAGCTAAATAAGTCAATTATTTTTAATAAAAATAAATTTTAATCAAATATTTTAAACAAAAAAATAATCAATGATGTTATCCAGAAATGGCATGAATATATATATATATATATATATATATATATATATATATATATATATATATATATATATATATATATATATATATATATATATATATATATATATATATATATATATATATATATATATATATATATATATATATATATATATATATATATATATATATATATATATATATATATATATATATATATATATATATATATATATATATATATATATATATATATATATATATATACTTTAATATTTTATACAATAAAATTTAAATCTCTTAAAAATAAGATTAAGGATGCACTGCACCCTTTGGTTTGTGTATGTATCTGTATATACAAAAAACATTATCTACGTTTGTAATTAGCGATAAATTTTTAATTTCTGAAGTGATAATATTTGTCGAATTATACTTATTTATTATACTTATTTGTCGAATTATTATTATCTGTAGAGATACATTTTATCAGAGTAATTATAAAGCAATGTTATTTTATATCCAAATATTTAAATACGAATCACTTATATTTAAAAACTAATTTTATCTAAATCTAATCTAATTTTTCTAAACTAAAATCTAAATTTTATAATTTAAAAAGTTACATAAGAAAAGAAAGCACTTTAAATATGTATGAAAATACTTGGA